>CM066918.1:4298887-4608887 GCA_033964015.1 Scolanthus callimorphus | reverse complement strand
AGAAAATTATGTATTAGTTGGGCCATAGCTCGGTCGCATTTCAACCGATTCACCTCATTTTTTGTATGCAACGTTCTTCGAAGTTGGTCTTTCATTATCCGTGGACTAAAATCTGAAATTCGAAATTTTTCAAATTTGTGACGTCACACTTTAGGACTCTATTAGTTCACAAAACAAAGGGCGCTATTCAATCTATGGTTGGCACATAGCATTAGAATAGCAATGTTGATAAACAGTGAATAGCGCTCCCGGGGGATAGCGCTATAGCATGGGCATCTGGCTTGCTAGCTGAGAGACAAGTCGAGACAAGTAGCTAGGAAATTCTTAAATTCCAGGAATTCTAAAGCTACTCACTCTAATAGTTCGCAGGTTATTGTCGACAAAATTGCTGACTGCCAGTAGGAAGTCATTATTATCCTTCATATCGTCTTGTCAATATGTTTTGATTTCTCAGAATCGCAAATAAAAGTGCGGGCATTCGCCGCCATTTTCCTTTTTGCTACTTTCCTGTCGAAGAGCCTGGACACTAGTCTGTAACTGAAGCCGAGCTTTCTCCGACAAAGTCACGACAGTATTCCGAAAAATAAATCATGAGCTTTGAAACTTGAATTGTATTTGAAGAAAGTCAGAACAGGAAAAAAAATATCCATGAGTAGGTACTCAAAATACTTGTGGTTGCTTAGTTTAATTTAAGAACGCAAATACGCTAAAAAGTATGACAATTTCTCGTGCCGATAATATATCGATTGAAACCGAAGTGTTGCGCGCCCTTTTGTGACGTCACAATAATTGAGTGACGTCACTGACGTCCAGAGAACGTAGAGGCGAAGGCAAGATGGCGGTGGCGCTCAACGGCACTGATAAAAGGACCTATAGAAAAGTCCAAATTTCGCTAGAAAACTGTATTCTTTCTCCAGAGAAATTTAATGAAACTCCATCTAGAAAAGATGGGCTGGATAAAGAAGTAGAAGAAGACATCAGAATCATTAGCTGCGAGTACATTCAAGCTTCCGGCCTCTTGCTAAAACTACCTCAGGTAACGACCGCTTTCGATTTTGCGTGAACGGAAAGCATGCCTTTTTCTTGTCTATATTCTGACATGTTTTCTTTTCGAACTCCTTCAGGTAGCAATGGCTACTGGACAAGTTCTATTTCAGCGCTTTTACTATTCTAAATCATTCGTTAAACACGACGCGGAGGTAAGTTGATGATTGCATGATAAACCCCAAAGTTATGTAAGAAACTTCAACAATCCTTTCTATGCGTGGCTTTTGCAATACATTGAGTACAGCAAGTATTTCGTTTCGTTTGGAATACTATTCCTTTGGTATTGCTAAAGCGTTGGAAGCAAAATTCAGTGGTCCATGACAGCTAGGCACGTGGAAAGAAAGGTTCATTTGAAGCTAAAAAGCAACTTTGAAAGTTGAAAAATAGGGGGTTAGGCACATTTCTTATTTTTCTCCTTCTTTTTGAAATTGTTCAAAACTTTGAGAAAACCACCATATTAACCCAAAGCTTAATTTCAGGGGAAAAAGTGCTACAAAAATGTTAAAAAGCATGATGGAGTACTGTGCAACATAGTACTTTACTTTCTTGGATATAGGACAGGTAGGGGACAGTTCCAGAAATTTCAGCTTATATCCTTATTTTACTAGGTGTGCGCTATGGCGTGCATCTTCCTTGCCGCAAAAATTGAAGAAGCACCACGGCGAATAAGAGATGTGATCAACGTGTTCAATTTCATCAAGCAAAGAAGAAATAACAGGTAATTATATTTCCAGATACTTGACAGTGGGGTAGGGTGTCAGAAAATGGTACCTTTCATCAAACTGAGACCAAATTATGCTGGAGAAATTGTAAACAGTTACAGAATGTGAAATGCTAAGGAAGGTGTGAATATTGTAAAGGATTTTCATATAAAAGATTTTATATTATATTAGATTTGGTGTTCCTTAGTCTAGGATCCAAAGAAACATTTTGGTTTATCCGAAATAACGACAGTAACTAGGGAGCTAGAACAGTGAATGCAGGATCAGTGAATAGGATCTGTATGTTAGTAAAATTGTCTAATAGATGGATTTGGCCCCATAAATGGTCAGATTGGCAAGTAAAGCAAGATTGACAGCATTCAGTACCATACCTTGGAGAAAAGATTAAGAAGAAAATGCAGATTTTTCTGAGAAATAGCTTGTGTCAAGATAACTGAGAAGCAAAAGTAATAGGTTCAAGATTCTTTGCTCAGTCGGCTAAGTTTGACAAAATACTGTGGATATCTTTGCCTTTAACAAAAACTCAAGTCTCCTCCTATTCACTCCTGTCAAACAGCATTCGTCTGGTTATCAGAAGTCAAAACTGGGGGTTGTTTGATCATTTGATAGGATTATCCAAACCCTAAGGAACTGGTTACTCAAGAGTTGTTGAGTCTTTATTTAACTTTGGCATCTTAGATGGTTTATAATAAAGGCCACATCAGGACACAAATTGAAAATTGTGATATTGTCATATATACCTAATAACATAATTTAAGGGTTGGATCAAAATTGTAGCCATATCAGCAAACAGAATTGTTCACTGAGCAGCTAAAAATGTCATTCAGTATTACTAGCTTTGTAGATATTTCTTTAGGTTTTCCTTCACTTGTGTGACTAAAACATCTCTTTTTTGAGACTAGCATTTCTAAAAGAAATCCCCAAATTGTGACTCTAAATATCTGTCAATTTCTAGCACTGTAAGGTGTATTTCCCAAAGTCTAGTTACAGGTGAATTACTGGGAATAAAAGAAGTTGTGAAATTATACATAAGAGAGTAAAACATTTGGCATAAAACTCCAATATCTGTGCCAATGTGAGGCTCATCACACTTTTTGCTGAAGTTGTTTGCCTGACATTTCCTGAGTTGCAGATATACTTTATTTCAAGCATTCTTTATCTTAGTCTGTCCCTAAAGAATGATTGAGGTTTGACAGGACATCATGTTCTGGACATTGTGCGAATGTTCAGAATATGTTTGGCTACCATGTTACTAACGTAATGTTTTCTTTCCTTTCTCCTCCTTGCGTTGCTCATGTTACCTCCACTCCAGCCTTGCATTGGTCAACACCTTGTGTCCTTTGTTGATTTGCGCCCCACACTGAGTTACCATAGCGACATACTCGCTGCCACTAGTGTCTGGGTAACAACAATGGTGCAATGGGTGTCTGCTTCATGGAATCCATCATCAGACGTCACATCAAAGGCAAGCTACCAGGCAGGGCTCCCCAAAAAATGTTTTTATCATTTTATCAAATTAATTAATTTTTAAGATGTTGTTTCTCTACTAGAAAATAACTGAATCAAAAAATCTCTGGACATTTCTAAGGGCACAAAGAGAAAACAGATAAAGTGACAGAAAGGGTTGTCCCTTTATTTATCTCAGTCTGTTCCTAAAGAATGATTGAGGTTTGACAGAGACCTTTTTATGTATTGATTTAAAGACAAAAAAGTTAAAATCAATGATATTTGTTACCATATGATCATATGATAACAAATATATATAATATTTAGCTCTAATTAACACAATTAGCTAACCATGTTTTTATTGGTGGCTGTGTGTTTATAATAGGGACACAGAAAATAATAATAATGCATTTATTATAAAGCATCATTGCGCCCAAAGGTGAATTGCGACCTTATTTACAGTTTTGAATACTAAAATAGAGAATTTACATGTTATGGAATTTACAATTCTGCTCATACAATTTGTATTTACGTATTACTTACAATCTTTTATGTATGTAAGAAACGTTATATTATGAGAAGAATTATATCCCTTCTAAATATCATCTCATAAGTCATGTGCACGTAGGCACATGGCTGGCAAATAGCTTCTCTTAAAGCGCTCAGTCTTAATTTATAGAGGGTTGGTCAATTGGAATAGTGATAGCTGTGGCCATACATACATGCATGCATTGTCGGATGAGGTGGCTAAGGTGCGAGTCTTTTAGCTTTTTAAAGATTTTGGCCCACAAGTATTCCCTCCTGGATTTTAGTGTGCAGCAGCCTGACAATTGATGGGCATTGTCGTAGTTTAGAGCTGGGTATATGACTCGGAATGCGCGCTTCTGGACCCTCTCTAGTTTACTCGATAGATGCATAGAAAGAGAGTGCCACACAGGGCAACAACACTCGAGTACAGACCTGATCAGTGTGACGTGTAGCTGATGATGTCCAAATATGATGCTCTCATGTCCACAAAGGAGGCTCTCATGTCCAAATATGAGGTTCATTTGCATTTATACACATTGCTTTGTTCTGTTACTGAACATGTATTCCAAAGAATCTAACCCCATGCCCCGCCCCTTATCCCCTTCAGAGCGTACAGGATTATTCATGCAATCATATCGCTTTAATCACTTTTTTTAGAAACTTACAACAGAATAAGGCAAATGCAAATGAACTGTGTATTTGGATACAAGAGCCTACTATGTGGACATGAGAGCATTGCATTTAGACATTCTTATATGGAAGTCGTATGACAGATACTTATGGTGTATCTGCAGAAGTCACACCGTGGTACCTCGCCACGTTTTAGCACATGACGAATGTGGCGCTGCTTTATAGATGCTTTAGAGACCACCTCATTCACATGGAGATCCCGCTTCAGGTTGCTTGTAATGGTGATGCCTAATACTGGGAATCAACTGACTCAAGATATCTATTGTTGACTGCCAGGGCATCAGGTGGATTTTGCACTTGGTGTTGAAAGTGAGTTCTTTACATTTCTTAGGATTTAGAGCCATGATGTTCTTGTCCTCCCAAATGCTCACTTTGTCCAGCTCTGTTTGTAAGATGGAGCTGCTGCACACTGGGGTGGTCAATGACAGTGTGATGTCATCCACATACTGCCGGTATGAGCAGTGCGGAGAAGCCAGCTTGAGTAGCAACCAGGATTTTCAAGCTCTGAAAGCCAGTTGTGAATCATATGAAGTAGACAGAATGTTGTGGAAGATTCCTTGAGACTGCCAAACTGGCATGTATCAATATCTTCGCCGACATCCTCAATCATCGAAGTGACCACAAAGTCTTCCAGGACCTTGCACAGAATAGCGTCTAGCGAGATGGGATGCACATCGCCCTCGCTTTGGGATTGTTTCTCCTTTGGAATGGGTGTGATCATAGAGATCTTCCAAATGGTTGGTAGAGGGATTTGTTAAAGATCTCAGTAACAGGATCAGTCAACTTGTAGGGAAACTCCTTTATAATCCGTAATGAACTGTTATCTGGACCGATAGCCTTATTTGATTGGACATTCAGTAGTTTTTTCCTAACCTCATATGGGCACACTATAAGCACTGGCTCTGCAGATGGTAGATAGGCAGGGAGCGCTGAACAGTGGAATGTCTCAAACTACAGTTACAAAGAACAATTCAAAGAATCAGCAAGTTCCATATCTGAGAGGAGGGATCCATCACAAGTAATGGTAAACTGGGACTGGCCTTTGGGATGCCCCAACATTGTCTTGACAGTACTCCACCATTCTCAAACATAACCCTTTCGCATGCACACAGCTTTCTCAGCTAGAACTTGCTTTCTGATCTTTGATCTCTACCTGGACTTTGCATCTGTAAAGGTGCCATACCGTAATTGAGTATCACCAGAGTAATTAGCTTTTTGGTGCTCTTTAATTAGATTTCAAATGCAGCAGATATTGGACAAGAAACGTCAATGTTTTCTGCGAATAGCTCTGTTTTGTGCATCAGCACTCCTAGTAAATGTGGTTATTTGTCATTGCATTTGTTAAACAACAGTTACAGCATCATCTTCCACAACTCCCAAGGCATGAAACAACTTTTTTGTTCTATCCTGATGCATTCAAATTTTTAAGAGAAATGGCATTAAATACCTAAATACCTGAAATACGAAGATGACACCCTTGCAGCAAATGCATTGTCTAAGATGGAGGAGAGAGGATTACTTCAGATTAGTTAAAAGATTCATTGGCAACCTTGATTCATATGGAATTTGGGGAAGGGACCTCAAGATAAAACACCTGGCTGGTTTTGTCAAGTTTTGAATATCCAAAGAGCAGAATCATTTTATCCTTTTCGAGGGACTGCGATATTGCAGTGCAAATGCATTAGTCCTTTTGCCTTATCTCATCATAATAGAAGAGGATGTTTAATCAAGAAAATAACTTTGATTAAAACAAAGCCAAATGAAACCAAGTAATTCAATCTACACAGCACTAAATTTCATTTGTTTTAGACAGATTTTCACAGTCAAAAAATAAATTAGTCCTTATAGGCTATACTCTTAGAAAAAAAAAAATTAAAAAGCAAAAAAAATTAAAAAGCGACTGTGAATCAAGTGGGAAATAAAGGCCAGCAATGAATGAACTAAAAGTTGTACACAGAGTAATGAGATATTGGAAAATTACCAGAGCAAATTGTTGTTAGTCTTGGTTGTTTAGCTGTGGCAGCCACCGTTTTGACAGCATAGCAACATACCAAGTCAGAGAAAGCATCCATTTCCATTGGCTGATTTAGAGAATAAAGAGCAATGTTCTCAATTGAATTTGGTATGATGTTCGCGGAGTGAAGCATGGGTTAAAATGAGCACTGACAAGGGCCAAAACATATTTTTGCCCAAGACCATCAACTACATTATTATTATTATAACTTTGGAGAGCATAGAGTAAAAAATGAGAATTTATGTCCACCATCACAGCAGCCAATAAACTGGAGCCTGCCGACAGAGCGGAAATGACCTGTTTAGATCACTAAATTTCAAATAATAAGGTCAGGTTAACTCAGAAAAGCTTGATTTTTTGTATACAGACTCCTTGTCTTATTAGAAACAAAATATCAAAATGACTTTTTTCTAATGGATCCGTCTTTGAGATATTAGGCTTAAACTTTGGTTTCTGTGCCATTTTATGGAGAATTGGTACTTTGATCAGGAATTCTGCAAACTTTGTTCAATCATATCTAAAATTCATATTCTTCAAATTTCTTGAAAATTTGGAATTATGCTTTTGGTCATAGAAACTCTTTGTATACGGAATCTTGAGCTTATATATTAAATATGGCGAAGTTAGACATATCATTTTGGTCATTTCCGCTCTGTCGAGCCTGCCAAAATGTTCATTTGCGCCTGGATAATATGTAACAATGCTCATCAAAGTGATAATAATAAGAGAATTCTAATATCGAACGAAAACATTAACAAAGGATGGCTGACACTGGCTCTTCCTGTGGAAGTTCACCTAGCTCTGATCACCTTTTTGGACAATATGCTTGTTTTTGTGAAGTGAAAATGCGCAAACAAACAAACAAAGCAACTCATTGAAACTATAACATCAACTTATCAATCCAGGTCCTGTGTAATTTTTACCTTGGAATCTGATTGTTTTTGAAAAACTCACTAATAAGTAATCATATGATTAGAGCGGATTTCATATGACCGTAGTGAAATCAATCGCAAACTGATTACACGAATTCTGAATAAAACTTATAGGAGTAATTACAAAGTGATCGCGAATTACACAGGAAGGACATCTGAAATCCGCTCTATTCCCATTCAATTTGGAATTGTGGTCATGAGTTTTCCAAAAAGCTCAATTTTGTTACCAATTTTTGAAAACCTCAAGCGTGCAATTTTAAATTCCAAATTGAACAAAAACTTGACAGCCAAATAATAACATTGATTCCGTTACCATGAACATGATCAAGCTTTGCACAGATTTGTTGAATAAAGTCATCTAATGGCTAAATTTTACCCAGTTTACAGTTACTAATGTTATCATTATCCTGACTGCCATTTTGGATAGCACATATCCTTGCTATGGTGAAATAAACCTGCCATAATTCAACATTGTCTGAAATTGGTCTGCATTTTTATGAATTGTATTGGTTTGTGAACCAGATACAGCATGGCCACTCTGTAGACTGTAGCAAACTGGCATTGTAGTTTATAATGGTTATCAGGGGCCTAGGCAGCTCCAAAGTCTTGGAGATCTTTACTCACTGCAATGGCAGGTTTGCAGACAACCAAAAGGAACAACCAGAAGAAATTGCCATTTAAAAGTTATTTCACACTTAGCTCACAGAACATGAGGATTTTTCTCTGATACAAATTATTATTTTATTATTTATTTTAACATGAGGATTTTTCTCTTTGTTAAACTTTGCTTTAAAGAATGAGCATACTTTAGACATAAAAGTGCGAAAAAGAAACTAAAATGTAAGGCAGGGAGTCCACTACAGCGTATCCAATTACATTAGGTCCCAGTTAAATTAAATCGCATAGCTTCAAATTTAAGCAAAATCTATTCTTTAGAAGGCGATCTAAAAAAAGTGTCTGTCATTTTTTATTTTCCTTTCAAAACATATTTTATGCTAATTTTTCTGTTAGCATTGCCAAAATATCGATTTTTGTTTGACATGATATTTCTGCAAATACGTAAATATCAATAATCCTGAAGGGTTAGATCAAACTAACCCATGGGTAAACCTGAAAAACCAATTCTGAAAAACCAAGCCCCAGCTCTCAGTGGTTACGTAACCGGAAAGGAGGACAGAATGCTCAAACATGAATGTGAGACATTCATGTGATCCACTTGTGTGACTGTACATGGCCAACATCTTGGTTTTTCAAAAACAGTGTTCCAACATAGCTTGCACACTCGTTTGAATCTGTGAAAAATTACTCCAATACATTCTCTATACGCCAAATTAAAGCTAACATGATGTTGCTTGTATATTGCTATGGCAAAGATTCATGGAACTGTTTGAAGCAAAACGGTATTCAGTGGTATCAAGCAAAAAACATTTATCTTGATTCCGTTGCTGTCATCTTTTCTACCTCTAATACCAAGGAATAATGTCCTTGACTGAAAAATAGATTGACAGCTATTTTCTTTTGAGCAGTGTAAACCTGCGTTGCGAGTTAGAGCGGTTTTCATGACTGTAGTGAAATCAATCGCAAAGTAATTACACCGATTCTGAACAAAACCTATAGGAGTAATTGCAAATTACTCACGACAGTCATCTGAAATCCGCTCTAACACATTAACTTATTTTAACATTAACACACTTTTGAGCAAAACCACTTTTGTGTGCATCAAATGTTATCCAGAGTTTAGCAAATTTAACCATTTGTTCAAGTTAACACACTTTTAAACAACCTGAGCCTGTATTGGGCAGTTGCAAAAAAATCCCCCCCCCCCCCCCCCCCCCCCTGTTGAAGAACTCTGGATTTCCAGAATGGGTGGTCAAAATGGAGCTTGGAATTCCAGGGTGGGTGGTCAAAGTAGAGCTTGGAATTCCTGGTTGGGAACCCTTAAATACGAAATTCCAGGTTGGGTAAGCATAATTTCCAGGGTAGTCATGAGAAAATCACTGGAATTCCAGGGTGGGTGGTTCAAATTAAAAAAATCCAGGGTGGGTAGCTGTGACTGAGGTCCTCAACAGAGGGGTGCGATTTTTTTTTTGCCGACTGCCCATTGGGTTCTACATAATTATACTCCACATGATCATGAAGGTTATCAGTGAAAAGGCACAAGTTTTGGGAAGCATAGGTGGAGCAGGTTATGGCGCTTGCCTCTCACCACTGTTGCTCGGTTCTGAGACATGACTTTCCAACAATTACAGGGTTCCTACGTGTCCTGGAAAACCTGGAAAATGCTTGAATTTGAAAATTTTTAATTCCAGGGCTGGAAAGCCCTGGAATCTTTATTGAAGTTCTGGAAAGTCTGGAAATTGATAACACAAAAAAAAAACGGGGGTATAAAATTGGCGGATGTGTGATGTTGGCAGCAAACGAGCATTCTAGATTTTTTTTTTCTTACATCAACATGGCCACTACAGACGCCATGTGCATATTTAAATGCTCGTTATTTAAATGCTTCACGTGAAAGGAAAAAGCCCTGGAAAATGTTCAAAAAGGTCTGAAAAAGTATTCGAAAGTCCTGGATTTTATTCTTTACAAATGCGTACGAACCCTGAATTAGTGCACCAAAAGGAGCAAAATATAATTATTGTCCAGAAAGGTGAACCTCCACAGAAGACATACCTGTAGTATTCTGTTGTATAAACTTTCATGTAACAGATAAAAACGTTAACAGCAATTTGCCCCAGCAATTTGTCCATATCCAGAGCTTGTGCATGACCTCAGCTAATGTATTGGTGGTCTTCATTGCTCACTGCATTTATAGTGAATGTACATTTTTCCTTTGATTGATTGCATAATAAATAATGAAGCCAGTTCTGTCATTCAAGGGATTAAATTTTTGCTTTCCATAAGTTTTTGAAGATAAAATGATTAATGAAAACAAATCGATTTACTCCATCTTGCCAAAGACAAGGTCAAACTGAACCTGAAGTTGCACTGCTCTCATACCAATCAGAATCGTGAATGTAAGATCATCAAGCTAATAACAGAAGAGACAAGATGTAGCTGCAATTAACATAGCAGGACAAAGCTTTCAGCTGGGATCTAAAACAAGTTGCTGTGCTTCTAAGGGTGCTAAAAAGATTGCTATCATTAAATCTTCAGGGATGCTTGTAAACCCTTGTCTAGGGATTTCATGTTACCCGAATTTTGGAGATTACGAGTCCATCATTGTTCCCTAGTTGTACAGAAGAGGCAGTGGGCTGGATTGGCCAGATGAAATTGTCTTCCTGTTGGAGTCTCCATAATTGTGGTTGAACCTTAGTAGTTCTACTTTGTTTCCTTAGTCTTTCTAATGAGAGAATACTTGCCTACCTAAAGGAACTCATTAATATTTATAGACCACAAAGAAATCCTAGATCTAGAAACAAGCAGTTGCTTCAGACCTGACCTGTCTAGGGCATATGTCATGTGTGCTCCCCAGCTCTGGAATACACTCTGGAATACTCGTTACTAGACCAGCACAAAAAGGGCAACTGAAAATTGTTCTTCATTTCCTTGGTAGCATATCTGCATGTCCATAGAAAATTGGATTAGTATATTAGCGATCATTAATTGACATTTGACGGTGAAGCCAAACTATTTATAGAACTACAAAGGTGCAAGTAAGATTTACAGGTAGTCTGTGTAATGTAGTTAAAAAATTGTTATGTTGTAGTACCAAGTTATTACCAAATAGTTGTTAAATTAAAATTTGCTAGATCGTTCCTGTGCAATACTATTACATGAACATGCTCTTATAACTGATACCATAGCACACTTTCTACAAACATTTTTATTGAGCTTGTCAACAGCTATATGGAATCTTGCAGTTTGATAACTGAAAACTGCCTACCGGTAGTTACCAAGCAGTGGAAAAGTGGACGATGAAGCAGCGCACTGGAGCAAGAGAGCACTTTTGTAAACAGCCTTTGCAATGGTTTTTTGGAGGTAACATGAGCAACTACCAAGGAAGACGCATCGCCGTGAAGTACAATGCAGGTAGATTGTACATGCACACTATAACAATATTTGTTGGCCTTTTATATTTTGCCACAGGACAATACAGCCAATGGAATATATGGGAAATTATTACTTCAATCGCAAGAATCAAGTGGTGAAAGCAGAACGTAGAGTGTTAAAGGTTTGTAACATTCTGTCATTATCTTGGCATGTTAGCATGTTCTGAGTTTCAGTAATGGGAAATACAAGATGGAAACGTAACGTGGGTGGAAACGTAACATAGGGTACCAAGTCTCCAAGCTTCACTTGTCAGTAGACTAGGCGTGTGTCAGCAAACTAAACGTGTCAGTAAAGCATGATGACTCTGGTACCCAGGGTAAGGTGGAGAGGACAGAGAGAACAAAATTGATATCTTAGTTTTCAGCTACCGTAAACATCATAAGTTGTCACAGTAGGCATTCATTTGTGTTTTCCCATGAGTAACTTCTTCTGATCAATGTTTCGTCTTTGCATTTTGTATGAGAGCTGATAACAGCTCCTTGTTGCTTTACTGACCATACTTTGTTTTTTATGTTTTAGGAACTAGGTTTTTGTGTCCATGTCAAACATCCTCACAAGGTGAGATTCGTATTAACTTAAATAAATTTGTTTTTTTTTCTTTGGAAGCTGTCCTTTTTTATATAATAAAATACATACAAATGACTGTTAATTCAGCAAAGTAGCTTTGAACGTGTTTGTTTTCTTTGCAGATCATTATTACATACCTTCAAATCCTAGAGTGTGAAACCAACCAAGAACTGGCACAAATGGCATGGTATGTAGCTCATATGATGTTGTTGCATCATTTGTGTCAGTGTTTCTTGGAATGAAATGTTAAAAAAAGTGCTTCAATGAAAGTATCCTGTGCATTAACTCTAAAGTGGAGGGAAGTCCAGGACGTGAACAAATCGTGAGAAAAAACGGGAATTTTTCGAGTTTCTCTCGACCACGATCCTCACTTTAAGAGTCGCCACATTCTCGTTCACAGAACCTCTCGGTCATGTTGAATGTCTGAGGCTCTGGACGCAGATGAAACTGGCAAGAAATCCACGAGCTGCCTCCATCCTTCGATAACTCGCCGTTTAAACGGGTTTCAATAAGTTTTGAAGTAGGAGGCTAAGTTTTGGAAGTAGGCTGGATTTCGGCTGCCTTCTATTGAAACCCCTGTTAAACAACACGCTAGGAAAACTTTGAACACAGATCTATACTAACGAGAGTAATTCTCCATGTTACCTAGGAACTACATGAACGACAGTCTGCGTGGAAACGTGTTTATGCGGTTTTCTCCAGAGACTATAGCTTGTGCTTGCATCTTTTTATCGTCAAGGCTTTTAAAGGTAATTATGCTGTCTACAAAAACCACACACTCATTCATTATCTTTTTGTGTCCCTGTCTTACATCCCAGAAGTAATATAATTGTCGTATGGAATAATTAAAAGGTGATTGTATCCATGTTTCAGATATGTTTACCAAACAGTCCACCATGGTACGAGCTGTTTGATGCCAAACTCGAAGATCTAGAGGTATGTGCTTCAAGCATGCGTGGTGTGACCTTCTGAAAGGTTAGCTTGTAAAACCACTAGTTTTGTGGGAAGATCATTTTTTTTCCGGGAGTCTCGGATATCTCTTAAAGGCCCATCACCAACCGAGAGCCTTTGCGGACTCTAAGCCAATCAGAGCACCCGAAAAACAATGGATCAATTTGAAAAAAAAAAAACGGGGCGCAAAGGCTCCCGGTTGGTGATGGGCCTTTAAGAAAGACTAGCCTGCCAAAACAGACACCTAAGTGCCCGCCGAAAGAGACTCGCGCTCTTTTGGCGAGCTCGAAGTGGTGTCGGCTTTCGCTGGCTAAAGAAAGACTGTTGGAAGGATTTCTAGAATGCAAGAAATATTCTAAACTTCCACGCTTGAATTTTTGTTGTAAGAAATTGAAATGTTGGAAATCCTGGCCCAGAATGCTTGACCCACCTAGATTTGTGACTAGCGTTCATTTAGCGTGTTTTGATTTTTATAAGTTAAAAGGTTTTCCAATTTTTACTCCAGGAAATTAGTCGGACGATAATGGAACTCTACGTCAGGCCAAGAGTAAGTAATTGAAACAACATTTTACCTTACGGCGCGATCAAACGGTGATGAGAGTTGATGAGAGCTAATGAGAGGTGATGAGAGTTTTCCCGTTTGATCGCGAACTCTTGTCGACTCTCATCCGCTCTTATGCACTTTGAACACTTTGAGTTGTTGACCGTTTGATCGCGCGGATGAGAGTTTTTCAGTCAGCAGCTGCCGCCAAAAGAACAGCAGGTTCATTTGGTTCCTGAACTGCAGGCTTTTCGCGGACAGGAACTGGGTGCTAGTGCTCACGCTGACTCTCATCAACTCTCATCGCCGTTTGGTCGCTTCTCGTGAGAGTAGATGAGAGTGGATGATTGTTGGAACTCTCATTAGCTCTCATCAACGCTCATCACCGTTTGATCCCTGCTTAACATTGTAACGTTCCAATAAACCCCTCGCCCCGACCCCCTATTATGCTAACTTTATATCATCTTGCGTTTTTCGTCTTTTTCAGGGAAATCTAGAACATCTGCAGAAAAAAGTGGCTGCCCTTCAGAAACAAATGAAAGAGAAGGAAAAGAAAAAAGATGGACAAAAGGATGGCAAGGATAGCCCACAAACATCCCCTCAATCGACATCACAATTTGGATCACGAGCAGGTCAGTCAAGTCTCTGCTCTAGACTGAGCAAACTGGTTAGCTAAGTGGTAGTGCTTTTGTGCGGGAGGCCGGGCCCAATTTTTGATAGACCAACACTCTTTTATAAAAAAATTCCTAAAACCAGGTGTTGTCTTGTTGTAACTTTGCAAATGGTCAGAAGAAAAACCGTAAAACCGTAGATCCCGCAACGGACGGAAGTGCCATCTTGTGAAGCCGTTTGCGCATCCCATATTTATATTATTAATATTGTTTTATATGAAAATGATTGCTATTCGAGAAACCATGTGCCAACTGAGGGTAACTATAAAAGACAATGCTAATGATTGGTATTATATACTCCATTTCAGGTTCTCGTGCAGGTTCACCTTCTTCCAAAATATCCCCTGTCGGAGAAGAGGCGAGAAAGAAACCTGCACCTAAAGACGAGGAGACAAAAAGAATTTCAGACGGCAAGGACAGGTGAGCTATGAAAAGTTTCATTATCCAGATATTTAAATATTTTTGATGTAATGATTAATTAGTACTGCGGTGTATGGATGGAAAGTATTTGCTCGTTGCAGTAAAGAAATAACCTAAGCGATCGCTATAAGTTAGAAGAGTTAGAAGATTCAGGCTTCCAATGGGTATCGAAATTATGATGTAATGATACCGTGATACCACGATACCGTGTCACGACGCTCTACAATACCAGGGTATATAATGATGTAATACAAAGAGAAAACTTAACAATAATTTTAGAATTAAATGAAGCATTATAAAGCACGCACGCTCGTATACCGGCCACCCTTCGCGATGCAACCTTTGTTTAGCCGAAAAGCTATGCATTCTCGAATCTAAAGATCCCGGGCTGCTTAACAAACGGTCTGGATTAGTGACGAAATGCAGGCATGGGAATAAATTCTACGCATCCAATCAGTGTAAGAGCCTCCGCGGTAGCATCATCAAGTAGCTTGTATATGAAAATTTCAATTTAGTCTGAAGATCGCTTCGGCGTGAAACTATGAGTCACTAAACAAAAATTGTTCCGTCTTTACATTGTATAATGATGTAATGAATGGTTAGTACTGCGGGGGCTACCCTTCGGGGCTTTAAGAACCCGACATTTGGCCTTAGCCACCATGTATGACTTCCATAGCTCAGTGGGTAAAGCATCATCTCGGGGGTTTACTCCGGTGTAATAACCATTCCCAGAGGACACCTTTGTGTTCAGTTCTTAGTTCATCCTGATTCGTTCTACCAAACAAAGGAAGCTTTGTGACGCATTTCGTGCGCACTCACAGGTTATTACACCGGAGATAAGCCCATCTCGGATCGTGGAGGTCATAGGCTCGATTACCTTTGCAAGCCTGAACCTTTTTTTTTTCAGGTCTTCCAATTTATAGCGAACACTTAGATTTCTTCTCTATTGCAATGATCATTTACTTTCCATAAAAAAATAATATAACATATACTACTACTATACTTTTGAAAGTTCCTTTTGAGAATCCTACACAACTTAACATTGTAATTAGTCGCGAGTGTAATGCTTGTTTTATTCCAACAGGCAAAGTCGTGCAGACCGGAGGAGCAGGTCTCCTAGGCCAAGACACCACCCCGTCTCCCGGAGCCGATCAGTTAGCCGGTCTCCATCACGCTCTCGGTCTCGCTCACGCTCGCGATCACGCAGTTACAGTATCTCAGTCAGTCCGGATAGTCACAGTGGCGGCGGCGGAGGCGGTAGTGATTCCTTCAGTAGTGAAGGCGAGAGTCCAGATAGACGACATCCTGCGCACAGCCCTGAACATAGGTCACGGTCGGGACAGCACCAGCCAAAAGACAAATTACAGGACAGGAAACCGAAAGTTATTCCTAATAGTTACCTCCCTAAACGGGAAAGACCCCGGGAAAGAAAGAAAGTCCGAGATCGGAGCCGATCGCCGCGCTCTCGGAGCCGAAGTCGAAGCCGAGAGAGGTTGAAGCGACATTACGACAAATACGGGCGTAATCGGGATAGGGACTATCATCGGGATCGAAACGGGGTGGACTATAAGTCTAGAGATCGCGAAAGATCCCGTTACAGATAACGAACGCCCATCGGGTTACACGGCTTTGCTGACGCGCCGTTTGGTTTGCCTAATGCCCCGCAATCGTATATCCACAATGGACAGATCCGTTGGATGCCGTTAAAGGTTTATGAGCTAGATCGCAATGTGTCGGTTGCCGCTTGCCATAGCTCAAGATGCAGTGTTTCCATGACGAATACTGACATCCTGACAGTAGAAATACGTCGTTGCTAAAAAATGATGGCTAGCCAGTGAAATGTTTTGAATTTCATGAAGCTTTCCTTGGAGATGTTGTATACGCGTGCCCGCCCAACTGTTTTGTTGATGTATAAAAGAACGCTTTGCGTTCATGTAAGTATTGTAATAAAGTTTCTAGAAACACGTGTTGTGTATGGTTTTCATTACCTACAGAGTTCAGTCAATGAGCGCACGCAATAATTTCACAGAAGCGTTAGAGGCGTCTCCCGCACAAAATTACAACATGACCCCTCCGAAAAGCACTAGCAAGCGCGCGGGTCCACCTAGTTCTTAAAACTTCGATGAGTAAAAGCGACTGATAGAGCGGTTTTCATATGACTAGTGAAACCAATCGCGAAATTACCAATTCTGAATCAAACCTATAGCCGTAATTACAAAGTAATAGCAAATTATTCACCTGACAGTCATCTGAAATCCGCTCAGTGCAGGAAGGATCAATTTGTCTCCTAAAAAAATTGCAAAAAGATGTAAATAACCGACCCACAAGAAGAAACCCAAATAAGTATAAGCAGAAACATATAACTTAGTTGAAACATGTAACGGCGAACCAAGCTGCGGATTATTCAAGATGAATTTATGACCATATTTGGTCAATAATGAACTCTCGACTGCTAATCCAAGTAGGTTTCCTCTTCATAATATTTCATTTTTCGCTCATACAAAGTAAAGCAACAGTGCTAAGTGATAATATACTAACATTTAAACTCTGAGTCTTGAAACAACATTATTTTCAAAATCTGTTCAATTGTTTATTCTGCGAATATTCCGCAGCTTGGCACTAAAGTAATGTATGCTTGTTACACGTTTCAACTCACTTATATGTTTCTGGTATAAGCAGATAAGCACTAGTGACCTCGCCTACTCGTACTCTTTCTTCCCGCGAACTATGTTTCTTTAAAGTGCTACTCAAGGCTGAAATTTTAATGGCTTATTTTATTGCACATTCAAAATAAGGAAGAATGCCGTTTATTTCGCGTTCATAGCTCTTGGTTTCAGAGATATTGAAGATTTTTACTTATGCAAATTAGCAAAAAATGACGTCACAACAAGACAAGGGCAAAAGAGGCCAACAATGTTTTATGTATAATTTTGTTTGGGATAGTTAGATTCACTTAAAACTTGGTAATAACAAAGAAGGACCAAAACCACAACCTCTGACATGTTGATTACTGTTTCCATGGTAACGCTATTGACACTAGGGCTGTCTGTTTAAAAAATAGGAAAAATCTGAAACTTATTCACCTACAAGTGAAGTACTACAATACTTTGCCAAAATACTCTGGGTTGTGTTGACAAACAAATCAGGAAGTTTCGAAGACTTTCACGGCTTAGGGAATATTTCACAGATTTTACCTATTTTTCCAGGAATCACTTCTATAGCCAAACGTGTTACCATGGAAACACTAATTAGCATATGGATGTATGAGGTCTAGGTTCTTCTTTGTTATTACCAAGTTTGAAGTGAATCTAATTATCCCAAACAGAATTATACATAAAACATTGTTGGCCTCTTTTGCCCTTGTCTTGTTGTGACGTCATTTTTTGCTAATTTGCATAAGTAAAAATCTTGAATATCTCTGTAACCAAATGAGCTATGAACGCGAAATAAGCGACATTCTTCCTTATTTTGAATGTGCAATCAAATAAGTCATTAAAATTTCAGCCTTGAGTAGCACTTTAAATGCTTTCACGTCGTCCGCATTATTCTGCATTCCATCTATCAGAGTACCTCCCCATCTCAAAAGGCTGTAGATCGTTGCCCGCCCCTAGACTTCAGCGTAAGCCAAATTAGGATAAGGATCAGTTTGTCCCCTAAAAAATTGCAAAAAGATGTGAAAGAATGTCTCAACTGAAGATTTCAATTTGTCAAGTAACGTTTTGTGAATTTGTGCAATATTTATTCATCTCGTGGAACGGCAAAACACTTGTTCGAGGAGCAGTGGTATCGCGTAAAAAGAGAAGCAACACGATGTGGTCATTTCTCACAAAAGGATAACTGGGAGGAAAGAAGGCGGAAACGGAGCTATTGAACTCGTCTGACTTTCAAGCAAGAGGCGCTCAATCATGCTGCCCTCTTTCATGTGATATTTTTTCGTGGGGAACCCAGGATTTTTTAACGTTTCTTATATTCGGGAAGGGGGCTCCACGGGAAGCGTTCGACGAAGGGAAGTCCAGGGTTTTCTAAGATGTTGATATCTCCATTACGGTGCATTTGTCGCTGGGGTGGTCTCGTATCTTTTTATCTTACCTTGAAACGCTATTGTATCCCATCTCCTGACATATGGTGTCAATTCGATTCGTTGCACGGGCTCGACGGACGATTTTTTCAACATCCTTTTGTTTCTCTTCCCCGTGAAAAATTTAACGCAGACTGCACAGTGTTCGTCTTGGTACAAAAGCAATTCTATCAATTTGTTGAGCGTTTGTTACGTCAACGAAGGAGAATGCCTTCTAGTCGTGTCGTTTTCGCTGGGTGCTGGGTTCACGCGTGCAAATTGACTGCGCGTCAGAATTTCCAAGATGGGTGCTTTTGATCGTCCGGTCGGTCCTGTGTGTCCTGTGGGCCTTTGCTGATGCTTAAGGTTATTCCCCTGTTTTGCACGGCGCACGCTGTTCTGCGCATGGACGCGCGATCAATTCGTTCGAAAATGACGCAATCGAGCGCGCGCGCGCAAGCTAAATATCCCCATTTGAGCGAGAAACACCAAGAAAAAGTCGCTTTTTGGGATATTGCGCGAAAATAAGATTGGGCACCCCAATTTTTATTTTACCATTTTGATAAGACTTTCATTCCCCTGTTATAAAAAAAGTTTAAAGAAATTTCTACGACAAGTTTTTGAGCTATCGTCATAAAAAGCCCAGAAATGAGACACCAAAGACTCTCAAATTATCACGAGCGGTGCGCACATTTTTGCACATTTTCAAGAGTAGCGTCAACACACATAGAAAATTAAACATTCCAATGTTCGTCCTAGGTAGTGAAGCATCCAACAGTTCTGTTCAAACTTGCAAGCGAACTGGATTGCTTCATTAGTGAGCGTTTTATCACAATTTTCTTGTTTCACGTATTCCTTCACAAAATAGCCCTCAGGCACTAAAAATGGGGTATGTTTGCGCCATCGCAGTTTCTAAACGAGCATGGGCACCCCCTCTTTTTATTTCATATTTCCATTCCTTATATACTAAATAGTAAATAGACAAATTAAGAAAAAAATTCTACGACAAGTTTTATTTCAGGGGAATTACCTTAACCACAGGTAGACTGGATGGAGCAAATTTGTTTTTATGGCCGTTTGGCCTGGTAACAAAAGCATGCGCGTTCCGTATTATGATAGAAATGTTGAGCTAGAAATTTAAAATAGGCAGTGCTTTGGGACTTTGAGCAAGTTTTCCTCCAAGGTAAGCGGATCTTTAGCTATTTTTTTCGAAGTTTAGCTGTTGTATATACTTGACGCTACTTATCAGAACATCAGTAGATTGTGTAGCCGTGTTATTTCTAGTAGAACTGGAAAGCCTGGCAAATCTATTTTGGGCCAAATCCAAATCTATTTTGGGCTAAATCCAAATCTATTTTGGACCAAAAATGTTGCATTTTAATTTTACTACTCGCGGTCCTAACTGACGCACGATTGATAACAACAGATAACAATCTCTCGATGAATGCACATCACCGATCTCTGATTACTTCTATTCTCCGTCAATAAAAAGTGACTCATTCCAGTGTGCGCGCGCTCTTCGCTGACATGCGCGGCTTCTTAGGCTCCGTTGAGTGGCCTAAATACGTCGCTGATTTAGTTTTTCTCATCTTTTATACATATTTTTATTATACAAATAAAACAAGAATACTCGTACAAGTCCCATGATAATATTTATTTTTCCTCTTGTTATCTTAATACCCACAAATGTTAATGATCATTGCTACTGCATGCACAAACATTACAGCGAACAACAGACATAAGGACCCATGGACAAGCAAAGGCACTATGTCCAGCGGCATAGCCAGGAATTTCTGAAGGAGGGGCCCGATAGTGAAAACATGGGACGAAAATGTTCAAATTTCCTCCAGCAAATACAGTAAATGTATGGGAAAATCCTGATGTCTTGTCTTGATTCATGTGCTCCTTTATGTATGATGGTCACAAAAGATGCACGCTTAATTTAATATAGTGCAGAATACACTGCCCTTCATGTAGCAGTGTCCCTTAGGATCAGATTAACTACACCCAGGGAATTTTGAGATTCCCTGCTACAAGTACAATTTTTACAATAACCCTAGCCCTTAAGCGGGATAATCCCAAACATTTAGGTATGGTTGAATGCCGAAAACCTGCCAATAGCAGATTCCAGAAGCACTTTCCTGGCCCTGGTTTACCAGCCTCATCAGTGGGGATGAGAACTGATGAGCCCCTCAAATGCTATTGCAGTGTGCTTTAAAATGGATATGTTTTCCAGAATTGATAGAAAAATAACTGTTACCCTTTGCAGATGTAACAATATTTGAATTATTTGCTGAGGCAGACTTTGAATTTGTCCCATTTTTCCCACAGACCTTAGCCTAGGGAACAATCAGTTAAATATTGCATGATACCACAATCAAAAATGTTGCTGCCTCAGTATTAATAAAGGAAATTAAATTATGGGTTACCGTGGGGATCAGGCATGGATACAGATTAGAATAAACATTGACCAGTTTCCAAAGCCAGTGCAAGACTGTGCCATCAAAGTGATTTTAGTTGTTTCTTGTATCTGTCTCCTGCCTTACAAAAAGCTGAAGTAAGCATGCAGTTTCGGCAGGTGTAAAGTACAGGTCACAGGTCGCAGGTCACAGGTTACAGGTCACAGGTCGCAGGTCACAGGTCGCAGGTAGTTTTAAGAAGGTAGATTGACTTTGATAAAAAATAACACCCCTCTCTACATCCTGTTCTCTTTCAAATGCGATGTTTATTACAATAATGTGCAGTTGGCGACTGCAGGGAGCCCACGAGACTTATCTCGACAGGGCTTCGGATCACAGGTCATATTTTTATTACTCATATAAAAATACAAATGAACTTCTCTTTGTACTTTTGCTCGAAGATCGTTCGCAATGCTGTATCGCCACGTACTTTTGGCAATTGGTTGTCATTCATTTTTACGCACTAATATCTACAAATATCTACATGATGTCAGCCTAGCAACATACCGAGACAGAAAGCATCCATTTCCATCGGCTGATTTAGGGAATGTATTGCAATATTTCTGATTGAATTCGGTGAAAAGAGTAATAAAACTTTGTTTAAAGAAGACTTTTTCAAGATGTCTACATGTAATTCATGGTCTGGTATCGACTGAAAACAACAACAAAAGAGTGGCTCACTAGGACTGCACTTAACAGTGCAGGATAATTAGACACATGGTGCATTTAATGAGGATTGTAATAATACATAAATAAAAAATAAGACTACATCAATAAAGGGAAGAACTATGTTTATTCCAGATAAACATGGATACACAAATATCAAGGACTTCAAAATTTCTGCTGTCGTCGCAACGTCCATCGTATGTAAATGTATAACTAACTCAGTTTCAGACAAACGAATACAGTAAAAACCCGCTATAAGAACCTGGATTTGAAGAACCTGTAAGGCTAGAATTATCATGTGTAAAAAACCAGGTTTCCTAATTTATTTTAGGCTAAAATTCTAGGTTCTTATACGCTGGTTTTTACAGTACCAGTTCACTTACCAAAATATAACATGTTTTTCTTCAACAACGCACTCAGTTCAGTGTTTCAAAAAATATTTACAAACAAATACGAAATTGACTTACCAAATTAAGCCAAGATGGCATTGTCTTTTAGTATAATCTGTAATGTTAACAACATAAGAAGTTCTTCTTCAACGCACTCAGTTCAATGTTCAATGTTTCAAATAAATCTTACAAACGAACCGGTCTAGATGGCATTTTCTTAACTTGTTCTTGGTGTAATCTGTAATATTGACAATATAACATTTTTCAACAACGAATACGAAATTGACTTACCAAATGAAGTCAAGATGACATTATCTTAACTTTTTTTAGTATAATCTGTAATGTTAACAACATAACATGTTGTTCTTCAACGCACTCAGTTCAATGTTCAATGTTTCAAAAAATCTTACAAACGATTTTTTTATAAAAGTCAATCTACCTTCTTAAAAAATACCTGTGACCTGCGACCTGTGACCTGCGACCTGTGACCTGTGACCTGCGACCTGTGACCTGTGACCTGCGACCTGTGACCTGTGACCTGCGACCTGTACTTTACACCTGCCGATGCAGTTTGTTGACTGTTGGAATAATTGAAAATGAAAACTGAAATGAAAATGTTACTGGTTTCCGTTCACTGCTCTGTATCCCACTACTGGAGAGAAACCTGTGATTTTCCTGTGGTTTTCCTGTGAAAAATCACAGGATTTTCACAGGAAAACCACAGGAAAATCACAGGTTTGTAAATTTTGGAAACCTGTGATGATGGTCGTTTTCACAGGTTTGAAACCTGTGAAAAACCTGTGAAAAACCTGTGAAAAACCTGTGAAAAAACCTGTGAAAAAACCTGTGAAAAAACCTGTGAAAAAATCTGTGAAAAAAAACTGTGAAAAAACCTGTGAAACTAGGGAGAAAATGCTGTGAAAATTCACATGGATTCACAGTTTTTTTTTACAGATCAGAAACTGCCTGACTTACCCCAACTGAGTTCCTCTAGTTAGTTACCCCAGGTTAAATGTCCAAACTTTAAAAGTTGTGATTGTACTGGGATTGTATGAAATGTCACATAATATTAGTTAGGAATATAGATGGAAATTATGGAATCTACATGGGATATCAAATATGGCTTGAATCCCACCTTCTACCTGGCATTCCATCTTGAAAATATTTGAGATACTGCTACAGGTAAGAGATACAAATCCTGAGAATAACATATCAAGTATCCCAGACCCGGAGGGGGACTCCCTATATTTGAATGCTAGGGGTGACCATCTTATTTTTTAGGGGTTGAAATCGGCGATCTGGTATTTGTTAGGGGTTCGAAAAAACAAAAAGGCATGGTAAGAAAAAATAGGTCTTTTTTAGGGGGTTCTCACGAAAATAAGGGACAGGTCAAAATATTTCAAAGAATGATAGTGTATTTGAAACTCGAGAGGATACATGTGATGTATATCAAATAAACAGCCCAGAATAAAATTTAATCTGTCAAAATTGTTGGTATTTTTTAGGGTATTTTCAGACTGAGGGGTACTTTTTAGGGTGGAAATTTTTTCCCATCAGGTATTTTTTAGGGTCAAAATTCGAGTTTTCCGACTGTCACCCCTAGCATTTTTACCTTAGAGTCCCCCCCTCCCCAGGATCCCAGATCCCTGACCAAATGCATAGGCAGAAATAACTTTTCTTTCCCATACAGAAATGGCAGTTTGCAGGTTTTGTTGATCGAAATGGCTATCCTAACAGTTAACCATAGAGACAATGTGAAATAAGGCAGGATTTGTGTTGCATTTTCTATATAATATATTTGGAATTTTTCCAATGTTTCCATTATTTTAGGTTTCAAAGAGAGGGGCCCAGGCCCTCTGGCTACGCCCCTATCATTTTGCTCATGTCACCTCATTATTTTGCTCATTAAACATAAGACACCTTTTTCACAGCACAGCTTTGTCATGAATTTTGAATGGTTCAACATCAATAGCAAGAACACTGTGTTCAATATGATTCAAAAGTTGTGTTCTAGGTTAGACACTGTTTAACATGCATTGAAGCATTGAGTCTCGTAGGGTTCTTCTTAGGGTTTTTCTCTCCAAATGAAGATTCAAGAAGGTTTACTTGCTGGAGATATGATGAGCTGCTTGCCAAACCAGTGTCCAGGTATCCCCAACCTCGCTAAAAAGAGTTGTCTTTTTCTGGATGCACTTGTTGGTTTTTTGTTTTGTTTTGTAAAGACGGCAATATGGCCAGTGTAGTTGCTTTTCAGTTTGTAGAAACAAAGGTATAACAACAATCTTGCTTGAGTCTTGAGTTTGAGCTTGTTTTCTTGCACTAAAGATGCTTGAGTATATGGTTCTTTGCATAACTCCCGCCAGTGCTTTGTACTCATTTGCCCCCTGGCTATAGATTCTTGATTGGTTCCCATTCCAGTACCATCTGATCTAGTAGCTAGAGCAGCCAAGAGTTTTGTTGATTGCAGTTGCATTCAGGAACTTTGTAACTTGATTAAACTGTGTGGATGCAAGCAATGAACATATCTTGCTTCAGCAATAGTAGAAATTAGTTTAATAAGCAGTCTTGGTAGACGGCTAGCTTTCCAGGCACCTACACTGTACATTTAGCTAAGTAAATGTAGACCAGTATGCACATGTCTACCTTTCCTGGTGGCAAATGATACATGGTTCAGAAATCAAAAGCTCTGCTTACTTCTATGACATCCGTACTTGTAAAAAAATTCCTGGCTATGTGCCTTAGCAACGTTAAACATTTACCAAACGTTCAGGGATGTCAACCCCAATAATCTTTGGAGACCGCTTTCAAATGGCGAAATTTCATGAAATTCTCCCGAGAGAAAATTCAGTAAATGTATGGCAGTTTTTCTTGATGTTTTCCCGGTAAACTAAGCGAAAAATCTTGACACTCCTGACCAAACCAGAAGAGTTGACATCCCTGCACCTTTCGTCTGGTTCTAGAGCTTGTTCATGAAGAAATTATTGAAAAAACTCACAAAATGCAGAACGGTTTCTTTTACTTGCTGTTTACTTGACCTTCGGCTTTCGCCAGTTTGCGAGTTTGAAACAAAATACACTTTGAAATCCACTTTGGTGCATAGAGATATTAAAAAAGTAAGCTTACTACAACGCAACGTTTAATATGAAACTTAGCTGTGAGTCGTGACAGAGATGGCAGACATGTACGGGTTTTTACACGATGAAGTTTCAAACGTAACAACAAAACATATTAAACTTAATCATATATTAAAATAAACAAATACTTGCCTATCTACGTTGTAGCTTAACTAAGTTTCTTTTCAATGTTGACACAGCAGAGGCAAGACTGAAAACCATTAGTTCTCCCCACTGTTTCTGGAGGCGAAAACAAGCGATTTCACCACTCTGCCGCGGATGCCTCGATTTTCCCGCCTTTTTTCCAAAGAAGTAACCAATGAAAATAGAGTACTGGTGTCACGTGATCACACGCTCGGGATGCCTGTGTTGTGGTGAAAGGAATCAAACATGGCGCCCACACAGTCTTTCAGTCTTCTTCTTTCAGTTGCTCCTCTTCATAATTATGAAAGGAAGTGTCACAATGTCGCAAAAATAGCATATTTAAAAGGTGGGTTGAACTGCTAAACGACTGAAGCTTTTTGAAGGCTCTTCTAAAGGTGTTAAAGTTTTTTTTGTCACGTTTATGCCTGTCTTTGATGGTGGGAAAAGACCAGTTTTTCGTTAACTTCGAGCTCAAGCACACAATTTTATGTTTTATTTTTTCACAGTACCCAAATTTTAGTTTACCTAGAAGTGCATTCCACCTGTCAAACCCAGAAGTTCTGAAATCTGGAGAACTCGTCGGAACTGATCTCGTTCCCCCGAGTCTTTCCCGAAACCTTTCTGAATCCGAAAACGTCCGAACGCTTGCCGAATCTTTACCGAAGGCGCGGACTTCCGTTAACTTTTTTGTACCCTTATATATGAATGAAAATCCTGGAGATTTGATGCTGGAAAATGGAAAATTTGTTAAAGATCCTGGAGAATCCCGGGAAGATCTAGAGAGCTGGCAGGCCTATGAAAGTGGTTGAATTTTTTTGAATTTTTATATTTTAGCAAATATCAAATTTGTCAGAATATATTGTGGTCACAAAAAAGAGAGGGGGGAGGTCTGTCTGTCCTTCAGTCGGTAGGATGTTTATTGTTTTTTGTATTTTAGAGCTGAGCAGTATTTTTTAGGGTGTCAATTTTTTCTAACAGGTATTATTTTAGGGTGGAAATTCTGGCTTCCAGACGGTCATCCCTACCATTTTAACCTTCAAGGACCCTCCGGGGGTTATTGTCATGGAAAAGGATGCAGATAGTAGGGATTTGAGGATTCTGTGCAAAAAAATAGTGACAATGGTCAGGATCAGATGGCTTCCATATTGCTCCTAATACTGTATAGCTTCTTAAATTTCATTCAATTAATTAAATAATTAATTGATTAATTGATAATTGAATGCAAATTTTTAAGGCACAAAAAAGATGCAGCCTGCAGTCTTAATGCATGTTCACAAACAAACAAATTCTTATAATGCAGATAATAATGCTAGTGAGTTGCCAATGGTCCAGAGCTGTAATTGAAACTCCAGGAATTTAGAGTGGTGTTAATATGACTGTCGTGAAACCAACCGCAATACCATTTCTGAATAAAATGTATGGGAATAATTAAAAAATAATGGTGAATTACTCACGACAGTCATGTGAGATCCACTCTATCACCTCTAAAATCATTCCAAACTGTGAGTAATCCACCTAACCCTCTCCATTATTTTTGCTTAAGGGATCAAAATTTGAAAAAGATAATTGAAAATGAAATCAGAGGATTCTGAAAATCTTGCTAGTTTGTGACCAAAAAATATTACAGGTTTTTCACAGGTTTATCTCACAAGTTTCTGGAAAAATAAATCACAGGATTCATAAAATCATACTTATTTCTGGCCCAAAAAAATTCACAGGGTATTTCACATGGTTTATCTCACAAGTTTCTAGGGAAAAATAACTTGAAACTATTATCACAGGTTTTTTCACAGGTTTCTCTAACTAGTCATCTAGGCAAAACTAATAAAAATATTATCACAGGTTTTTTCACAGGTTTTTTCACAGGAATTATTCAATTATATTTTCACAGGTTTTTTCACAGGTTTTTTCACAGGAATTATTCAATTATATTTTCACAGGTTTTTTCACAGGTTATTTTCACAGGTTTATAATTTCACAGGTTTTCACAGGTTTGTTGTTGGACATTCATCTGTCTGAAATTGGTCCAAAATAAAATCACAGGTTTTTTTCACAGGTTTTCTGAATTCACAGGTTTTTTCACAGGAAAATCACAGGTTCCTCTCCAGTAGTGGATCCATGCCTGAAAATATTCATGCATAACTTAACATTTATATAAATAATGTACTTGGTGCATACCTCATACTGTCTTCTCTATATACAATTTAGATTTCACAATTATTTTACCCATTTTCTCCCAAAGATAATTATTTACTCATGGGGAATAACTATTCACAACTATCCCAAGTGGTATACATGCTGCATCTAGTATCTTGAACAGAGTCCAGTTGTAAATATGCTAATAAATGTCACAGGGAATTTCTGAAGAAACACATTCATGGGAAAGCTGATTTTTCCATTTTTAATACCATTGGAAAATCAGGTTTCCCATGAATGGAAAGTCCCTATGTGTAGAGCAGCACTGAGATATTCTCATGTTTCTATTATTGAAATTCCTAGTGATCACCATTTAGGAATATTTATTTTCCCAATATCTTTAATTTGTAATTTGTGCCAATTATGTGAAGTAAATGTGAACGTAATTGTCATTTATTGAAAGGATTGGAATTGAATGGTAGGTATTGATTAATTACAAACCTGCCTGATTTGTATACCTGATTTGACAATCAAGACCTTATATTTTATTGATATTCATTTCATGCAAACGAACTTCAACGTCTGTATGACGTATGATGTATTTTTTTTAGTGTGACTGATCACTAAACAAAGCATGCTAACAAAAGCGAAGCGCAAGGACGATTTTAAAACGTTTCTCAAAGGGACTTTCACTATCCCACAATTTCCTTGTGATTCATGCCCGTATATATTTAGAATTTCAACAGCAAATAACTATGAATCCAGAGACCTGTTTAATCCTCGGCTAAACTTAAATTGGGCTGTTCCAAAAAAAACATACCCCCCCCCCCCATCCCCCAATTGAGGAACTCCAAACTTTTCAAAAATTGCTCTACCCTGTGGACATTCCAGGCTCCTGTACCCCTGTGGAAATTTGAAGCAATCCCTGTGGAAATTCCTCTTTCTCTTGTGCACCTGTGGAAATTGCGCGCATGCATACACTGTGGAAATTCCGGAATGAAATGAATGGCCCTGTGGAAATTCCAGGTTCCTCTAAAGGGGGGTAGCCCATTCTGAGCAAATAAAATTCGTTGTTAAGTTAAAAACCCACCATCTGATATCTTCAAAATATATTTTACCCCATATCGCTACACGACCTCAGCGTTACTCGTCCCCAGCCTCCCTAGCGACCTCCTCCGCAGGGGTGTCCTGGAAACTATCTTGTAATGGCGCTTTTTCTCCGTCCCGCGGGAACACGCGCGTGGCTTCAGGCTGAACGGGTTTGACTGTTTGACTAAATCCTGGCATCTCCTGGACTACAACGTCCCCTTCGGGCGTGTCCTTGGTTTTGGGCAGTGATTCGACACTGTTACGGACGCCGTAGAGCAGATATATACTCATACCTAGGAACAAATACAAGCAGAGGCTCAATGTCAAGGGAGAACCCGCTCTCTAGGGCCCTCGAATGGTCCTTCGCGAGCCGGTTTTTCTATGCGAGACCGAGTATTTTGATTTTGAAGCAAAAACGAGCAGCGAGCATTTAGGAAACTTTCGACCACATTTTACGAGCACTACCAACCATCATTGGCGAGCAAGCGAGCACCGCAAAAATCATCGTTGCGCCACCACCCCACCCCTTGATAAATAATGACCAATCCCTTACCTATAATCATCCAGACGCCAAACCGAATCCACGTCCAGTGCGAGAGCTTGAGTAAGAGGAACAAATTGACGAGAACACTGCAGATCGGAATGGCGGGAATGCAGGGTACGGTGAATGGAAAGGTGGCGTGATTGCGTGGTTGTAACATCATCACCATGACAGCGAAAATAAAGAGGAGGCCCATGAAGCTAGCGGTGAACACTGCCCAGCCACTACCGCTGATCAGCGGCTCCCAGGCGCTCACGACCAGAGCACTGACGCCTGTGAGTGAGACGATTACCAGGACTACTGCAGTGGTGGCTATTTGACTGCTGCGCTTGTCTGGGGGGTCCCTCTGTTTCTACGGAAATAAAACAAGGCCATAACTGATAAGAGTTTACTGAAGGACAGTGAGGTTCGTCAGGTTAACAAGAGTAAAACCCCATGGCTAAACTAGGACACATGTAGCGCGCAACATTGTAGCCGGACACACGCTTTTTTCGTGTTTAGCGGGCGCGCGAGAAACATTGTTGCGCGCGACAAATTTTGTAGCCGGGACTACAAAACTCGCAAGACAAGAAACATTTCATGTGCCCGAGACACGCGTGCGATGTTTCCTAGTTTAGCCACTTCGGGGAACATGCTAGACACAAATGTTGCTTTTAACATTCCTGTCATTAGTGTTGTACTAGGGTGGAATTTTATTTTAGGGAGAGAGCGACACACATTCCTGACAAACTCCCAACGGAGGCACAAAAAGTCAACCCGTGAGCAAATGTGGCAAATGTGGTAGTGGCTGATTAGTGCAAAATACATACGAAACAACCACTGCATTGACCGCGATTTGGCAATGTTTGTGTACGACTTGGTGATTACTATATCACCTTTTTTTTAAACTTTACTTTCGCAAATCAGAGCGTTGTCTTTATAGTAAGAGACCATTTATGGCAGTCGCCCTGCATTGGTTTGTATTATGAATTCCCCAGGGAGATATTAGAGCATTAAAACATGACAATATTTTCTGGAGGTATGAAATTTTAGTTTCAGTACTTTCTTGGGTCAAAAACATTTGCTAGGATTTGTTTTTTTCGCTTGAAACTTCTGGAAGGTGGCTTTATAAACCGTTTTATTTCCCAGTTGGCTAGTTTTCCTTAGTTTTCCACTCTAGAGAATATATATTTGTCGAATCCTTTTGAAAAATCTGCGAAAAAAGATACCTATTGCCTAAGGGATCTAAAATTACATGAGAAAAAACTGGGGACCTCTCGAATGTCCGCTTGATGCTAAAGCTCGTTGCGACATGTTTGATATAAATATATTCGGCGCAAACGCATCCGGTTAAAGTAAATGTACTTAAAATTTACTTGTGACTTTTTCTTGATAACAATACGTGATTTATCCTGATTGGTGTGATAGTGGTCACGTGATAAACTTCAATTCCGTCAAGATAGACAAGTCTTAGAACATGTAAGGTTTTATCAGTGAAATAGTTCCTGTCTAGAAAATTTGCATTTGCGCCAAGAAGAAAGCAAAATAATAGTTCTACTTCAGAATTTTTATTATTGACAAAAACTGCATTACAAGCAACACAAAAAAAACTGACAGAATTACGAATAAGAAATGCTTGGAAATCCCTCCGTTGTAAGGATTTCAAACAGCTTTGGGGGCTTTACCTTGTTGAATTAATTCATTTTCTCGTTCTTTCATGGACGAATATATATTTTGAAATGCAATTACTAAACCATAAATGTTTATTGTTCCATGTTAAAGTTGAAGTACACTAATAGTGTTTTTGTTTTACAAACACACCACGGCATGTTGTTTTGAAGTTTGTAATATCTCAAGTCAGAAAAATCCAATAATTATATTGAATAAAACAGGAAGCAAAACTTTCCGTTTAAGCACAAAAATCTAAAATTGATAGAGTTGTTCGCCAGAACTCCTGCCAAGCGAAAACAAAGGCAACTAACCCCAAGGTTTAGCTTACTTTAGCATATCATTAATATTTTACACATTTCATTTGATCCTATTTTCCTCTTTTATATAGGTAACCTAGAAAAACGACGAAAGAAATAGTCGAGGAGTATACCTTGAATTTGTGGCAAATCCTCAAACAAGTCTATCGATCGATGGGTTTGTTTTAATAAATTGCAATAAGGTTCCGTGAAAACCCACAACGAAAGCACAAGTCATAATGTCTCCAATTAGCGGAATATTTTTCAAGAAATTAAGCACTAAGAACCGAATAAAACCTAGGCTATATAAAAGAGAAGTAATTTGGTTAAAACATTTTAACAACCACACATCGTAGTTGTTTATAAACGTCGAGTGAATTTCAATTATGAAAAAAATCATGTTGTGTCGCGCCAGAGTCATGGAGCACCATTACTGAAATTTGTGATGAAGAAGGAAGATAACTTCACAGCAAGATCCCAGAGGTTCAAATTAAATATCTCAACCGCAATTTTTCCGCATTTCGCACCTAATAAAACACTAATCGGGTTAGCTTATTACCTCCTTTTTCCCGTTTTGTACATCTCTCTCCAAGTTGCTCGCTGACAGGGGTTTGTACTCGATAGCTGCATGCTCTTGGTTCGGTCTACAGCAGATCACTCGGTAGCTTTTCTCTGACACTGCAATGTCTTCATCGAATGTAACGCTCTCGACGCCGGGCTGGAAGCGCAGAACAAGTACGGATATGGAGACTAAAGTATAGGCAAGGAGAGTTCCAATGGAGAGCATTTCTACAAGTTGTTTCAGGTTTAGGCAGAGTGCTAGGATCGCGGCAAGGAAGGAGGATGAAGCCAGCGAAATTAGAGGCATGCTGGTTCGGGCATAGACGCGCTTGAAGCAGCTAAATATGAGGCCATCATTAGACATAGAGTACATGATTCTAGGCACTGCGAATATACCACTTAGTAGAGACCCTAGCAAAGCGCACAGTCCTCCGATGGCTATGACATACTTGGCGCCGGGTAGACCAACTCTTTTGAAGGCTTCTGGGAGAGGCGCGATCTTGTCCAGGTCTTTGTAGGACACCATGAGGGTTAGGACGGTGGCTACGCCGAAATAGGCCATGAAACTGATGATCAGGCTGAGCATGATTGCAAGGGGGATGGATCTCTTGGGGCTGATGGTCTCCTCGCTGGCGGTAGCAATCACATCGAACCCTACGAAGCAGTAGAAGCAGCTTGCCGCCCCGGCCAGAATCCCGGACACCCCATAGGGCAGGAACTGGCCCTTGCCGGACCAATTCTTGGTCTCGATGTGGAATAACCCGATGCCGATGACGAAGATGACGACGACCATGTTGACGGCTGTGACCACCTTGTTGAAGATGGCGGAATGCTTGGCACCGCACGACACGACACAAGCAATCACGAGCACTAAGACGAAGGCAAGGAAGTCAGGATAGCTGGCCAGTCCGTCTACATGCCAGTGTCCAACATGTTCCAACCAGAACTTGTGAATAACTCCGCCGAATATAGAATCAATGTACTCACTGCTCGCGCGACCAAGAGACGCGGTTCCGATCACGTATTCCAAGATCATATTCCAGCCGATAATGAAGGCCCATATTTCCCCTAAAGAGGTATAGGTGTAGATGTAGGCAGAGCCGGCTTTGGTGATCCTGCAGCCAAACTCGGCATAGCAGATCCCCGACAGAAAGGCCGCTACGGCAGCGATGAAAAAGGAAAGTACCACAGCAGGCCCGGCGACATCCCTAGCGATTTGACCCGTCACAACATACAGTCCTGCTCCAACGGTTGCACCGACTCCTAGTGAAGTCAGATCAAATACATTGAGGCAGCGTTTCAGAGGCGAACTACTTGTGTCATTGTCGATAGGTTTTAGACGCGTCAGGAGGTTCCAGAAGCGAGCGAAAGCCATGTTGTTGTAAAACGGCCTTGCCTCCTGCCTACCGTTTAGTCAGCCCCTTCAAAGGATAGTGTTGTGCTGATGATATAGCTAATTGACTCGGGCGGTACGACGAAACAAACCAGACCAATCCAACTTCTATAAATCCTTACTCCTTTTTGCTTCGAATCCTTATAACAATGTCATCTTAGTGCCAGGAGAAAACAGCGAAAGACTACTCGACAAGCATCTGGCTTCCCTTCGCTCCGGTTCGTTAGCCTTCCTCGAGTCACGAAGACAAATTAGAAAATTCAATCATACTGAAAGATTAGGCTCATTGTTCGCATTGTTCTGCGTCATTTGCATAACTCAGATCCGCTGACGTAACGCAAGCAGCTGGTTGAGCTTGCGTAGGAGTTCGTTAGAAAATGAAGTGAGAATCGGCGTTCATTTCTCAGTCTTTCTCTTTCACACTCTCGCAACGGGGCATTAATTTTTCAGTTACTTGTGCCTAAAACGGACTATTACCGAGAAAAATGAATAAAATATCAACAAACCTAAGAAGGCAATTTAACATATCTTTTAACTGTAACGTGATGCTGCGTGTTGATCGCTGTTTTGTCTCACATTTGAGGCAGCTATTATGGTGTGAGCCAAAGTAATATCATTTTTCGCTAATTTTCTTGCCTTTGGCTTTGATTCTATTTAAACTTTCTTCATGACATTCACAGAAATACGCACAAATATCAAGAATCGAAGTCGTTTCAAGCAATAATTTTAGGTGCATTATGGCGAGTTCATTTATGATTGTTTTTATTCCTTGTCGGGGGTTTTGTCGTTGGAGGTTCTAGGTTAGATTATTTGGCTATCAAAAGAAAACAGAAGCGATAAAACAAAAACACTAAGGGTTGTTTATAAAATTCTAACTCTAGTAATTATTAACAAACTAGCCATTTAATCAAATCAGCTATAAACCGTCTACGCGCGCGTCTCTAAGAAAATTTATACCAAGTCAAATCAAGAGCATTTTCTTTTGGTCAAAAAGCCATATTTCGATTTGCATCGCAAAGACCTTGTTGAAAGGGCCTCATGAGCCGAAACCAATGACGAACAAGAACTAAAAGTGCCCGTCACCTTTCAAGCCATATACTTCACCGCATTAGGTTTCTATTTACTTTAAATTTCAATTTTTAATGTAAGAGGCGATCAACATACAGAATTGATCTCACAAGAAGGGCGAAAACATATGATTAAATCACATATTGCTATTTCTATGCTTCTCTGACTTTCGAACTGTACTAGTATTGGCTCGACATTGTATGAAGAAAAAAGATAAACGTTATTTTGGTTTTGCGGTTGGCAGCATTTATTTTAGTTGGAAGTAGGAACTGGGCAGGAGACTGATAACTATTAATTAAAAACACATCAGTTTATGAGAAAGCTTAGTTTTCATCTATATACTAGAATACATTCTAGAATTGACAAATCTTTTGATAGCTTTCAAAGTTAATGGTACGTTTTATTATTAAGATTATTCCGTTCAATTACATTTGTTTTTAGCCTTATTTCAATAAAGTAACAAGCTGCTCTAATTTTCTTTCTTCTCCTTGTCCGCGATCTTTTTGGCCAGCGTTCGTATCAATGGAAACAACGACATCCAGGCAGGAACAACCAGAAGCGGCACATAAGCAGTCGCCACGTAAAACTGAAACGACATTCATGAATAACACAGGAAAGCTCAGTTCTCTATTTTAGCCTACTCCTCCTGCTAATAACGGCCTGCGGCTCCGATGTTAGTGTATCCGAGCGAGTGCCGACAGGTTCTACTGAGATCGTAGAGACTGTTTGCAGTCCCTTCTTTAGTGAACGTCCGGTAAAAACGAGCGCGTGAAAAACCAGAGGAGCGCCGAACGCGCGACGATGGCTATCGGCGCTCATTTTTCACGCGCTCGTTTTCCAACCTCGATCCCAGGGCCTTTCCCCAAGCGAAGGGAAAGGCCCTGGGATCGAGGCTGGCTCGTTTTCACCATTTTTTCACGCGCTCGTTTTCACCAGTCACGGACGTTCGCCAAAGAAGGGACTGCGAGCAGTCTACTGAGATCGAGCCTTTGGTGTACGTTTTCACTCAATCATTAGTTCTCCCCCGCCCACCTTCTCAGCCTTTCTTGGCATGACGTCAATGGACCGCCCTGCTACTGATGGTTTCCAAAAATATCGTCGACGCATATTGCTTGACTATGACTAGGATAATAACATGACTTTTGTGGGCTCGGACGCAAATATTGCTATACTCGGGGACACGCACTTAATAAAAAATCTGAGATGCATCAAGAGTATTTTTACTAGACAAGGCTAAAGCGCGCACATCTTGCAAAATCAACCAAAGGGGCGACCAAGGGTTAATGTAAGAAAAGGAACGCGTTTCCTCATAAAAAGAGTCAAAGCAATCTTCAAAATTGAAAAATGCATAGCAACCGAGAAAGGCAAACTGCTGTTTTATTATAGCAAATGGACCTCACTGTTTCCTGCTGTCCTATCTTATTAGATGATGAACATATTTTGTATTACTCTAGTCTATCTTTTTCTTTTTTTTCCCTAGTTTGTCTGGTTAACTTAAATTTATTATGACAAAAAAATGTAAAATAAAAAATTATAACTATTCAGGCAACCTAATATTTACAATCATGCGCGTCAAACCGTGGCCACCCCATCTAAGTTTCGTACAAGTTTTGTTATACCCTACACTTCCAAAGATTGGTCTTATTCAAGATATTTTGAATAGAAAATAAATACAAAATGAAGTAGAATGATATAGCTAATTGACTCGGGCGGTACGACGGTACGGTACGAGAATGACATAGCTGTAGTTCGCAGTAGTTCACTTGCGGCGTACACTCTTAAGGGTGGTGGGGGTCAGGGGCCGTTTTTTTCTTTTCTTTTTGGGGGGGGGGGATCGCACGATTTTCGGTACATTCGCTTGGATTAAGGTGACTCATTCGAAATTGAAAATGCACCCAACTGTGTCTAGAGCGCAAATCTGCGGCTCCAAACGCAAGGCTATAACTTCTGTGTCTTTTCCTCTATTGTTATAATTCTTTTTCAAATCCTACTTTAAAGATGTATAAATATGCTGCTGGAAACCGATCTTCTTCAAAACATTTTTAGAAGTCACAATCTAAATTTTTGTGAGGCCCAAATTTCATATTCCGGTCGTACTAGAAAAAAAATTTGCCGGTTTATTTGGCTGAAATTCCAGGAATCGATTCCAGTTGTAGTAATCTCAAATCAAGCGAAGTTACAGAAAATTCGTCGGAACAGAAACGCGGCAATAAAAATACCGTCAGTTATGGTCAACTATGGCCAAATTAGAACGCTGATTCTGGTTGGCTTGAATTGAATATTAATAGTGCTCCGAAAATTCATTATTTTGGGCTCTTCCGCCTGCACTATGTTGTATAGTAATGTATTAAACTTTACCGAAGGTCCGATTGCAAATGCCATGAAATACTAAAATATTCGAGCATTATCTACCGAGGAAAGAAATTGTGAAAGCGCAATGAATTTATTACAAGAATGTCGAGTTATAATGTGTCGTTATTACGTATTATTTCTTGCTAAGATGTATATAGACGAGAAGCTTGTGGCATTGGTAATACTTAGTAACAAGTTTGAACATCATACGTGCTTATTTGATATAGAAGAAAATTGTTAACGTTACGGCGTTCGCCCTCTGGTCATGCACGCAGATTTGAAGCTGTCTTGTTTATGAATGGTAATGAAATCTCGCATTTTGCCAGGGGGAACACAGTAGGCCGACTCTAATCATCGAACAAAGAAAACGTTAATCGTCGCAACTCTGGCAACTCGTTTTGTTCCATAGGGACTTTAACAGACAATTGCTATTTTCGGAGCGTGACTGCTATTGATTAGATTTGGCCTAATGAGTTCCCCCTGGAGAAACGTCAGATTTCATTTTCATTCATAAACAATAGATCTTCAAATCTGCGTGCAAAATCAGAGGGCGAATGTCGTAACTTTGAAATTTTCTTTCTATACCAAATAAGCACATATAATGGTCAAACTTGGTTACTAAGTTTACCAATGCCACAAATTTCTCGTCTAATTAAATCTTAGCAAGAAATAATGCGTAACAACGGCACATTTTAATGCGACATTCTTGTAATAAAATCATTGGTCTTTCACAATTTCTTTCCTCGGTAGATAATGTTCAAACATTTTAGTAGTTCATGGTATTTGCAATCGTACCTTCCGTAAAGTTTAATACATTACTATACAACATAGTGCCGGCGGAAGAACCCAAAATAATAACTTTTCGGAGCACTATTAAAATTCAATTCAAGCCAACCAGAATCAGCGTTCTAATTTGGCCATAGTTGACCATAACTGACGGTATTTTTATCACCGCGTTTCTGTTCCGACGAATTTTCTGTAACTTCGCTTGATTTGAGATTACTACAACTGGAATCGATTCCTGGAATTTCAGCCAAAAAAACCGGCAAATTTTTTTTCTAGTACGACCGGAATATGAAATTAGGGCCTCACAAAAATTTAGATTGTGACTTCTTAAAATGTTTTCAAGAAGATCGGTTCCCAGTAACATATTTATACATCATTAAAGTAGGATTTGAAAAAAGAATTATAACGATAGAGGAAAAGACACAAAAGTTATAGCTTTGAGTTTGGCGACGCAGATTTGCGCTCTAGACACAGTTGGGTGCATTTTGAATTTTGAATGAGTCACCTTAACTTTTAATCTTGAAATGTTCATTTATACACATTGCTTCGTTCTATTTGGTTGCTTTTATAGAACAAAGATATTGTGATATAGTCATGTTGGTCTTGGATGAACAATAAAGGGTAATCGAAGCGCAAAAGCCACTACCTATGATAGGTAATCCAAGGAGAAGGATATGTTGACATTTACGGGGATTCGCCATATAACGTATCGCAAGCGGTCTATCTTTTCACCTACCTTGTATATGCTGCTCCAGTACAGCAAGACAAAGGGGGCAAATGCGAAGGAAAATATCACGTGTCTGTAGGCTAGGCACACCGCAAGGCATGGTAATCCTATATACATTGGAACTTCGTGAAAACTTTTATTACCATATAATAATTGCCAGATATGATCAACCTAGGACGCAAAGAAAGCAACACATCAAAAAAGAACAACAGTTGAAAGCTTAAAGTTGCGATGGAACGTTTCTTCACGATCGCGCCATTTCCTTTCCACGTGTGCAACAAAGAAGTAACTTTTGTTGGCATAGGTTACTTATGCTTATTGATAAGACAACAAGAAAGAAAGAAAGAAAGAGTTGTAATACAATTCAAGAAAAGCTTTGTTGTCGCACAGCACTAGCTAGTGGCTTAGTTTAGTGTAGGCAAAATTTAGTCAATCTACTTGTTGTCTCTTTTCACCTAAACCTCATGCGGGACATTTCACATATTTCTGTGTAGACAAATGCTTTTTACGTGGAGGTAGCTACAGGGGTCCTAGGCTACTATGCCCCCCTCCCTTTTGGGAGGAAAAATAGTATTAAATGGACAGTGTCATCATTCATTTTCAGTTGTAGCGACCCCCCCCCCCCCCCTTTCCAAATCCTGGCTCCACCCCTGAGTTATGCTCACACGGGGCCGCAGAAAAAAGTTATCCCCCACAATTCCAGACGGTTCCATCTATAATCGCGCGCGCTCTTCTCTATTCAGAAATGCCAAAGCTGTGTCTCACATCTACCAGAATGCAGCGCGCGCTTCTTTTAGCAGTTGTTTCGATAAATGTCCCACATCTACCGATATAGCGCGCGCGTGCGTTTAAACAACTGGAATCGTCCATTAACCACGGAAACGTATTAGCAACGAATATGCAGACGAGGTCCTACCTGTCTTTCAATGTTGATCAAATGAACTGAAATAGAAAGGCGACGAAGAACCCGATATCTACGCCATGCCAGATAGACAGGAAGACCAGACTAGCCACGTACGCTATGTTTCGACTATAGCCGGCAATACGAAAGCGCTTGAACACATATCTGCAATCATATTTAACAATCAGATTGCAGGATTCGTGACAGTATGCGAGTGGGTTTCTACTAATAATGTTTATACGCACATTGCATCATACCACAGGCTTCCCAGGCCACTGATTCGTCAGAAGAATTACGTTAAAACTGCGAACCACAAATTTGGCATATGCTACTATGGCTCACCTTCGGATCCACAAATTTGTCGGAATGTTGAAGGAGTTTATCATTTGCTGTCGACAAAAGTTATCTTTGGTCAGTGATTGCGGATAACACAAGTAAGGGATTTTGCTATTTCTAGTTTGCCATGAATTCTGTGTTGCACTTGTCACGTGACTAAATTCATTTCCGTTAATTCCCTTTGTTGCGTGACATAAATCGATCCCCCAATATCTCGGAAACTACTTGGACGAAAATATTGAAATTTTAGGTGAGGACTCTCGGTCTTAGTTTAGGAGTTAGCATTTTGATGACGATCGAAGACTGGAGTATCTGGAAGTATCCATCCTCGCTCTGTGGCACGTTTACAGTTTTTAAACTAGAGCCGATTTCGTATGACAGAAAAAGTAACGGCGCGTTCCGTGTCTATTGTACTGTGTCTAAGCATTTTGATTGGTTGACCAGTCACTTCCGCGCGATATGATTGGCTAAATGTTTACGAGAAGCGATAGTTAATTCCAAAAGCATTGTTTTTTCAAGCAAAGGATGTTTCGATATCTAATGAGTCTCTTTCACGGGACAAATTATGGTCTATTTTTGATTTCAGAATTTCATTTTAATCATGATCTTATCTATGTGTACCTGACAATTGTAACTTGTCTCGTATTCCCACACTTTGACGTAGCACGTTCCGTCCCACTTGAGGTTCCCGTTTTGATCCACTCCATTGAAGCTTAATCCGGACAAAACGCAAGCACCCTCCTAGGGGTACACAAGAAATCTAGTTAGGGGGTCCAGCCACGCCCAGTTCCCACAAGTCTAAGAATAGCTCACACGAATTAGCTCAGGCAGGGTATTTTCGAAAAAGAGCTCATGGTAAGGTACTCTATCTTCCCCTCTAATGCTCGAGGCCGACTCCCCAGACTTGCGTCCAAACGGTCGGCGCCACTGGCAGCCAAACGGCATAAGCGTCATAGAGCAGATTTCGTATGACTGTGAAAAGTACCGTGATACGGCGCGGTACTGTCGCGGTGGCGGTACGGAGCCTGGCCTGCTGTAGATACCGAATGAAATTGCGTAGTCGCGGTACGGTCACGGTTGCGGCGCGGTGCAAATCTTTCGCGGCACTTTTCACAGTCATACGAAATCTGCTCTAATCACAGACACAGGGTGGTCACTGGTTGGTTGTTTATCAGGGGCAATAGGCGCCCAAGCCAGCCCTTCCCGAGGAGTTCCTTCAGCATGCTACAGCTGAATTTCCCATGGTATAGCATGGGAAGTGTCGATTTCCCATGGCTATCCATGTGAATTCCGAATACTTCCCATGCGTGTGCCTTTGGAAATCCAGCTTTTACCATGGATGGGGTTCTGAAAATTCCCTGTGTATAAGGCCATAGAAATATGTGATCTATTATCCGAAAGACTTGAAACACAGTAGAACAAAGTTCAGCCGGCCTGATGTCGATCTCGGATCACAGCGGCGAGACGAGCCGTGTTTCCCTTGCTCTGGATGCATACTTACTGCTAAAAGAAACAGAGCCAAGTACTTCATAAATGCGACTTTTCCAAACAATGCAACATACAGGTACTTGGTAAGCAATGGTCGGCTCTGGAGAAGGAATGCACTTTAATAAGCTCGCTTGTTTTCGTCCACTACTATCGACACTACTAGCTACTACCATGAACACGTGACGCACGGGTTTATTTGAAAGCCAAGCCAAGTACAATCACTATTCCTACTTACCTCATACCAGTCTGAAATTAGATATTCTGCGTTGATGTAAGTATCCAAGAGGAGGAAACGGCGGCATTGAACAAAACCCAAGCCATTCTCTGTACACCCGCTGTAACACTGCAAAATGGCATAAAGGGAACGAGAAGAGTCAAGCAGAAATCAAGCGGCATCCCAGTTCCAAGGGGGACGTTTTTTAAACCGTCTGGCCGGCAATGACCAACCTCAGTGTCTGTGCTTAGGACCGCTTGGCTCACAGTGGCGCCGTTAGAACCCAGCGCAATTGGGGAGTCGGAGTCGCAAAAATTCATTCATTCAAACGGGGGTGAGTATAAGAGTTGACTATCAGTGAGTTTGCGATCAAAAACGCGCGTGCGAAATTCTGACCCGACCAAACCCCCCTATGTCTCATCGTAAAGAAACGACTGTGCATACAGGACGGCACGCATGACAAGACATACCATGAAGAATCCTGTTTTCTGCTCTCTTTCAGGTCTCCCTCCACAAAAACGTGATACCTTTTAAAGGAAAACTGAATAGAAACGGAGAATACAGACAATGAGGGATGTGATCTACCGTAAAATGCTGCACAGGTCACATGTGAGTCGCACTGAATCAGACGACCCCGAAGAGTACAGATGGTGGTATGATTAGTGTTATTGAGGAAGAACAGTGTTTTTAAAAATGAATTACCTGAGGACCAACCAGAAATCCTCCATAAAAGTACGAATAACTCAACATCTGCGAAACAAATGGTAAAACAGTGTCAATGTACGGGAAACTATTTTCTCAAATGATGGCCAATCACAGTAACAAAGCTTACTTGCAGTAACGATGGCGCTTCTTTTATAGCCGTCCTTTTGTAGTCATCGCTAAGTTCTTTCTGTGGATGCAAAAAAAATCAAACTCGAAAATTTCAATTTTGTTTAGCTACTAAATGTTTTCAAAACAAAGGAGCGCAAATGGTCAGAGATGGGAACATACAGCACGGGCTGATTCTTACAGACGAGCGCAGACGAGCAAGCACACAAGCAAGGATGTCAAACTCATGTTTCGTTTATCAATAGAACGCAAGCGTAGACGCAATCGAGACGATGCATTCCTTTGCAATCCTTTGCATATGCTTGCACTTGTGTTCAGTGTACACTGTGAGTGTAAATCATGCGAACGCAAGCAAAATCATTCATGTTGATCGCTTGCGCTGGCGTCGCCAAGATTTATACTTGCGCCAAGCCTAGCTCTTAGAACGCTTGTGTCTAGTGTAAATCAAACGAACGGAAGCGCAAACTAATTAATGTTGGCTTGCGCTTGTGTCGCCATGATTTACACTTGCGCCAAGCCTAGCTCTTAGAACGCTTTTGTCTAGTGTAAATCAAACGAACGGAAGCGCAAACAAACTAATTAATGTTGGCTTGCGCTTGTGTCGCCACGATTTACACTTGCGCCAAGCCTAGCTCTTAGAACGCTTTTGTCTAGTGTAAATCAAGCGAACGGAAGCGCAAACAAACTAATTAATGTTGGCTTGCGCTTGTGTCGCCATGATTTACACTTGCGCCGAGCCTGTGTTCTGTGCTTGCGCTGGTGTGTAAATCAGCCCTTAGAACGCTTGTGTCTAGTGTAAATCAAGCGAACGGAAGCGCAAACAAACTAATTAATGTTGGCTTGCGTCGCCATGATTTACACTTGCGCCAAGCCTGTGTTCTGTGCTTGCGCTCGTGTGTAAATCAGCCCTTAGAACGCTTGTGTCTAGTGTAAATCAAGCGAACGGAAGCGCAAACAAACTAATTAATGTTGGCTTGCGCTTGTGTCGCCATGATTTACACTTGCGCCGAGCCTGTGTTCTGTGCTTGCGCTCGTGTGTAAATCAGCCCTTAGAACGCTTGTGTCTAGTGTAAATCAAGCGAACGGAAGCGCAAACAAACTAATTAATGTTGGCTTGCGCTTGTGTCGCCATGATTTACACTTGCGCCGAGCCTGTGTTCTGTGCTTGCGCTCGTGTGTAAATCAGCCCTTAGAACCAATCACAAAACACAATTCCTAACCGTACCCACATGAATACTCCCATTGGCTTTTTCTAATTGTACAAAGCTTACAAATTACCTGCGCGCCGTCATAATAGTCCCATGCTAAACCTGGAAGTAACGAAACATTGCTTTGAAAACACGTGGTATGGCATTCAATGAAGAAGGGAGCAGCAAAACCATATTGTTCCACGACTAATAAGAAAAGTGAATCGTGCAGATTTCGTAAAACTGAAAAGTGCCGCGACAAAGTTGTTCCCCGCCGCGACCGTGACTGTGTACGCGATTTCATTTCATATCTACAGCCAGGGCAGGTTCCGTGCCGCGACCGCGACAGTCGCGCCGTGTCGCGGCACTTCACGGGTCTAGCCAGGGTCGCGTCGAAGCTGCTTTTTCCCGGCTTTTCACAGACGAGAATAAGCCAAAATCTTGTGTCGTTTAGCATCATTTATACAACAACACTATAGTAAAACGCGCGCTCTGATTGGCTGACAGGCCGTGTGTTATTACAGTACACACGCACGATTGACGTCATAGCGCGCACATGCAAGCAAAACCGTTTGAAATGCGCGCACTCTTTGAGCTCATTCATCTTTAGAAAATGGCATTTGTTGTTGTATAAAACAAATAGATCTTGTTTTTTATGCGAATGTACTGTAATAGATACAAAGAAGACGTCACAGAATGTCATGAACAACACTGTCACGCAACTCGACTGCGTCTCGTTGCGTACTTTTTTGTTCATGACATTCTGTGAAGTCATCTGTGTATCTATTACAGTACACACGCACGCAAAACGAGACCTATTTGTTAAATTTTGACGAACTTCCGACCTTATCGGGACCTAACATTTAGAAATGTTTCTTGGAAGCATGCTCTTACCAGATAAAAAATAAGATGGATAATAATTTCGAGAATGCCTCCCAACCCCAACAGAATTGCTTCCGCCTCCCCCAGCAAATATGTCGAATGCACATATGTCGTACGTATGTGATACATATTCAAAGCACTATGTAAATCATTATGTTAATTCCATACTTGTTAATCGAAGGCATAAAATGCAGTGCGTTGTCGTCCAATGAAAATGCAGAATATCGTCTACTTTCATACATACAAAACCAGTGACAAGATAGCCCTAGATTGTAATGTAACGTTAGAAAGTTAACAACAACAACAACAACTACAAAACAATAACTACTACATATGCATAAAGACTGCAATGACAACTAGCGAAGAAAACGAGCGTTCTCGATGATACAGTGTCTCTGCGTTGCTGGCCGGGGTAAAGTAGCGCTGGATCAAGGGCTGCAAATTTAAAAATCGCGAACATTTAACGCTGGTTCTTACTGGAACCCCTGCTCACCTATATGAGGCTTGATTTTCGCGCATCGCCACAAAACATGATGCGCGCGCTTTTCAACTCTTTGTGCGAGCACTATTCGCTGTCCCTTTACAGATGTTCACGAACAAATTGGGATTTTTCTGCAGTTTATGCCGGTGGATACGCGAGCATGAGAAACAATGTACGTTTGTACGTACGTAAAACCATAAGACAAGGTTTTATCTCCTTTTTTGACTTTAGAATTGTCGACATTAAAGTGCTTACCAAATTTAGGGTTAGGATCACAACCACGGTAGTGAGAGAAGGTCCGCCCGTACGAAGAACCAGAAAGGCCAAGACGATATTCACGAAGGAATGTATACACCCGAGTCCTATAAAATAATAATGACAACGGCGCTTGTCAGCAGCAAGACTACTGTTTTAGGAAAATCATGGAAACTAGAATACCTACCAAAACAAAACGCCGCAATGCAAAGACCCGAGACAGCGAAATATACGTGCTGAAATAAAAGCAAAACAGGCGCTATCGGGATTAATGCTGGCATGGGCATAACTCCGCATAAAGGTCCATATATTCGTTAGTTACTATAAAAATAATGCACTTTTATGGCTGATTCCGAAGGCGGAATCCAGAAATTTCACAAGGGGGAGGGGGGCTGGAGAGTGAGAATATAGCGACGATAAATTCTGTTTTCGCGATTTTTCTTCGGACAAATCAAATAAATCACCCCAGTTCAAATTAAGAAAGAGTCGGCCCGATGAATCGGAGCCATTATCATACAGCCGATTGCGTTTGAGCGTTTTACCCAAACAGTTCGCACGTTACGTTTGAACGTTTGAAAGTTGCGTTGTGAGACAAAAAGTCGGACGTTTCCAAGGGCAACCGCCATGTGTATTTTTCACTGACCAATCAGAGAGGACAGAACTCTTTGGTTCGCCATAGAAACGTCTCGTTTCATCCTAGAAACACAACGTTTAATTCAAACATAACGTGCGAACTGTTAGGGTAAAACGCTCAAACGCAATCGGCTATAGAACCCAAATGTGATTTACCTGAGCAAATGGTGATTTATTTATTACACGTCTTCGATATAACAGCGCTAGTCCATAACCTAAAAAGAACGAGGTTTTACGTGAGGATCCGTCATGTTCGTAGACCAATGGCCATCCGTTTGCCGAAAAAATAACAGCTGGATTTTTCAGAGCATGGAAAAGGAAAGCACATCATCTATTGCTTAACTTTACTATGCTGGATTTTTCGGATGCAGGCAGCGAGAAGCGTTCTTAAAATATGTGTTCTGAAACAGTTTTTTTTTCCTTGCAAAACAAACAAGAAACAAAAAGTTTTTGTTGCAAAATTATTCAATTTTGTGAGTGTCGTTTGAGGGGAGAATGAAAAGGAGAAAAAATTTAGAACACACACAAAATGTCCTATCACTCCAGGGCGCGCTCGGCTGGATATTATCGATTTTCTTATTTCTAAATAAAAGTACCCCAAACAAAATGTTCTCCTCTAAACACAACTAAAAATCGAAAAGAATATTTAATATAGAATTTAATACAAAACGCTTGATGACTGCAAGACCTGGGGACCAGAGGCTGAAAATCTTTGCATGCCCCAGTTTCATTTTTTTAGGATTTTAGAAATAATTCTAAGGAATCGAAAGATAGCTAGAAGATTTTTTGGAATTTCATTCCAGGAGCGAAGCTTATCATTCCAAAAGTGCGCGTCACGCACTCGTTGGAACTCGTAGTGAGGGGACTACAGTTGTAATAAAATTTTAATGTATTCGACAGCTGCACGTGTATAAGTTAGTGTTGCACAGTTTCAGCGATTTCCCGTGGTTTGTCCGTGAGAGGTATCAGTACTGGCCCCTCACACCACTTGTAAACCATGTGTAAACAAGAGTGGAGAACACATTGTACCGCGTTCGTTTGCCACGTACTCAAAGTTGTTAATGACTTCAGTATTAATTAAGCTCCAATATATGTATTCTACAGTGCGTAAGCTTATCCTAACGGTTTGTGCAGTCTTCATAGAATATTTCAATTATCCGAGATTATATTATAAAAGTACTCTTTTCAGCAGAACTGATATTACGTGACTGGACGGAGTAAGGTCCCCCGCAGGTTTCATGCTGCTAGAGTATGGACTGCACTGCTACAATGCTAATGCCGTGAATAATGATATGATTGTTAATGACCAAAGCCAACCTACATTGTACATCTTTGTAAGCAAAAAACGACTAACTAAGAACTTACTTCCAAAAATGCATATTACAAGTTTCAGTACGGGTTCTGGAAGGCCTGTGGCTTCTGTGATAGCTGATGCTGATTGATGGTTCACAGCGACTGCTGCCATTTTGGATTTGATAGCGATAGTGGCGCTACGTCACACATGACTCGCTTTGCACGGCTCATTGGATCCGGCTCATTTCACTTCCGTTACTAGCTATGTAGGCCAATCACACAGGGAGCCCGCCGTGTTCTTGTCGCAGGATCTGAAGTTGCCGCAAGACCAGTGACGCAGTGGAAGGGGGACATTGAATAACTTTAGCAAAGAGAGACCCTTCATTCGGGGTGGAATCAAGTAGAACGCTTTTGCAAAACTAAAGTCTAAAACGAGCTCGAAACAACGTGAATCATTCTCGGAAACGCAGGATGTTTTCGTCGAACGTTTCCGATCTAAAAGCATGGATTTCCGCGAGAATTACGATTCACGGTTGGAGAAAACAAAAATCCACAAATTAAAGGAAACAAGAAAGTTTCACAAGGATTACCGCTTGCCAGTCGTATTTGTTACTGTTGAACTTTGCTTTCTCAGGTAAAACTCTCGTAAGGCATAGTTTTTGATTGTTGTAGAAGAAGATGAGATACTTCTACTCTCTTGTACCATTTGTCTGGAAGCAAAACGTCTTGAGACGAAACATTTAACACTCCATATTTATTCCAACAATGAATTCCAGTATTTTATATTTTCATTATAACAAGCGTAACAAGAGGAGAGGAGAAGGAGCGAACCTCGGGTATTTCTCCGTCCGACTTCGACCGCCAGTGAAAGTAGTCCTCGCCCTGATAGAAAACATTTCACGGGCTTCTCGACGGACTCAACACTAGAGCACCTAAGAAACTGAAACGAGCGTCCATAACACCTTTTCCTTTCTCATTGCTACGCTTAGAACTTAGATCTTTTAAGCGGATTATACAAAGAGACACAATTCCCTGTCAAGAGACCGGCTTGCGAACGACAAACAAGACGCTCTCATACGCCATCTTGAGCATAGACCGAGAGTTCTCAATATATCCCGAGGGCATAGCATGGACTTCTCTCTGAAAGAAAACATAAACGACAAATCAATACTATACATATTTTGCAACAATGGGAAAGGAAATGAACTTATTCTCGTCCCCCCAGAGCCCCCTCGCTACTCTGACCCCGCGAAGGTGGCTCCGGTGATAGTCACTGGTGATAGAAAAGAAGACAACCAACTTTTTGTTTTAGCCAGACATAAAGATGATTTTATGTACGCATGCGTGCTGTATCAGCCAATCAGCGAACACCCTCGAATGGCTGACACCAGGGGTGCTTTCCATTTACCACAATTTTTCGGTAATACTGGTTGGAAATCAAATGGAAAGCGTTTTTCGGGGAGAAAATCGGGAAGATGTCAAATGGAACGCGTTTTACGGATATTTTCGAAATTACCGGTTTCTTGGACAAGCTCAAAAGCCGAAAACCTTTCCCGGGAAAGACGCTTTCCATTTGATTTCACACCGGTATTCGGACGTTCCATTTTTTTCCCGCTCCCTCCCCCCCTGAAGAAGACAAAAATTTGTCCTTTATTTTTTAACCTGTCGGATTCCTGAAAATAGACCTGTCGGATTCGTTAAATTGTACCCTTCGGAAACAAAATGGGCTACACGAAGACACAGACCTGTCGGATTCCTGCAGTGGACCTGTCGGATTCATTAAATTGTACAATGACCTATCAGATTCCTGAAAATGGACCTGTCGGATTCGTTAAGTTGTACACAGACCTGTCGGATTTCTGAAAATGGACCTGTCGGATCTAAATTGGCCAATTTTGGGCCTGTCGGAATTTTGTCTTCTACAGGGGGGGAGCGGATAAAAAATAGAATGTCCCATTACCGAAAATGTGTGGTAAATGGAAAGCACCCCAGCAGCTTACCCCGAACTGGGGATTGAACTCTGAAACGGAGAAACCCCATTTTACAAAGTATTATTCTTTCCCATGTCGCCATACTACTACGGGCATCTTAAACTGTTGTTTTGCTCGTTTGCAAAAAGAAAAAAAGTGAAGAAAAAGTACTCACAATAAGCTCGAATTTGAACTGGTCCAAGATAACTTTCCTGATGTCCTCATAGCTCAGTTCCACAGACATCTCGTTTGGCATGTCCGAAAAGTGATAAAGAAGTGGGCCTGAAAGGGGAAATTACTATTACATTCGCCCCATCAAGTGTAGAGCATAAAGCGGTGTTACTTGAGTATTGTCTGCAAATTAGGCAGGATTGGTAAAAAGGTCATGGTCGAAATGTCTCCATTGTGTAGCCAATCTGTGCATGAGCAACTTGAATATTTAGAACCGAATATTGGTTATCCTTACAATGGAGAAATTTGATTTAACCTTACAATAGATTTTGTTAAAACCACTTTTTATATTACTAATAATTACTATACATATTCTATGGCGAGTATAATTTTTCAAGGTCATGTCACAGAAAAAGAAAACAGAACAAGATGGATTAAAGAGAGGAGAGGATTCAGCAAATGTGAAAGCCAGCCTAATGGATTTGCTTACCTAAATTTATCCAGTATCCGCCAGGTTTTAATATGTTGAATATGTTTTCAATATAGGATATGATATTGTGTGCAGTATCTATGAAGAAACAGGTTGCAATGCAGTCCCACGTATCTGAAAAAAGTCACAAGTCATGAATAAGCATGAAAAGGCCTGGGACACAGAACAACCAGTTTTCAAAAGTGGAAAACGTTTTTTAAAAAACTAAAAAAATCGTCTATTCCTCTGGCAATCATATTTCTCTCTTGAATGGGCTACTTTGAGACTAAAAGGTAAAATCTTTATATGCACGGTTAAAAATTCATCAGCTGTATATATGTCCCTGCAGTTTAGGAATTCACCAAGTTATTGATATGTGATTGAAGGGTCATGAATACAGTTATGCATGTCACATTTAGTGTCTGTTTCTTCTTACTTTTTTCTGTGTAGACCTCTAGAAAGTTCCCAGCTGCCATGGAAAAGTTAGTTCCTTTTGGAATATCATACGGATCAGTATCAGGTATGGTGATTGGTCGAATTTGATCAGAAGATGCCCGTACATTGCAAGTTTGGTGGACATATGGATAGATGGTGTCACTGTCTGGACCTAAAGACCTGAACAGAGCAATAAGATTACCAGTAGAATATATATGTTATTTACCAGCTGGGAAGTCCGTAATTGGACCCAAGGGCTGGAAAATGTTGACGGAGGCCAAGGCCACAGTTTTTTCAATATGGACTGACCTTAAGCTGGTAAATAACTTATTATTAATAAATAATTATTTCTTTCAAACTTTAAAATTTATTTTTTTCCATGAAAACAAGTCCTGATGTGTACTAGTGGCTTTGCATGTCTGCTCAATAATATGTTATGGTTTATACATTAACCAACCTGTTCAGAATGTAATGAGAAGCAAACAGCATAAATAGACTCCACTCATTCCCTTGACACTGGAATCCTGACACGAGACAATTAATGATACATATTATTGGGCAATTCAAGAAAAAAAAATATTTACCCCCACCATGGAAATTTTGAAATTCTGAAAGGGTGAGTAGTAGTTTGAGCTTAAAATTTATTTTTGCATGCATAGGAGGGAAGGAGGGGTAAATTTCAGAATTCTATTTGTACAACAACATAATTGTGGTCATTTGAGGAAACGGTTCTCAGACCCAGCCTTTTATTTTATTAATGGAATTTGCATATTTGACCAATTCTTTAGCCATTCAGCGATGTTAAAACATCAAGGGTTGCAGAGCACTGTATTGTATTACACTGGCATAACAATGGCATATAATAGAGAATGGTGCAAAAAATATGAAAATATAACAATGTCGCATAAATCTGGCCTTAGTGGTGGAGGTGGGGTGGGGGAATTAATGGCACCCATGATGGGGGTAGAGGCATTCTCTATTGCCCAGTATTACATGCATGCTGAAGACCTGAAGTAATATTAAAGTTATGTTAGTCTGTAACCACAATGACAGTCAGTTGCATAAAATCCAAAATACCAGATACTTTTTTTTACAGATTTCCTCAACATTACATCAAAACATACCTAACTTTGCAATTTCAAACATAAGTCTTCCTAAACCAGCTCCTGGAACAAGTACTGTTATCTCTGACACTGACCTGAAAAAGGTTTGCCATATTGAGCTTACAGAACAATAAGGGAATCAAAGCAATGGCATTGGTAACTTGTGGATATACATGAAATGTGGAATTGCTTTGATGATGTTTCCTTCTGGAGGTGAGTTGCAAGCAACTTTGCCCAAGTATGGATATTTGACAACGTTTTCTTTTCAGGGTTGTATTGTTTTTTGAAGATTTGGACCAGATGTTGCAACCCAGTCTTTTTTCTTTGTCATTGTTTTATCATCTAGTGCTAGAGTGAGTGACATCTACTTACTCATTTCTATCCATACTCACAAGTAAAAAACGATAGTGGTCCATGCTTTGTAGCATCTCTTACTTTCCATAGGATATCAAAGACAAGGAAAACATAAAATATCAGATCTTTTACTCACACTTTTGATGATGGGAAGATGGACTGTAGTTCATCAATAATAGGCTTGTAACAAGCCTCCCTCTCCTTCTTACCCTTGAAGAAAAGATTCAACATGAACAATACTTTTTTTTAAATCAAATCTGTAATATTTTTGATCATAATCTAGTACCTCTTGACTCCAATCTCTAACAAACTGCTTCAATGTGGTGTAAACTTTGTCCATATCAAAACCTGTAACAGTTGCTCTGGTATTGACAAGCCCATTATTGCTTCCTTCAAGAACCTTTGAATTCAACAAGAACATTGGTATACAGAACAGCTACTCTGTCATAAAGACCATAACAAATCTGCACTAAGGATTGATAATGTTAAGTGAAACTAAACAAGCCCTAAGTCTGACTTGTATGCTATAGCGCAGATTTTCAGATGACAGCTGTCATGAGTATTTTGCAATTACTTTGCAATCACTTCTACTTCATCTTATCACTCTGTGATTGCTTTCACAGACATGAAATCTGTTTTATCGGTTTCGTTTTATCTCAAAGAATAAGGCTCGCAAAGCACAAACTTCAAATGAAGTGATGGGGCTGAATACTAAGAAATTGACCAAAATTTGAGTGGATATGAGTTAGTTATATAATACATTTAAATAGTGAGTTTGGTAACTGAGGATTAGATCTTCAATCAACCCAATTTCCTGGCATTCACAGGAATCGATTTCCAGGTACAGAGATGAGAGGCACTTAGACCATTTAGCCACCTGTGTTTCCCAAAGAGGACACAGTTGGCACTTAAATGTGTCAAGAATACTGCATGTTTGTTATTTAATACCTCATGATGATTTCGATTTTCAAACATGCCAGTTGTACAGTTGACTATATTACACAGGAATGCGTAGTTAGCATCAATGCAGTCTGTCACTTTGTGAAGGTGTCCAGGAAAGTCTGGAAGCATGTCTTGGTGATGAATAGGAAGCCTACTAAAGTCATTCTTGATTCTGTGAATTTTCCTTAGAGAGTAGTCCCTGGAAATGAAACAGTGATGACACAATAACTCAAACGATGAGTAACAGAATATATAGAGGATATTACACGGTGGCGCGAAGATATGAGTTTTATTTTCGAGTGGCAAGAACAATATTTTACGAATGAGCGCAGCGAATGAGTAAAATATTGTTTTTGACACGAGAAAATAAAACTCATATCTCCAAGCCACCGTGTAATTTTCTTTTTATTATATAGACAAACCAGAAAAAAATATTCCAAATTGATTTCCAAGCATTTTGTTTTGACCGATATCCTCACTAGTGAGGATATGGAAAATATGTCACTGAGGACCCGGATGTAGCTTCGTATGAGATCTACGAGTGGCGTATTTCCCAGTAAAACCCTCGTGTCTATATAATAAAAAGGTATACTACCCCCTCCCCCTCTCCTGTAAACGTCACCCTTCTTGGGGGAGTACAGCGAATTGCATCACTTTACGATAAAAGGGGATAAGGACAAAACCGAGTTAATTCCCCGCTAAAATAGTCAGATGATTTTAAACCCCTCCTAAAAGAGAAAAATATAAGCTTATCCGACCGGCGACCGAACAGGACCGTTTCTGAATTTCAATAATCTGTGAGTTTAATTTCACAATTACACAGCGGCATATACCGTATTCTAACTACCTGTAGTACTTGAAAGCCTGTATCACTTTATCAAAATGGAGTCTTTCCAGTTTTTCCTCGTCTGTTTCTTGGCTATCATGTTCATTTCGCTCGTCCAAAGTAGATTTTTCTGCATCCGCCATTTTGAGTTTATATTTTACGTTTGAATAACAACCGCTGGTCAAAGAACCACAGGGACCCCATCGATAAAACACATTTAGTTATGCTCACGTCTAGATCTGGAGAATCATCTTACAGGGATGAGGTGATGCCCCCCGGTGATGCCCCCTTTGGCCTTACCAATAATTATTCTTGTTATATAGCGAGTGCTCACTCCAACCGAGCGCGCCCTCTTATTGGCTAAATCAAGGTCACGTGGTGAAGTACAAATCAAATATTCCCCGATCAGTCAATATTTGGAAAAAATATTGTTGGGGAATTGCTTTCGCGCGTCGCGTTTGAGAGCAATCTCGTACCCAGATTTTCTGCTATATAACAAAACACCTTCTGATGTTTCCCTCGGGACCAGTCATTAAGTGTATAATGTAAACCCACCCCTCTATAAAAATTATTTCTGCGGCATTGAATATTTTGCCGGAGCCCGCGCGCGCGGGGTGTTTTGATGAGCAGTTTGAGTGCTCATGCGCAGTGTAAACCATGTGAACGCGGGAATGAAGATGGCGGCGAACCTTAGCAAGTCTAACGCTATGGGTTCATGTATAAATGGACATATTACCCAAGACGAGAGTTCGATGTCGGAACCTTCACAATCACACGATAGAGTAGCCATTCTAGACGCTGGAGCTCAATACGGAAAGGTAAAAGTTTGAATTTTAACCGCAAAATACGTGAATGAAATGGCTTGCCATCAACACAACCACACGTTCGAATAACAAATTTAGGCCGTAAGCTTACTAAAAGTATGTGCATGTTGCTGTTTTAAAGTTACCTATTGATCAGGACACAATTCGATTGCTTGATTTCCGTTTTGTATTTATTCATCTCCGGTTTTTAGCATTAGATGAAATAATTTGACAATCAAAACAATACAATTTTGAAAGAACAGGGACCCGGCCAAACATTATTCAACCTTTATTGCCGTCCAACTGTCCATTCGTTTTACTGCAGTTTCACATAAGATTGGTCCAAGTTTCACCCCTCCCTTTGTGATACATATTTGTTTCCTTCAAGTATATTGATGCAATGTGTTTAACATCTGAACTCGCATGAGTCAAACGAATAGGAATGCACGTCTCTCGTGAGAACAAATAATTAGAGAATTATCAGAATTAGGCTGGCTGTGTGTTTGTGGAGGAGATGGGGGGGGGGGGGGGGGGGAGGGGGGGAGCATAACTTTTATAAGCCCATGGAAATCAGAACAAACATTTTTACCACTATAGATTAGAGCAGATTTCATATAACTGAAAAGTGCTGTGACATGGCGCGGTGCCGTCACGGTCATGGCACAGACCCTGGCCTGCTGTAGATATGGAATGAAATCACATAGTCATGGTAGGGTCGCGGCATGGCATGGTACAACCTTGCTGCAGCACTTTTCACAGTCATACGAAATTTGCTCCATCCAGTGGTTTGTAACCAAAATACTGATACAGTCCATGAATAACGTTCTGCTCCTTACCCAGAGTTTTATTTGGAAATGTGTGGTTCCAAAAAATATATCCATACCCCAACGGAAGGGTGTTGAAAAGTGACCCCCCACCCCTCTGGAATTTCCGAAGAAAAATACAGTATTTGTATGGAAAAGATCAGGTAAATTGACCCCCCACCCCTCCGGAATTTCCAATCCCTTCCTTAGGGGGTATGGATAATTTCTGGAAACACACAATGAATATGGATATGAGTTATGGAGTAAGCAGGGATTTCAATCCTAGGACTTCACAAATCATGAGAAACCTTGGGATCTCAGACAAAATACAAAGGTTACATGAGACAATTCCAAGAAAGAAAACGGGCAATTCAGGAAAATTTTGTTGGGAGACAGGAGTGAAAAATGTTGAGACTCCTGCCAATACAGGAGAGTTGACATCCCTGAGTATAATATTCTGATCCTTGTTGATTTGCATGTCACATTTGACAAAAATATTCATTTTGTGTACAGGTCATTGATCGCAGAGTAAGAGAGCTTTCAATAGAATCAGAAGTCTTACCTCTTGATACTTCCATTTGTACTTTACAAGAAAAGAGTTACAAGTAAGTGAGTTGCTACTTGAAACACCTGAAAAAGGTTCCACATTCAAAAGTGATTTCTGCTGCACAACTGATCCACAAATACCCCAAAACTCCTTTCCTGCTAGCTGCAAAGGTTAATTGCAACTTATGTAAGTTTGGTAAACTAATTACTGCAGTTTTCATGGTTCTGTGAACTTATACCAACTAATTCATTGTGTTTTCAAAGCATTCCCTGAATCAAACATCTGAGCAACCTGCTAAAACTACTGCAGTTTTCATGTGGGCAAAAAGCAAAAAAAAAAATTGAGCAGACTTAGAATGGAAGAAAAAAAGCCATAAACGACTGAAAAAAATATCCTGCAGAGCTGAGACACCCAAATCTGAGACACCCACCTGCCTCCCATCACTTTTCTAATAGCCTGTCCCTTACCAGTTGGCATACTGTTTACCCAGCAGGGATCATAGATTATATTGTTACCTGAGGTCATATTATAAGCTTAACAGTTGCTTACGCTGGTTTCAGGGCCATAATCATATCAGGGGGTCCTAACAGTGTTTATGCAGAAGATGCCCCTAAGTACGACCCTGCTCTGTTTACACTTGGAATTCCTATACTGGGAATATGCTATGGTTTACAGGTACTGTGCTCTATTGAGCTCATGATACTAACTTGAACCTTATCATTTTATCTCGTCTGCCTTTCTAGCCTTCCCTGATGATAGTCCTAAGCAAGACTCTATAAGATATGAACCTATAGGGACTTGGATTCTATAGGAGCCTATAGCACTGTTAATGCAGACTTCATCCATTATTGTTATTGTGCCAGCTGAGATCAATAGACCTTTCCGAAGTTTTTCTTATTTCTACAGGAAGCAACGGAGAAACAGTCCATCACTATAGCCGGATAGAGCAGCCTGAAATTAGTAAAATGCGAAAGTTTGAGAGGAAAATATTTTGAAATAATGAAGAAATGGCAACTAGGTAAAGTTCGCGATTTTAATACCGATTCGTTCGGCAAACGAGAAATCTTGCATACCAATGATGCAAACTTTGGAGGCTTGGTCGCAAATCCTATATGAACGTACACAAAATTCGAGAAATTTGCCAGGCTATTTCTTCGTTATTTCAGAAGATTTTCCTCTGAAACTTTCCAATTTTACTAATTTTGGGCTGCTCTTTCCAGCTATGGTGAGGGATTTTTTCTCTGTGGCCTCCTGTGGAAATAAGAAAAACTTCGGAAAGGTCTATTGGTTAACAGAACAAATAAATAAACAGTGAATAGCGCTATAGGATCCTAAACTGGATTTTTACCAGGGTTAAAACTGGCTTTGAATGAGATTTACAGTGTGTGATCCAGAAAAAAACATCCCTCCCACCTTGAAGGAATTTGGAAATATCAGAGAGGTGGGAGATGGGATCAAATGTGTTATTATTTCCCATACAATAACTTAGAGGGGTTAGGTGGTGTGGAGGGGGTCATATCTCGATCCCTTCGGTGTGGGTTGTGGATTTTCTCTGGAATCAAACATTTTATTCTGGCGAAAAAGTTTCAAAATCTTTGAACCTTGAGGAGTGGTTTGCAAAGCAGCATTAGCTTTTACTTGATACTGTAACACATTATTATTATCCATTCAAACGTGGGTCATATCCAAAAATTTGGGCTGACATTACATCCAATGCTTTTTTAGTTCTTGATTGCCATTCAGTGATTTTGCTTTTCCAAAATGGCTGCTGAAAATTCAAATCGATTTTTGATAAAAATGAACACCAGCACTAGAACACACATCATCAGTTTAGTAAAACTACAAAATTTCACTGCATTATATCCAATATCTTCCGAGAAATTGAACGTTAAAAATTTAAAACTTTACAGACGTTTGTATGACTGGGGATATGCGTTGTACCCCCAGTCATACAAATTGCTGTAAAAATTTCAATTTTCAGGCTCTGCTTTCTCAGCCATCATGGCATTTGGCATAATGAAAATTTAAAGTATTACTAATGTGAGGATACTTTTTCTAGTGCCAGTATTTGATTTTCAGTCAGTTAAATTTTAAGACTTTGTGAATTTGCGGCAGCCACTTTGGAAAAGGGTCTATTGCTCATCATCCTCAAGATTATTAGTTATTTTTTTTGTCAGGGATGCCAACCCTTGGACTTCAGAACCTTCACAATCACATGATAGAGTAGCCATTCTAGACTCTGGAGCTCAATATGGCATGGCATAGTCAGGGATACCCTGCTAGCAGAGCTTTCTCCTGTGAGTCTGTGAATCATGTCGTAGTCATTCGCGTCTCTGTGTATTTCGCGTAGCTGGGTTTATTTATGGTATAACAACAAAAACAATGCGCACCACCGAATCGTGAATCAATTAGGTCAGCAGAGATACAGTGGAAAAGCCTCTGCTAGCAGGGTACTTGGACTTAAGAAATCAGGAAAAAATCTTGAAATCTCAGGCTAAATGCATAATAATATGAAAATTCCAAGAAAGAAAACTGGGAGAAATACAGAATATATACAAAATGTTAAAACGTTAAAATGTTGAGACTCCTGGTAACCCAGAAGATTCGACATTCCATGTATCTTATTCACTCACTATAATTTGACCAGCAATATCAAAACAGTGTTTAATTATGAACCATTGTGTTGTTAGATGATGAACAAAGAATTTGGCGGTAGTGTGATAAAGAAGACAGTTAGGGAAGATGGTATCTTCAACATTACCGTGAAGCCTTCCTCGGCACTTTTCAGGTACCATAATTATTTATTTTGTTAATTTGTGTGCTTGATATTTTGCTGTATAGTAATCAAGCGATTTAAGAAAAGAAAACGTAACACAACAGAGGAGCATATTGTTAAGTAACATACATTTTAAGCTATCAGTAAAAAGTTATTCAGTGGATTGATATGTTACTACGGTGGCCCATAGGGGACATGCAACTATAAGTAAGTGTTACTAACTCTCTAACTCTCGATCAAGAGTTAGTATTGCTCAATCAAGTGTTACTCAAAGCATGCACAATTCATAGACACGTTGTCCTCCATACATGGCTGTAGCCCCCATGTTGGACCAGGTCAACATGTCTCTGAATTTTGCATGCTTTGAGAGTTTGTAAAACTCAATGGAAATTAAGTAGTTATAGTTGCATGTCCCCTATGGGCCACCATACTTTGTTATCATTCCAGAGGCTCATTCTATTTTTTTTTTCAGAGGGCTGGAAGAAAGTCAAGAAGTCCTTTTAACTCATGGGGACTCTATTGATAGAGTTGCTCACGGCTTCAAAGCAGTAGCTCAATCAGGAAATATTGTTGCAGGTAATGGAACTGTTATCATGTGCTACCATAAGTGGTATCGATTTTTTTCAAAAGTGTTTACATAATTAAGAAAGGTGGTTGACACAGAAGAGCATACAGTATAGTGCTGCTAAACTACTGTATATTCTAAAACCCAGTCATGGGGTATGTTCACATGCATATTTTGGCTGTTTTAAAGCTGCTAACTCATGATCACCGTGCCCATAATTGCATTGCTTTGCTTACATGATTTGTTGCATCAACCTTTGACTCCATGCAAAGGAATTCTAGTATTATGAGGTTTTCTTGAGTTTGTACAGTAAAATGCCATAACTTGACGCTTTTTTGGTATTGAAAATGGAGGCGAAAGAGTGCATTTGCAAAGTTGGTACACTATTTTACCTATACACCAACAGCACTCCCCTAGATCTGTCACTGTAGTGGTAATAAAACCACTATTATAATTACATTAAATTTTGTATTCTGTATTCTATGCAGCTGGCACTTTGAGCCATTTTTGAACCTCGTGAAATGTGCCTTCAAAAGTTTATACTGTTATTCATTTCTTTCATGCCAGGAATTGAAAATGAATCTCGAAAACTGTATGGAGTTCAGTTTCATCCAGAAGTTGACCTCACAGTAAATGGACTGGCTATACTGAAGAACTTTCTTTATGGGGTATGGGATGCTCCCTTTATCTACCGGTTGCACTGTAATATGATTGTAATGAGTACAGACAACAGTACAGACAATAGTACAGACAATAGTACAGACAATTGTACTGACAATAGTACAGGCCATAGTACAGACAATAGTACAGCCAATAGTACAGACCATAGTACAGACAACAGTACAGACAATAGTACAGGTCATAGTACAGACCATAGTACAGACAATAGTACAGACCATAGTACAGACAACAGTACATACAATAGTACAGACAACAGTATAGACAATAGTACAGACCATAGTACAGACCATAGTACAGACCATAGTACATACAATAGTACAGACCATAGTACAGACAATAATACAGACAGTAGTACAGACAATAGAACAGACCATAGTACAGACCATAGTACAGACAATAGTACAGACCATAGTACAGCCAATAGTACAGACCATAGTGCAGACAATAGTACAGCTAATAGTACAGACAATAGAACAGACCATAGTACAGACACATAGTGCAGACCTAGTACAGACCATAGTACAGACCATAGTACAGACAATAGTACAGACAATAATACTGACAATAGTACAGACAATAGTACAGACAATAGTACAGACCATAGTACAGACAATAGTACAGACCATAGAACAGACCATAGTACAGACCATAGTACAGACCATAGTACAGACAATAGTACAGCCAATAGTACATGCAATAGTACAGACCATAGTACAGACAATAGTACAGACAATAGTACAGACAATAGTACAGATCATAGTACAGCCAATAGTACAGACAATAGTACAGACCATAGTACAGACCATAGTACAGACCATACTACAGACAATATAATACAGACAATAATACAGACAATAGTACAGACAATAATACAGACAATAGTGCAGACCTTAAACAGACCATAGTACAGACCATAGTACAGACAATAGTACAGATAATAATACTGACAATAGTACAGACAATAGTACAGACTATAGTGCAGACAATAGAAATACAGACAATAGTACAGACAATAGCATTTATTTGTAGTGGCTTCTTGCCTGAGTATGTCAGTAAACAAGTGAAGCTTGGTAACTCTGGTATCAGTTGTCACAACTGTTGAAGAAGGCATACATTTTCTTGTATGGAATGGTCTAAAAAACTTGCTTGCCAGTGCTTACCAACAGATAAAATGTAAGTGGTGAATTCAGATGTCTCCTTTTCAAAGTGAGGTACGATCTAAAGTGAATGGGTGGTTGAACATTCAGTGTTGATTATACTTAACATTTTTAAAACATTTTTAACAGATATATATTTTTTCTTTTCCAGATTGCTGGCTGTTGTGGAACGTACACTGTTGGCAGCAGGATGCAGTCATGTTTGAGGGAAATAAGACAAGCTGTAGGAAGTTTGAAAGTGTTGGTAAGCATGGATGAATACATATATAATACAGTCTTAAATATTAAATGTATGTTTGGTGAAATATGCATGAGTCACTAGCAACACTATTGTCCTCAACTGTAGTACTGAATGACCTGCATGTTTCTGTGAACTTCCTGTTCCCCAGGCTTTTTCCTCTTCATCCAAATCATTTGCTCCTCTTGAAGCCTTATCTTTGATTAAGTGTCTCGATGCAATGGCACTTGTAAATCTTTGTATATCCTAATACATAAATTTATTTTCAGGCTTTAGTTAGTGGAGGCGTTGATTCAACTGTCTGTGCTGCCCTTTTACACAAGGTATGAAATTTTCTAGTTATGCAATAAGCTTTCAAGCATAGTAAATATGAAGACCAGCAAGTAAAAAATAAAATCACAAGTACAAACAGCATTGTTCTCAATTTTTTTATTCCATGAAGAAAAGTTAGATATCATCTTGGTTCCAAATAACCAAGTAAAGTTGTTTTCTTACCCTCTAGGCACTTGGCCCAGAAAGAGTTGTGGCGGTTCATATTGATAATGGGTTTATGAGGAAGCAGGAGAGTCAGCAGGTGGAAGAATCTTTAAAGTGCCTTGGATTGCGATTAAAAGGTACAGCGTCTTCAGTTGGTTAGCAAACAAAAAAGATAAAAAATAGGCCTTTTAGTCTGTTGAATTCTGTCGACTGTATCTAAACTTGCATTGTTCTTTTTCAACAGTTATGAATGCAGCTTTTCAGTTTTACAATGGATCAACAATTATACCAGGAAGGAAGGACCAACCTACTGTCAAAAAGCAGCTTACTAAAACTCTAAACCAAGTTATTAATCCAGAAGAGAAACGAAAAATCATTGGAGATACATTTATGAAGGTATGGTTTGATTTCATGATTGCTGGCCCATGGAGGTTAACAAAAGCAACAACAACGATCTCCATTTGTAAAGATAATTAAGCATTTCAGTATAAGGTAAATGGGTTGTCTAGAGTGGCTTGGGAAAGGAGGGAACATATTGTTCACCAGGTAAATCAAGGGCGGATCTAGGGGGTGGCTAGCCAACCCCTTGTTCTCATATTTCTTGTAAAAACCTTAAGATTAGCCACCCCCTTGGTCTGAACACTGTAGTATATCCTTTGTACTAGCCACCCCCCTTCTTAAGGGTCTGCATCCGCCACTGTACATACTGCGCAAGGCCGAAAATACATTAAAATGTTGTCATTAATTCAGAATGATGACAAGGCCTCATATTTCCAGATTATTGGTAACACTTTGCTGAGCGGCTTCATCCATTTGCAACCCTGTTACCGAGATACCATTATTCCATTCCCAGGTTGCCGACGAAGTTGTAACAGAACTAGGACTGGATCCCAACAACACTTTTCTTGCTCAAGGTACCGTGAGTGGTTCTATTCGTAAAGCTAAATGGATTTACTTGGAACGAGTATACTGAGAATTGGGAGCTGATCTTTTAAAGTAAATGATCAAACATTAGGGCCTTGCTCAAATGATTTTTTGCACTCATTCATTTTCTGAGAATCAGTATTGCGGCTCTTTCAAAATTCCTTTTCCATTATCCCAATGATTACAGGCAGGGTGACCTTGCATGCGAATTCCTATGATTTATCAAAACTACACAATGTTTTAGCCAAGGTGACTTGAAACAGAAAATTCCAATGAATCCAATCAAAACTGCTCAATCTCTCCAAACACAATAACTGATCTTGCACAGTGATTCCAAGACACCCAATCTTTATACACATTCTGTTGGGCAATGTGACCTTGTACGAGGATTTGAAAGCATTCAATCAAAAAATGATTTATTCTTCTGATCAAGACTACCGTACCCTGATTGATGCATCACTTGGAAATGACCATGTTTCATTACTGTATTTGTAGGAACCCTCAGGCCAGATTTAATTGAAAGCGCTTCACATTTAGCAAGTGGTCAAGCTGATGCCATCAAAACACACCACAATGACACAGAACTTGTTCGGGTTCTCAGAGAAAAGGTAATGAGAATCGAAGATCCTTGATGATTATGACATCTCTGTTCAGGGACAGAAATTAACGTTCTGTAATAGCCCTTGTGATAATTATGTGTAGAAATCTCGAAATATCCATCTACACACAATGCTCTATACATATTTTAGCTAGTATAACCTCTCAGGTATTCTATATGCATGGGGGTAAGCCATTCTGGAAATTCTGGATGCATGGGGGGGGGGGGGGGGCAAAAACTAGCGCCATATATTTTCTGGAATAGGTACATATATTTTCTGGAATTGGCCAATCAGCCGATGGAAATGTATATGCTTTGGTATATTGTTGTAGAAGGCTGACAGTGACAAAATGTCAGCTGACTTGGGCTCTTTATCCAATCACCATGGAGTGCCTTATTTTCATAACGTTGTCGCCAACTGAAGAGAATTTGTCTCTTCCAACTGAAGAGAATTTGTCTAGGGAAAGATACAAAAAAGAGTCAAAGAAAGGCCCCTGCTTTTGAAACCCCACCCTGCTGGAAACTAGCTCCTGCTCATAAATTGTCGCCACTAAGGGAAACAAAATCCAAACTGCGTCCACACTAGAGCTGAAACAAATTTATATTTTCCATTTGCTCTTCAAACATCATAGGACGTGATGTTTGCCTAAATATCTAATGTGACATTTGTACCAAATTGCACCCGAGGTTGTTGCAGTTTGAATATTTAAAATGAAACATGTACTTACCAAGGGTGAACGGACTATTAAGTCTAAAATCTACAGCAAGAAAAATCTAAACGTATCAACTGTATCAGTCGAAGATTTGTGCCCAGTCTATACCATCATAGTTCCATAATTGATGGCTTGATGAAAAAAGGATTTCGATTCCATAGGGCCGTGTTGTGGAGCCGCTTAAAGATTTCCATAAAGATGAAGTTCGACAACTCGGACTTGAGCTGGGCTTACCACACGAAATCGTCCAAAGGCATCCCTTCCCTGGTGAGTGATATATTTAAACATGAGATAACGGCAAGCTAAGTCTACAGATCAGGTGCAGGTTGTTCAAAGGTGGATTAAATTTAAACCAGGTTTAGTTCTGAACAAAGCCATCGAGTCACCATGGTAATTAATCCTGGATTAGTGCTAAACCACTTTCGAGCAACCGGAACTAGGTTTTGTTTGTTATCCTGATTGGCAAGCACGGATTTCTGATGTGTTTGTGAGAGGAAGGTTGCTGATTGGTTGAAAGTTTCACGCCATTTTCTTGCTCACGCGCGTGCGACACAGGAAGTCCACAACATCAATACTTTGCTGCGACACAGGAAGTCCACAACATCAATACTTTGCTGCGACACAGGAAGCCCACAACATCAATACTTTGCTGCGACACAGGAAGTCCAGAACATCAATACTTTGCTGCGACACAGGAAGTCCACAACATCAATACTTTGCTGCGACACAGGAAGTCCACAACATCAATACTTTGCTGCGACACAGGAAGCCCACAACATCAATACTTTGCTGCGACACAGGAAGTCCACAACATCAATACTTTGCTGCGACACAGGAAGTCCACAACATCAATACTTTGCTGTGACACAGGAAGCCCACAACATCAATACTTTGCTGCGACACAGGAAGTCCACAACATCAATACTTTGCTGTGACACAGGAAGTCCACAGCATCAATACTTTGCTGCAACACAGGAAGTCCACAACATCAGTACTTTGCTGCGACACAGGAAGTCCACAACACCAGTACTTTGCTGCGACACAGGAAGTCCACAACATCAATACTTTGCTGCGACACAGGAAGTCCACAACATCAATACTTTGCTGCGACACAGGAAGTCCACAGCAAAGTATACTTGATATTGAAATCTTCAAATGTAATGGAGCTCAGGTTCTTTCAGCAGACTTTTTGTCCCATGGTGACCGGTTCTTTACTAGTTTATGTTTATGTGAATCCTAATGAATCCTGTTTGTCCCATGGTGACCGGTTCTTTGCTAGTTTATGTTTATGTGAATCCTAATGAATCCTTTTTCGTGCAGGTCCTGGTCTCGCTATCCGTGTGATTTGTGGAGAGGAGCCCTACCAAGAAAGAGACTTTGCCGACACGAATATCATCGTGGGTCAGATTGTCGACTTTGCTGCTGCCGTCAAAAAGGTAGATAAAAAAACAATGAACATAAGAAATACAAAAACTCATTTTCGGATGGAGGATGATTTTAGTGCTAACAAGTTAGCCATTGAGCACATTGTTGCCATCTAGCGAGATGAAGAATCATTAAGTATCGTTGGACGAAACTCTCTTTATTATATTACACCAATCCGTCCGATCTCCGTCGCAAAAAATTGAGATCTTCACACATGAAAATAGGTTTATTAAAAATTACAATTTGGCATTTTCTTGATGTATTTCGCTGCGCTGAGATAATTTCCAACACTTGAAGAAAAAATTTGTATCTCCGCTCAGCCATGTACCGGTAATATCCTCTATTTATTACTCCCCAGCCTCATTCACTCTTCGTCAGAGTAAAAAATGCCACAACCGAGGATGAGAGAGAAAGACTCCTAAAGATCACGAGCAAGTACAAGATCGGCTCCACTTTGCTGCCAATCAAATCAGTAGGAGTCCAAGGAGATGGCCGGTCGTACAGTTATGTTGTGGCACTATCGAGTAATGACCGACCTGACTGGGAATCCCTGATGTATCTTGCCAAGATCATCCCTAAGAGTTGTCATAGTATCAATAGGTTAGTGTCGCCAATTAGACCAATAGACCTTTTCTGCTTGAGTGGGGGCTCTGTGGTTTTCCTAGGTCTGTTTTCCCAACTGGCACTCATGCGAAACAATGTCTTTTGTTTTCTTGTAATGCATGACAAATTTGTTAATATTGATGTGTGGAAACAATGAACATTCTACGCTTGAGTGCTAGTTTGGTAAACAAACCACAGTGCCCCCACTCGAGCGGAAAAGGTCTATTTCAAATGGCAGTGCTCAGTAAGACCAAATACTGTACCCCGGGGGGGGGGGGGGGGAGGGAACTCCCTATATTCGAATGCTAGGGGTGACCGTCGTATTTTTTAGGGGTTGAAATCGGCGATCTGGTATTTTTAGGGGTTCGAAAATAAAAAACTGTATATTAAGAAAAATAGGTATTTTTAGGGGGTTCTCACGCAAATAAGGTAGTGTTTTTGAAAGTCAAGAGGATACATTTGATGTATATTAAATAAACGGCCAGAATAAAATTAATCTGTCAAAATTGTTGGTATATTTTTAGGGTATTTCCAGACTGAGGGGTATTTTTAGGGTGGAAATTTTTTCCGACCAGGTGTTTTTTAGGGTCAAAATTCGAGTTTCCCGACGGTCACCCCTAGCATTTTAACCTTAGAGTCCCCCCCCCCCGGGGGTACTGTACATTACCTTTGTGGCCAGTCATAAATGAGAGAAATTACAAGTTGTTGCTGAATGGTTTCCACGTCAACCAATCACAAGCCAAGTGATACCACTATCACTATTTGAAGACGTGACTGATTTCTATGTAATCCAAGCCAAGTAAAACCACTATCACGAAGTGAGCACGAAAATGCGAGATTTGCGTGGCCCTCGCCCGAGTTTCTCATCCTGAAAACTCCACAGGAATGCTTGCTGCGCAGGCTAAAATGGTGTCGAGCCAAGTCGTTAAAAGACTCTAGAATTAACATTGAATTGAAAATCATAAGAAATAACGCCGTCGATTTCACTTCTTTTCAGAGTTTGTTTTGCGTTTGGCAAAAGAATCAAGTTCCAGATTCAGGATATCACTCCGACCTTCCTATCATTAGGAGTGTTAAGTCAGCTACGGCAAGCGGACCATGTAGCGCACTCAATACTCAGCGAACACGGTATGGCAACACGTTTAGTTCGTTACGTTCACAAGGAGCCCATCAATAGGAGCCTCTTTCTACTCCACTAGGTCTAGCCATACGCACAGGAATAGAAGAGTCTGTTTTTAGACTGGGTTTTCACGGGAAATTGTGGATTTTAAACGGGAAATGGGTTCAAGGCGTGAAGTGCGATGTCGGCACTTATTTCAGCCATCTTTCTTTTGAGAGAGGACATAATTTGTAACCATGACAACTAATTCTAGATGGATTCAAAATCTTTAATCTAAAAAAAGATTCATCTACTCCTGGGCCCAGTTCCTGAAAGGTTGGATAACGTTATCCACGGATAAAAGTTATCTGTTGTATAGGATTTGTTCTGGATTTATCCGCTGGATAAGCATTTATCTACTGATAACTCTTATCTGACACTCTAGGAACCGGCCCTGGGCTCCTGTGTAGACTTGGTCTTGTAGTTTTGTTAGGTGTGACAATTTTAATAAGAGACCATCCAACAAATATTTATTTTCTGACCTTCTTATTAGGTTATACACTGGAAATAATTTTTCTTACTTGATCGGACATATTGCTCATTAAAACTTTTTCTTGGTTGTATCTACTGGAAAATTGGCCGGACATATCAGAAAATTGGTCGGACATTTGGCGATTTGATCGGACAATGTCCGATAACCGACAGTAATTCCAGCTCTGATATAGTTGATAAAATTGACCAACGTTGTTGAGGTCAAACATTTATCACGTGGCCATGTTTTTTTTTGCCAGGGTGTGTGGAGCGTTTGAGTCAAATGCCTATAGTATCGATACCAGTCCACTTCGACCGTGACCCAATCGACCACATTCCCTCATGTCAGCGGTCTATGGTTATACGCACGTTTATTACAAATGACTTCATGACTGGAATTCCCGCCACTCCTGGAAAACAGATCCCAGTTGAGGTAAAAATAATAGGGAGATCTCTTGTTTACAGTTTGAGCTCATAAGCATAAGCAATGTTCAGAAACAGACTGTTTGAGGGAGCTTTTAAGTGATGGGTTGTGAACATCAATAGAGGACAGTGAATGAAACATTATTGGAAAATTCCAAGTTGATATCTCGAATTCTAAGTGCTTGGTTCGAGGCAAAAGTTAAAGAAAACATGACCTAATGAGAGTTTTGTCTAAATGATTTCAAAAGTTTTAAAAATCTGCATTTAGTTATGGAACAGCTCAACATTAATTACTTTGTTATTCTTAAGAAAGTCTTGAACTGTTTTCGTCCACAAATCAACTTTCATGAGATTTCACCGGGAATGAAATATTGCGCCAAAAGTCACGTGATTCAAGTAATTTTCATAAGGCAAACTAGCCAATCCCAAAAGAGTAAAGAAACCGAACATGTTTTTGTGACAGGTTATTGAAGAGATGGTCGCGGGTCTAAAGAAGGTTCAGGGAGTATCACGTGTACTGTACGACTTAACGTCCAAGCCTCCAGGGACAACCGAGTGGGAATGAGTACAAGCATACTGCACCTAACACATATCCTGGTTGGGTTCCCTGTGGTCGTATTGCTTGAAATTGAATTCGACCGGCGACACTGTTTTGATGTCAGTGGCATCTGAACAATGTGAAAACATCAAATAGGAATTTCCTCCCAAAAATGTTTCTAATGTTAGAACTGCAAATATAATATAATTTCACTTTCTAACACAATGGAAAAAGGGGCTCATGTGGAAACGGCATATTTATTGTTGATTTCGTTTCTTGTTGGGGGAGAGTGAGGAACTCGTATTGAGGAGGACAATAGGGATGAAAGATGGGCTTACCAGAGTTTGATATTGTATTTGGGTTGGTCCTTGATTTTGCTGCCATTAACTGAACAATATTTGTTTCTTTTTTTCGCAACAATAAACTCCAAGCAATTTGTAAGCAGAGAACGAGTAGACCAGTGAGAAATTGTTTGACACAACTAAACGAACAGAATGATAATGCATTAATTCACAATAATAATATTCATTCTTTTTGTGCAATAAATATGTTATATCCTACAAATACCACATATTAGTCAATCAGAGCTAAGATATTGTATTTGGGTTGGTCCTTGATTTTGCTGCCATTAACTGAACAATATTTGTTTCTTTTTTTTTCGCAACAATAAACTCCAAGCAATTTGTAAGCAGAGAACGAGTAGACCAGTGAGAAATTGTTTGACACAACTAAACGAACAGAATGATAATGCATTAATTCACTGTGACAATAATAATATTAATTCTTTTAGTGCAATAAATATGTTATATCCTAAGCATTTCCTATGAATACCACACATTAGCCAATCAGAGCTTAGCATTTCCTATGAATATCACACAGCCAATCAGAGCTAAGCATTTCCTATAAATACAACACATAAGCCAATCAGAGCCAAGCATTTCCTATAATTACCACACATTGGCCAATCAGAGCCAAGCATTTCCTATGAATATCACACAGCCAAAAGATCTGATGAATACAAGCATGTGTTTCATAAAACGCACTGGCCAGTCAGATCGCTCGAAATTTGACTTCGGCCAATCAATTTTGATATAGACTTGAATATATAAATCGTTGGAAAACCGGAGGACGTTTGCACGCCTGTCGAGAAAATGTCTCTAAACACGATTTTTTCGCTCACGATTACTTTTGATCAAAAAAACTAGATTTAGGGCTGAATGTGCAATATTTGTAGGATAATATGGTTATTCTTATGGTTTTCTGTGGAATACTATAGTGAAACAGAATGGAGATAAGGAATTAACCTTGTGTGAAAGCTAACGTGCTAATGAAATGGTCCCATGTGTGCTTCTGAGCGTTAGCCCTAGTAAGCGGAGAAAGAGAAAAAATCTCTGACCCCGAGAGGGATCATTAGCCAAAAGATATGTTATATCCTAAGCATTTCCTATGAATACCACACATTAGCCAATCAGAGCAAGACTTTGAAGCAAGACTCTGACCCTCTCGGGGTCAGAGATTTTTCTCTTTCTCCGCTTACTAGGGCTAACGCTCAGAAGCACACATGGGACCATTTCATTAGCACGTTAGCTTTCACACAAGGTTAATTCCTTATCTCCATTCTGTTGAACTTCGTGCTACGCGGCCACAGGCTTGCCTGAACATCTAACTATAGTGAAACGTTCACTCGCATGAGAGCTCATGTATACAAATACGGGTCCAACGGCGACTAAATGGCGAGCAAGAACTGGCGAGCAAGAACTGGCGAGCAAGAACTGGCGAGCAAGAACTGGTGAGCAAGAACTGGCGAGCAAGAACTGGTGAGCAAGAACTGGCGAGCAAGAACTGGCGAGCAAGAACTGGCGAGCAAGAACTGGCGAGCAAGAACTGGCGAGCAAGAACTGGCGAGCAAGAACTGGCGAGCAAGAACTGGCGAGCAAGAACTGGCGAGCAAGAACTGGCGAGCAAGAACTGGCGAGCAAGAACTGAAACCTAGTCGCCAAGTGGAGACGTTCAATTTTGTCGGTTTTTAAATGTCCCCAAAATTAGCTGTCAACAGCATTAATTCGGGAGAAAACGATTGCGACTGCGACCAAACTCCACTATTTGGCGACCATAATTTTGTATTTTGGCGCCAATAACACCTGAGATAGCATAAATTTCGCGTGAAATATTCACCCGTATTCCATAGAAAAAATGTCATAACCAGTAAATATTGTACACGTGGAGAGATTATATTGATGTTCTAGCTTTCCATTTGCATTAAAACGAGTGCCAAATCCTTTAAGTGAACTTTTCCAACTTTCTCCCACTACGCATTGTAGATAGGCCAGTGTGAAAGCATAAAGTGTGCTTAATAAACATTTTACTAAAATAACACAGTTAAGCTATTTTCGTTTTCCTTAACCCACACAAGGAAGGAGTTGCTTTGTACACTGATCTTACAGGTTAAAGGGGCGGCTATTCACGGTTGTTTCAACAAAAAAAGTATGAAATAGTCCGGCGGCAAATTTTCGAGGAAATTGCGCATTTTAGGCTAAAGCTCCAATTTTTTGCCAGGTGATAGTTTTCAATTTATTTTAAATCGTAAATATGGAGGCACGCTAGAATTCATTCGTAGCGAAAGCTAGAGAAGTTTTATGGTGAATATTGTTTTGCTCAATAGCCGCCATACTCTATAAACACGGACGATGGAAGATTTCACTAAGTGCCGCAGAGCCACATGAATAACAAAGGATTCAAAGATGGCTGCCAATGGCAAACAATGGTTCACATTAAAACTGTTCTAGCTTTCGCTACGAATAAATTTTAGCGTGCCCCCATATATTTTCTAAAAGAAAAACTGTAACTTGCATTAAATATGCATTTTTTCGTAAGTTTAATAGCATTTGTCATCAAATCTCCAAGTTTGAAAACTCTTCAGCCTGGCAAGAAATCAAAAATGCCATTTCGCATTTCAATTCCATCCGCTCGATGCCGCGAGGTTTGTAGCGTGATGTCGCGGAGATTTCAAACATGTTCGAAACACTTTACAACTAGATGCGACTGGTAGAGACGAGAACGAGAGCTCAGAAATCGCCCCCGATTTGCATCTCGTTTACACAAGCGAGTTGGAATTGCAACTCGCGCGAAAAAATTCGCCGCGGCAAATGCAACAAAAATCGCTAATGTAGACTGGCCTTTACAAGTATGTTGTTTTGTTTTGCACGAAACACTTTGCGCATCTATATATACCGCGAACATTATTATTGTTTACATTTCGACGATTAAGTACTGGAACCAATTTCCTTATCTACTTTAGTCCCAAGTCATTTTACGAAAGTAAACTTGATATTTTACGTCTAATGGCGGCTTTGCTGGTGTTTGATGCTCAGGATCAGAAAACAAACACTAGATTTACTACTTGATGTGATCTACGGCAAATCCCCAAATCGACAGCAATTTCCACAATCGACAGCAAATACCCTGCACTGCGCCATTTTCTGTTTTTAGAAGTGACGACACACAATAGTATCGCATTTAGGCCATGAAAATCCCATCGTTGTAGCAGACATTAGTGATGGCTAGTGGTAAATGCGAGATTTTCCGATACAGTGAGATCAAGGCATAAACATTCGAGATCGAGATTTTCAAATATTGCTCCTCATACATTCTCTGTGATGTGCGCGCGTGAATTTGTCAGAAAACGAGATTGCGAGACCGCTCTCTAAAAATTCGAGATTCGAGAATCCCTAAGAACTGACAAAATAATAACTGTTGCCTTTTTCTTTGCTTGTGAGAGAGCGCCTGTTTGCTATCGGAAGCTGATAAGAATTTCCGCACTAAATACTTCAACCAACTTCATTTGTAAGGTGGTTAACAAAAGTGCAAATATTGATAAATTCGGAGAGCAGTTGTTCGTTTGCTTTGTACTGAAATATTTGCTCCTACTCTTTCAAACAGAAAACCATTGTCTCTGCTAAAGTGTCCTCAAATACCTAGCTTGATTAGTTGGTTTCTGAGTTCTTCAACTTGTAAATTTGTACTTACACTTCCCTGTTCTATGCTTTCGGCGTTGTTTATTTAGCATTTTTGCAGCTGAAAAAGTAGAATTTTCACAATTTTTAGTCAATCAACTGGGAGTGGCGCTGCTGTTTGCAGCGTAAAAAATGTTTCTTATTTTAGGCGTGCTAGCAATTTCGATAAACCCGATAGCAACAGAAGGTATGTTTCTCCAAATACTTGGCTTCTTTTTAATGGGATAGCAGTTTTTGAAGCTAAAAGATGGTAATTTTAAGCCGCCATTTTCTTGCAGTTTGATAAACGTTTTCACTCAATTCTTCACTTCGTATTCAAAGGTGTTTGACATTCGCGCTGTTTCTCGAGTTGTAACAAATCAATATAAATAAGCTTCTGTAACTTTCAAACGTTTTCTTGAAAGAATCTTTATATTTCAAAGTTGTGCAAAATAGAAAGAACATACATAATCTTCTTTGTCTCAATACGCGTTATCTTTTCGCGATCATAAAGGAAAATGTGGTAGCCGTCCTCCTCTACCACGGATTATTAACGGACAAGATGCACCGAAGAACTCATGGCCGTGGCAAGTGTCTGTGTCAATGGGACGGGCTCATCTGTGTGGTGGGACGCTCATCAGACCGAACTGGGTCGTGACAGCAGCTCACTGCGTCTATGACTACCCGTATCCACAGGTCTACGAGGTTATTTTAGGTAAGGGAACCTTTGAGGTGTGCGGAATAGTTACCCTAGCTGAGAGGGGCACTGCAACTATGGTTATTTTATGTAAGAGAACCTTTGAGGTGTGCGGAATAGTTACCCTAGGAAGAAAATTCCTAGGTTAACCCCCTTTGCAAGACCTCCCATTTGTAGATGTAGATGTAGAGTTACCCTAGATGAGTGTAGGATGAGTGGGTTTTTTAAAAATGTGAAAATTTATTGTAAAAATGCTATGAGAGGGGTGGGCAAAAAGTTTGGAGATAGAAAAGTGGGGCAGTTGACCATGTAGGGGTGTTTGATCTTCAAGGATAAGGATAAGAGTTAGATTTGTAATTCAATTTCGTCGATCTGCTCCTCACTTCAGGCGCCCACCAGATGTACGGCGTCACCTCAGTTTACCAGCGAATACAGGTCAAGCGCTTACATGTTCATCCCGGTTTCAAAGACACTCACTTAAAAAGTGATATCGCTCTACTGGAGCTAGAAAAACCGGCGATACTGAGCCCCAAAGTCAACACGGCCTGTCTTCCTACTGCGGCGGATGGCAAAGTGCGGAATGGCAAATGGTGCTACGTTACGGGTAAGATATGCTTCGCAGCGCCAGTTACAAGATTAGATGAAATATCAAAATTCCAGGTCGCGTTAAAAATTTCGAGGCTCTACTCTCTTTCAGAGAATCAATGTTCTCAGGGCTCGACATTAACTTTTTTCAAGGTGTCATTGGCGCAAAAATAAAAAATTAGAAATTTGGCCCACATCTTTTTCTCCCTAATTAATGCTTTTGAGAGATTTTTACACTGGGTATGTCGCCATTTGGCGAAAAGGTTGAAATTTCTGCTTCTTGTCGCCGTTGGCCACCATATGGTCGCAATGCCGGGCCCTGGTTCTAGGTGTTTCCGTCACCCTTTTGAAAATGCCTAAATTCATCCCCAAGGTTTCTTTATTCATGATAGGTTGGGGTCGCGTATTCGAGGGCAGTGACGAAGCTGAGTACCTCCAGCAAGCAAGCCTGATCGTAGCTGACGACCAAGAGTGCAACAAAGTAAACTCCCCGCTCCTGGCGGTAGACGCCAAGTCCATGCTTTGTGCCGGGTACCGAGACAAGGGCGGGTGTCAAGGAGACAGCGGGGGACCCCTTGTGTGCGAGGAGCAGGGGAGATGGGTCCTTAGGGGCGTGGTCAGCTGGGGAAGTGGGGACTGCTCTACTAAGTACTTCACCGTCTTTGCCCGTGTTAGAAATTACGAGAAATGGATAAACGACATCCTATCAGGTCAGTTCCGTTCAGTGTGTATTTTTAGTGTATATTTTGTAACCATCTGTACTAGTGTTTTTACCGTGGTAAAATAAAGTCTTTGTATGTATGGTATGGCCACTCTTGAACTAAGGTAATCTAGCTATCTTGACCTACGAAATCGAGGCACCTCTCCTTAAGACATGTGGTTATCAGACATCCCGGGGACTCTTCCCATGCCGAAATGATCTGGGTGCTCGTCGTATTTTTAGGCGTTACAATTGGGACTAGGGCTTTCAGAGAGAAATCCAGGACCAGAAATTCATCAAGGAATAATAACTTTTTTTAAGGGATAGAAACCCTCAAATGCCTTGAGTGAGAGCACGTCTCAGATAAGTTACTGCAATGCCATCGTGAAAGAATATAATAACCAAGAAGCAAACAACAGTAAGACCTTTCTGTAGTACCAGCGCGGTATCGGTATGTTTCAGAGTTAGTTTAATTGCCATTTAACTGCCGCTTGGTATTTACGAGCATCCCTTTCAATTTTTCCTTCGTTTATTTCGGTACCATAAAATTAATCAGTTGTACAAGTTACGATATAAAAATCACAAGAAATCGGCAGTTGATTCTCTGATAATTTAATGAACATTTTTCTCATGATGACAAGTGCGGAGAAAGCTTTAAAAGGCCGTAATTTTAGAGTATTACCTATTTAAATGGCTTTGTATGTTTTCCAGGTACCGGCTGTACATGTGGTAATGGCGGTGCTAGTGGGGGAGGATCGACCACCACCGCTAGTTCCATTCCTACCACCATTCCCACCGATGGCGGGCACGGCGGCCAATGTGAGTATCTGAAGAACGTGCAAGGGCATTAGGAGGCGGATAAAACCCTCGCATGAGAAACTACAATTAAAAGAGAAAGGGCTTAAAACTAACCCACCACACTGACCAGGGAACCTCGTAATTGGAGCCTCGCTCTGTGAGGATTTCCCGGCCCTCGGGTAAATTTAATAAATTCTTTTATTTTTGTATAGCTAATTCAGTAATATTAACTCATTATTATGCGAAGCATATGAACGAGTTATTTGGAGAGACTTATGTAAACTGCACCATGGGCTATAGGAATATAAATGCCTACAAATCTAAAGTTTCGATTGCATCTATTGTTGGGCCGCCATAGTTGGATTACAAAATAAGGCCAAGGCCGGGCTGCAACAAGATGGTCATGTGATATAGCGTCATAATGACGTCACGAAAGCTTTTAAAACTCTTATGTCAGGACGGGAACACGGGCAGACAAACCACACGTGGAAAGAATAGACCTCTTCCCTATGTATCTAGAAGAGTTCCCTTCATTTATAGTGCAAGTGCTCAAACACAGCCAGAGATATATATAAAAAGCGAGCTTTGCAACCTTTCATTACGAAGCCGCGTTTTCTCATCTGTTTTTTCTTTGGCCTGCAGCTTGTGAAGAGGTTTCCCCGTGGCGCTGTAAAGACCTGAAAGGACGAGATTACTGCCGTTTGCCTAGTGTTAGAAAAATCTGTCCAAAGACATGTGGCGATTGTAAGTAATTTTTGTTTTAGGTTGTTCATTTTGTGCATACTTGTAATGCGCCCGGCCGTGTGCACGTGCATAAAGAATACTCGCATGATCAGTCAGGGCTTGAAATTGCGCACGATACAGGCGTAAATACGCCTAAAACGTTTCGCTTTACGCCCAACTTTTCCCTCTAAAATAACGACTATGTTTTCAGTTTCTACAGTGTTCTGTCCTTCATTATAGCTGGAACCGCCCCATTCTCGAACCCAGAGCTCCCCGGCTCGTCAGGGGTGGCTCTGAGGATATCCATTTAAGGTCCTTCGCTGATTGGCTGATTTTGAACACTGGGGCATGCACAGAAAGGTATTTCTCTCAACGGCTCTGTATCAAATCTCGCGCATGCGTCAATGGCTGTCACCAGAGCCTCCCCCGCGCGGTGACGAGCCGGGGAGCTCTGGGTTCGAGAATAGAACATTATTGGGAAAAATACAAGACAGATAATGAAAAAAATTCCCTGATCATGGTAAGCTTACAGAATCAAGCGGGAATCTGTTTTGTTCTTTCAGGTTGATATAGGTACTGCTACCTCAAACTACTCAACGAAATAGACTATAACAGTTATAAATAATAAGGCATAAATATTTTAATTGATAAGGATGTGAAACAGTCGTTGTATAAATATAAGAATAATGTTAAATAAAGACTAAATACAGTTGATGCTTTAAAGCGTTTAAATTCTCGATACTGAACCTGTGATATTGTTCCAGAGGCGAATCCCTTATTGTAAAGGGGTACTGTCACGGTTGTTTCAACAAAATATTATAAAATAAGACCAGTGATCTACATAAACAACTCAGAATCCTATTTATACTGTTATTAAGTCCTGGAAACAAAAAAGAACTGAAACTTGCATTATATAGGCATTCTTACGTAAGATTTCAAATTTCCAAGTTTAAAACTGTTCAACCTGATAAGAAATAAAAAATCATTTCACAATCCAATTCCATCCGCTCGATAGCACATGAAAGTTCTCCAAATATGTACTCATCTTGTAGCTGAAAGGTTATTTAACAAACCTAGACGATTATTTTGTTCATTTATTGTGAATCTGACTGCATTTAAGTTACCTAAATTAACCCTAAAATCGTGTAAAATGGTGACAGTGCCCCTTAAACGTATCGGAGTTTTGTATAGCTTGCTTGCTTTAGAAACTTTCCTGACACTGATTGGAGAGATCTAATGCGGAAGAGTGCGATATCGTTTTCGCGTGAAATTCACTCCTCGTGTGATGAATTTGTCTTGAATACCATAGCAAATATTTCACATTTTTTAGTGAAATGATTCGAGCTTTGAACTTTCTTTGCACGTGGGTAACCTGTGTTTTGTCGAATTCAGCTTTCAACTACGTTAAATCTCACTCGTACTCGTTTTTAGCCAATCAACGCGCGCGTAAGAATTGAGCTATGAGATTTGTAATGGACTCTTGGTTCAAGTGCTGTGTTCAGTGCTCTTAAACGATATACAATTACGTACTTCTAGCATAAAACGTGATAAAATAGGAGTGTTTTTTTTTTCGAATGACCCTTTGAGCCTATATTGACCTCACAGCAGTAGATCTCACTCCATATTCTATGAAAACGCTACATCGAATCGACGAAAAACAGCTCAGTCTCCTTAGGGACCGGTCATTATTTAAGTCGGAGGGGACTGATTCCAAACTCTAGCATACAGTTTTTTATGACCCCCCTTATATTGATAAAAAAAAATCAGAAGGGTCCCCTCTTCCCCTCTAGAGATGTAATGCTAAAATATCATGATAATTCACTATCAGCTTGAGACCACCCCCCCCCCCCCCCCCCCCCCCCCACACACACACACACACACACCGCACCCCGCGCCCACCAAACCGCTAAATTTTATATTTCAAATCCTCTTTTCTCATCCTCAATGTTGTTATAAAGGCTTCGTTCTTATAAAAAAAAAATGGTGTAGAGGAAAACACTTTTGTGATTTTTTTTCTGTAAAAATCACGTGCCTTTGTCGCTTGGCTGGATTGCATAAAATGCGCCATTAATCCATTCCTCCTTCTCTCAGAGTGTCACTTTAGAGACATCTAGTACGATATTTTCCTTGCATATTAATTGTAATTTCATATAGTGCAAACTTTCAATTAATTTATTTCAGTGGAAACATCACGCAAAACTACAAAGGTTTGAAGTCTTGTCCTTTACCGATTTGTTGTTGGTTTTGGAGGATGACCTATTTAATGCATGTTTTGTGCAGCGATTGCCTCAATGCGTAGAAACCTTTTTCATTTGCGCACTTAATGTTCCTTTTAAGGGATCAACTCCTTGCTAGCCTTACATCTCTGTCAATATATCGTGGAAATAATGTCATTCACCAAAGCCATCCCGCCAGTACGTACGTCCAATTTGACTTAGAGTATCTTTTTCGTCTGGTGGAGGCTTGCGCTGTCCTGCTCCTTATTGAGCCTTTCTTTGGACGTAGGAGGTTCTCCAGGATAAATCGAAACTTCATTACGAAATGAAATGAATATTTGTAAGAAATATCCGAGAGCACCATATGGTTCTTGAAGACAAGAGAATAACACTTACTCCACAATAATCTCAGGGAATTAACTTCTCGTGTTTCTGTTGTTTGAGTAGCCTGTATAAAACGGCGAAAAGTTTTGATGTTGCTGCATTGTAACAGAGCTTTGCCAAAAGAACACAGAACATGGCGAGCATTCGACTGACGTTTTTACTGGGTGTGTTCCTGAGTGCAATCACCACTGTGTATTTGCGTCCCCGGAATGAAGAGTTATTCAAAGACTACGTTTTTGCTAAAGTAAGTAACTCATATTCAGTATTGTATTTTTATTAGCTAGCTCTCCAATCGTCAACACTCCTTAAAATGTTTTTTTTTTCTTGGTACCAGGGAAAACTATAGAGCCGAAGCTATACACTTTCCTTCTTTATTAAAGATAAGCCAAGCTCAATTAATATGATTTTAATAAAAGAGGCTGAAACGTGATAATTTTTATTAACATTTTAATTTAACGACATAATAAAAAAAAGACATAATCTAAAGCTTGAATGGCTACCATAACTGGAACCTTTTTAGTGAAAATACAACTTTTTAGGGTGTATCTAATGTTTCAAATCATGTCTTCACTTCTTATTATTTTCATCTTTCAGAATATCTGAGGCAGTTCCATTACCTTTCTCCGCTTAAAAGTGGCAACCATGACTTACCTACCGCCGTAGAACTCTTCCAGCGTTACATGCACATTCCTGTTACGGGCAAACTAGATAAGGATACCGTCAAAACGATGCACATGAAGCGGTGCGGTTTCCCGGACATCGAAGAGAACGAGGATACAAGTACGTCTGTCCGCCAAGACACCCCTCTGTAACAAGGATTACCCGGGTTGCCCATTGTATAACTAATAGCTGCTTTCTATGTTCACAGCTGAATTCGTTGCATCGCGACCCAGGTTTTCAAAACATCGATTTGTTTTTGGCTTTGCATTCCCGCCAGTCAAACCTCATGAGCCAATCACATGTTGCTCTGGTTGACAGAGCGGAAATGACCTGCTAAAATCACTAAATTCAAATAGTAAGGTCGGGTTAACTCAGATAAGCTTGATTTTTTGCATACAAACTCCTTATCTGATGAAAAACAAAGTATAAAAAATGACTTTTTTCTAATGGATCCGTCTTTTAGGTTTTGGTTTCTGTGCCTTTTTATGGGAGAATTAGTAATTTGATCAGGAAACTTTGTTCAATCATATCTAAAAGTCATTTTCTTCAAATTTCTTTAAAATTTTGGATTAAACTTTTGGTCATAGAAACTCCTCTTATACGGAATCTTGAGCTTATGTATTGAAATATGGCTTAGACATTTCATTTTGGTCATTTCCGCTCTGTTGCTCTGGTTTGCCTAGTACCGTCGCCTGGCTTTCGCGTTCGCGTTCAAACAACGCAAGAATATGACTGCCTTAGATGCTTTGACTGTCGGAACAGCAAACCAAGCATCAAAAAAATATTTGATGTTTTAGGAGAAGGTGGTTCGCGATGTAACACTTTTCGCTATATGACTTGCGAATTCGTTGTTAGACTAGTTTCTTTTTGTTCCTTTGTAGCCAGTTCGTCTTTAATCCATTTAGACCCATTTAAATTCTAACGACTTCTGAACGACTAAATAATTATATCATTCTCAAACTTGCTGACATTTTTGGAAATTTATCTGGACGAGTTTTGGCACCAACACCATATGAATATTTCATTAGGTGTTGTCATGGTAACTTTTTTGTAAGGGATTGTTTTGCAGTTTTCAAAATTAGGTGATTTTTTCTACGAAAACCTTCTTTCGAAAAAAATATTTATGGAGAAATCGTGTTGAAAGCTGTTAAACAAGTTTTGACCATTTTGATACATTTCCTGCCGTTGAATATTTAACACTTATTGGATGAGGTTGAGCATGATAGTGAGATTTGTCAACGCCAAGGTTTGTGTTATCTGCCGAAGCGAACTCGCTTATGGCGGCCAAACCTATTGGCTTGCGTTTTGACGTCATTAGAGTGCATCAATCCTAATGTGTGCAGTATGATGTCACGCACTGCGCCAACAAGATTTCGCTGCGTACCTTAGCCAATCAGAACCGAGATAGTGGCATGGCTGAACAATAATATTTCATCTCTACAGGATCCCCTTCAGGTACATCCAAAAGGTTTGCTGTGGCGCCTATCTACTGGAACAAGACCGCGCTGACATACGGCTTCATCAACTACTCCGGAGATCTGACGAGCGCAAAGCAACAAAGCATCCTGCAAAAAGCGTTTCAGATGTGGTCCGATCACAGCGACCTCACCTTTACCTTCCAGAGCACTGCAAGCTTAGCTGACATCAAAATATCGTAATTAATCGTCGTAATTAATGCTGTTGTATTCCTGTTTTAAGATGCGTAAAGCTCGCTGTGTGTTTTGAGAGAACGGGCTCAGGGAAACCAATACCCCATTCACACGGGGACTCAAACTAGTTTTACAGGCTTGTAACATCGTATACACCGAATTCAGAAAATGTTGCATCTTCACAACTGTCTGTTGTAGCTCGCGGTGCGTCATGGGAGAAAATAAACGAAAACAGAATCATAGTGACTTTTTATGATATAGCTATTCTTATTGTGCTTATTTATAATACCCTGCTTGGCTTATGTAAAATGATTCTACAATACATCGCTCGCAGGAAATTTTATATTGAGTTAACATGAGAATTTCATTCTTCTTAGTTTCTCCCATGACGCACCGCGGGCTAAACAACAGACAGTTGTGACGTTGCAACCGTTTCGAAATAGGTGTATGAACCACGGGTCAAAATCTGTCATTTGGTCACTAGCTGAATTAACACTTGAGACGAGTTTCTCGTCTGAGACGAGTTTCTCGCGTCGGAAACATTTCCTGTCTTATGCGAATTCTAGTCGGAAACTAGTCGGCTTATATCGCCAAACTTGCTCCTTCAAAAAAATTTTTTTCGCGTGATCACAGAAGAACAGGGGCCGGTTCCTAGAACGTCAGATAAGAGTTATCAGCAGATAAACGCTTATTCAACGGATAAATCCTGAATAAAAACTATACAACAGATAACCTTTATCCAACCTTTTAGGAACCGGCCCCAGGGAACCACATTCAAGACGAGAAACTCGTCTCTTGTGTGAATTCGGCTACTGATGTCGCCTATTTTTGTGTTACCGTAATTTGATTGCACTGTGGTTAATTTCAGCTTTGGCACAGGTAACCATGGTAGCTGTATCTACGATTTTGACGGTCCAGGGGGGGTTCTAGGCCATGCGTTCTACCCCCTGGACGGGTCTCTTCACTTGGACGATGATGAGACTTTCACTGACGGCGTCTCATCGGGTACGCATCATTTGCTTGGTTATTTGTCTTGGTATTTGCTTACAAGAAAAAAAAACGTTTATCCCGTTTGTTCAGTTCATAAAGCAGTCACTTTGTATACAAAACAGATCTGTCCTGTAGTCCCTTCCGTAGCTAGCCTGCGAAAGCCGACACCATAAAGCGCTCGCCGAAAGTGACTACGGGGTCTGAGCGAGCGCTTAGTGGTGTCAGCTTTCGCAGGCTATCCGTAGCTGGCTGAAAAAACAATTGGAGGTTGCTAGGGAAATATTTAAAAATGCTCTGTTCCGAAAGGTTTTCGGCGAGAAACATTTTCTACATTGATCGTCTTACAAGTTTGAGTTTTTCTCCTAACGAAACAAAAACGTTATCTTCCCTCTTGCTTTCTGGGAAACATTGATGGCATTGCTCAGGAGCTGCCCAAGTTATTAAAGGGACACCCTCGGTAGTGACCCCTTTGTTTTTCTTGATTTACTATCTAGGGACGAACCTGTTGTCAGTGGCCGTACACGAGATTGGTCATGTTCTTGGTATTGCACACTCGAGTGAGACGAACGCCATCATGTACCCAAACTACAGTGGTTATGATCCAAACCTTGCACTTCATGCTGATGATATTAACGCTGTAGCGTATAGATATGGTATGCAAAGCGTCTGAAAATGAATTTGGTATAGTCTCTCAAGAATTGTGCCACTCCGCCCCTTTTTGTAACTAGGACGATGGGTACATTGTTGTATTTTCTACCTATGTTAGAAACCTATGATATTAACGCTGTAGTGTATCGATATGTTATGTAAAGCGTCTGAAAGTACAGCTATTTCAATCAAGGTTGTCGGCCTTTTAAGCGCTAAGTCTACGCGCCCAGTCCGGAAGGTCGTATCGGTTGAAACAAAGAATCCTATTTTGATGATACTTTACGGGTCTGGCTGCTAAATTCTACAAAACAGAGCTTTGTTTCAAGGTAAAAATGCCAGTAGTTAAAGAGCCTGTGTCAGCCGCAATTTTGACAGCATAGCAAACATACCAAGTCCCGGCCAAGTCCGAGAAAGCATCCATTTAGATAATATAGAGAAATGTTCTCGATTAAATTTGGCAAATCAAATCTGAAACTTTGTTTTTAGATGTTGATTTAGAGATTTCTACACGTAATTCGTCTTCTACCGGCAATTCGTCTTCTTCCGGCCTTTCTACTTAGACAACGTTGCGGTCGGGGCGCGTACGGCTCCCCTCGACGTTTTAATAGCTATAGTCTCTTAAACATCGTGCCTCTCCCTCAAGTTTTGAAACTAGGACAATGGTTGAGGAGGCCAAGCAAAATTACTATAGTTCGCTGTTATAGTATAGCAGTCACGGGCACATAGCGGACCTGTGTTCCTCAGAAAACATGTTCTTCGCTCCCTTTCGCTGAAACTATTTTTGAGTCTATTTTAGTTCTTTTTCTTGTTATCTTGTCCCATTTTGACTTGTGCTGGCTGGAAAAAAGTATCTTGCCTCCTTATTCTACCAGACATTAAAACCAGGGCTTCATGCAGAAAGAAAAAGCAATCAAAATCATGATTAAAAGGGCGTAATTGCACAGGCGTTAATCGTAGAATATATTATTATTTCTGAATGTAAACAGTTTATTATTTATGTATGTGAATATCAATAAGTATGTTAACGGTTTATTATTATTTGACTTGTTTATGTCTACAGGAGGAGGCACTGCAGTACCTGAAGTTGCAGTAGGTATGTAATGTAAACAGTGCACTTCGTAACATCTTTTGTGATTCCATATCTCTAACAGGAGCCTATGAACAATAGTGATCACGAGTGCTCATCGCGTGATAATTGATTGTACTTCGCATGTCAGTCACGTGTCAATCGAGTTCGGTAATAAGTGATAGTGGTTTTATAGTATAGGCTTCGCTCGTGGTTGACTGACGGGGAAGCCATTTAGATGCAGCTTGTGATTTCTCTCGTTTATGACTGGTTGACGGGGAAACCATTGAGAAGCAAGTCGTGATTTCTCTCGTGTATGATTAGCTAGGTGTAACAAATTAACAAATGTCTTATGCACCCTTTATATTGCTCTATTACAGCATCCTGTACAGATATGCTTGCTGATTGCGCTAGCTACACATCGTTGTGTAATTCCATATCCTCGATGCAAACCTTGTGCAAGAGCACTTGCAATTTATGCCCGCGTAAGTACAGTTTTTAAGCTCCTTTTATTCTATTAGCTCATTCTCAATAACACAATCCCATTATATTACCATTTCTTTTCATCCTGTTGTAAAATCCTTGTTGTACACATCAGCACTACTGAATCGCACCCTCTGCAAAACGAAAGCATTTTAAAAAGACCACCGGGGGCTGCAAAACTCACCGAGAGCGTTACTGACCACGTACGGTGTCGCCGACTTATAGTATTTGTAATTCCTGTACTGGCCTCCTGTTGGTTTATTTATAACAAATCCTCCTCCAGCTTGTAGGCGACTTCTGTTTGTAGGCGACATCAAGGAACGAATGAGGGAGGACTAAAAACCCGTTTATTCCAATAGTACACTTTGTGTTGCTATTGTATATTGTTGCGTTCCCTTTATTCTTGGGAAATAAAAATTTCTTGGGTAATACAACGCTCTTAAGCGTACCCCTTTGCCTCACTTCGTACTTATGTTGACTTTTGTCTTATTTTTCAGAGGGTGGCCAAGTAGTTGGTAAGATCTTCAAATAACTACATAATTTTGACATTGATTGCTCTTAGGATACCTACTCTTCGTAAAACTTTGGAATTGAACCTGGGAAAAGTAGATTTTTCCATGTATAGCATTGTGATTGTTGGAATTTAGCTCGGGAAAAGCTCATTTTTCCGCGCGGTTTGACTAATTTCCCATTGATGGTAAAGCCGAACACTTCCCAAGGCTGGGATTTTGTGTATTTTTCCCTATTACTGGGAGGTGCTCGGCTTTTTCGTGTTTTTCCAATCTCTTCTCATGGGCTTCTGGGGAAAAGTCGTGTGCAAAGCGTGTCCAGTGTGACTGCTCAAGGACCGCAAGCACTTTCGATAAATATTCTTTAGACTCTGTCCGCGCTATTGCGTTTTCTTTGAAAACCGCCTACAATTTGATGCGTTTAGGCCGTCACTAAGACGGTGAGCATTTTAAAGCGCTCTCGAGGGCAGTGGCGGATCCAAATTTTATAGAGGGGGTTTCTTTCTTCACTCCTTCGAAGACTGATAGGGCAATATAATATGCAGAGCTCGGCCATGCTTGGTCAAGAGGGTTCCATGGATCATGATCCATGATCAGATCATGTGATGATTCCTTTGGGTGGATACTTTTGTTAGTTCTGCACATACACTCGATCGAGTGTGACAAATTTGACAATTGTAACTACCCAAAGGAATCATCACATGATCTGAACAAGATTAAACACCGTTAGCCGATGTGGTCTATTCCAGTACGGTAGTGAGGACGCGGATCGATCGCTGCGTTTTCGATATCACCAGAAACGGAGCCGACTGAAGCTCATTGTCGTATTTATTTATTTATTTCAGCATGTACTGACACTCTGGATGTTAGCCATTGCCAAAACTATCTTGCTCTTGGTTTTTGTTCAAACGCTTCAATACAAGAAAAGTGCGAGAAGACCTGTGATGTGTGTCCCTCGTAGCCTTCAAGGTGGGATTATAGAAAAAGATACCACAACCTTGCGACGGAAAATTTAGCTCGGGGGGGGTGGGGGGCTCATTAGTAAGATTGTATGGCAAGGTGGGGTGGGGTGGGGGCTGGGTATAGTGAAAATGTATGAAAACTTAGCGAAATTTGGCTCCGCCGTCCCTGCAGCTAAGTAAAGATTTCAATAAATTTGAATATCAGGGTGCATGTAACCTGATATTTATCCCTCGGATTTATTTATCTCTCACAGAAAGGAAATGGAATGTAGCGTTCGTAAATCTTCACACTTCGTAGCTACATAAAATCAATTTATGTTACGGCAAGCCAGGGCTTCCTTTCTTGGTATCGCGAGCGCGAACATGGCGGGAATTTAGGTGGGAGCTTCAGCAAATCCGAAATGTTCGTCGCACAGACAATAGTAGTATCAAGGGTATTAGGATTTGTGTTAGTAAAAGGTCGTGAAAATCCACTCGTTTACTGTGTTTTCTAATGTGTTTCGTATGTGTTGACATTTTCCTTGCGCTTGTTATTTTAAAATCCTATTTCTGGTTCGAGTGTTTTCTACTTAGTTTTGAAGTTTCTGCTTCGAACTTCAGTTGAATGGTTCCCACTATTAATGTGACTCTAGCCCAGGCCCGAATGCCTTTGTAGTGGTGATAAAATAAGAATCGCTTTTCACTTCTAAACAGGATACCCTGTACTCTCAAAGGTGACATTTTTATCTCCTCTTAAAAATTATCTCAACTTAAAGACTACCGGCCATTTTTCCTGGCTGACGCAGTCTCCGGTATCAAGTATTGCTGCTGTTTTTATAAAATTTATATGGGCCGATCTCTCAACAAAACGCAGTTGGCGGGTTGATTTTTAGGAGGCAGCAGAATTATGGAAACCGCAGTTAGTCTTTTTCTCGCTATGCTTTTCAGATGACTGTCCCTTCAAGGCCATCCAAACAAGACCTGGCTTCCTTCTCCGGACCTTCAGGACAAGAAAACGATTTGACTTCATGCATGCAAAGTCTTCCAAGAATCCTCAAAGAAATATTACACATATTTTTGTGCTTGACTCTGCCGTGAGTCCACGCCATGACTTGCTCTACAAATAAGCTCGTTTTTTTAGCGAAATATCAAACGGAAACATTTAAATGACGAACATTGAAAAAGAAACCAAAAGAAGAAATTTTGAGTACGAAATAAAATAAAAGTGCGCACTTATTCAGTTGCCCTTGTGTTTGATGTGATAATCCCAGCTTGGGTCAAACAAGCTCAGCATTTGATTCGACACTGTTCGACATTTGTTGAACACGTCATGTTGAATGAAGTTGAATGATGTTGAATGGACGATTCCATACGGCGCGTTCCGTACCGTGTCCATGACGTCACGGTATTGTGTCGTGCCCTGTCCGAGCGATTTTGATTGGTTGATCAGTCATTTCGCGTGATGTGATTGGCTGAATGGTATTATTTGAAATACATTGTTAATAATAGAACGAAGCAATGTGTATAAATGCAAATGAACCTCGTATTTGGACATGAGAGCCTCCTATGTGGACATGAGAACATCGTATTGGAACATCGTACGACAACCCCTACTGTCCGTGCCTTGCCGTGACCGTACCGTATTCCCTGTCTTTTCACTGTCACACGATATCTGCTCTGAAGCTGCGCTCTGATCGTTGTGAGACACGGCTTTGGTATAATACTCAAGCCGTGTTTCTGGATTTTTCTCCATTTGTAGATGTAGATTGTGGCTTCAAATAGTTTTAAAAACTCTAACAGTGATGGAACTGGATGTAGATTGTGAAGCGCGCGCGCCTTAAGGTGATGTTACACGGTGCAATGTTTTCTGCAAACTCGCCTTGCAATCCATTGCGAGTCAAGTTGCAAGAGCCAGTGCACTTGATGTTAGCTCGCAATGACTGCTCGCAACGTATCGAAATTTTTACTATTTGTCCGCCATTTTGATACAGAACGCACAGCGCAAAGAAGCCAGGGAGGGTTTCTGGGAACGAAATTGCGAGACAAGTTGCAAGATTCGCTGTTACACGCTGCAATGCAAGACAAGTTGCTGCAATCCGTTGCGAGAAGTAGAATCGTATCCTTCTTGCTGCAACGGCTGCAGCAACCTGTGTTGCAACGTTGCAGTGGGTGCTACACGCTGCAATGGCTCTTGCAACTTGTCTCGCAATGGCATTGCGAGACAAGTTGCAGAAAACACTGCACCGTGTAACGGCGGCTTTAGACCTTCATGCGCCTGCAGTATCCAGTGTATGGTATGCGAAAATCCGCATTGTCTTTTCTAGCATACCCGAAAAGTCAGGAGACATTTGATTTTTAGCGAGTTATTTCAAACAAAAAGACAATATTCTGAAAGAGTACTATATTTTTAATAACTCTACCAAGTTTTAGACTGATGTCTGTTATATCGATCCACCGAAATCCTTGCTATGCTAGGGTGGAACAATTTGTCTGTGCGCAGAGCGAAGCAAAAATCTATACTGATGTTCAAGGTCTGTAAAAAGTTCCAGACTATTTAACATCAATATTTACTGAGCGCAACACACATTACTCCCAAAGAAACTCAGAAAACACACGTGCCCTTTCTAAGCCTCGCACCAACTACATGAAAAAAGCCATTCGATACAGTGGGACCTTAAGGTGGAACAGCCTCCCCAGTGAGGCTCGAAATTAGGGAGGGATCTCTGTTTTTTCCAGACTCCCTGACGGCAAACTTGTAAAACAGCAGTTCATTTTTCCTCAGAAGGACACTAGCATGGCGACCAAATCACCAATGTGCCGTTAGAGCACAATATGAGCTAGTATTGTCCAAAATGTGATTTATTTGCGCACTTATTTAGCATGTTGGCCAGAAATTGCATGCACTGATATCCCGTGTTTTGTATTTGTCTGTCCTCGTATTTTGTATCTGAGCGTGGTGGAAGCCTCTAAATAAATAAGGCCCGTTCACAGGGCGCGATCTTAGCTGCGTTTTGAGGTCTGATTTTTGCGGCGATCATCGACGTCCTATCGCGCGGTGTGAACGGTCGGCGATTTGGCTCTGCGATATTTGTCAGTTTGTTGGCGATCCTGGGGGAGGTGAGGGGAGACCCTGGCGCGCGAGGATGACATCGCTGTGGGATCGCCACAGAAATCGCACCTCAAATCGCAACCGATATCGCGCTGTGTGAACGGACCTTAAGGACTTTAGAATAATAAAACATAGCAACACAAGAGATATACGAAAGATTGGCTTTATTATCCCTATCCATATTATCATCCTCCAAGTCCTAACCATTATATTACCCGGCATTCCATTCTTCGCATGCACCAAATGCATGTGCTGGGAAGCCTGTGGTATAGTCAAAATGGCGTCTTCCGTGCACCCACTCGACTCAACTTTCTTCTCGATCCAAACAGAAAACGCGTCGGTGTAAGAGCACAGGACGACTAGTTATCAACAAGTAAGATACAATTCTCTTAATTTATAACATTCGTTTTCAGATTTAAGCTCGCTTACGTAAATTACACCAGAATGAAAATACTTGTACAAAGTCATGATTTGAGCGCGTCGGTTGAGTCGTTTTGTCAGAACGCTCGGCTCAGTGGACGGTTCATACAAGCAAAACAACTAGAGCCGATCTCACATGACTGTAGTAAAACAAACGCAAAGCAAATGCACCAGTTCTAAACAAAATAACGTGGCTAGGAGTATTAATCCACTCTATTGTGTGATAAACGGTTATAATGGCATTTTATACTGTCTGGGAATCACAGTTTATCCCACACAGCATGGAATCAGAGAATGTTGGTCAAAACTTTCACTGATATCACAGCTATTTGATGTAAAATATAACTATTTCAGAGAATGTGTTATAATGAAAAAATAACAGTACAATGAGGTTCAGCATTGTCTTCACACTTATACAAGATTTTTTCGCTTTGTCTCCTGGGAAAAATTTAAGACCATTCCCATATGTTTACTGTATTATTTCTTCTGGGAGAAAATTTAAGGTAACTGCCATACATTTACTGTATTTCTCCTGTGAGAATTGCAGGAAATTTTTACCATTTCAATGCGTCTTCAGATTTTTGGATCTCAGCATCAACATTGATCTCAGCATAACTTAAAATAATATTGGTAACCAAGCCCCGACATTTAGTCGCCATTGACAACCATATGGTAGCAATGTCAGCCCTGAACCTCTACAGAAACTAAACCTCCAAATGTTAAATTGCACTCCTTATTTTTAGGTTGTCTAGATCACAAAAATGATTTAACTAGACACTATTTGCTTTGCTTTGTCATAGAAAACTCTCTTTGTTTAGTTTTGCAGAACAAAAGCTAACCCTACCAGCAGCCATTGGAACCACCTAGTAATTGTTCTTTGAGGGTTCATGAATTCAAGTTTGGTGCCATCAAAATAGGATTTCATGTGACTAATACAGGTAATAGAAAACTTGTTAGATGATTTCTGGGTTGCATACCATTTGTCAAGGAAAACCAGTTGGTTTGATTGTGCATCCACTGGTTCCTAACATTCCAATTTGGATGAAATCTTGAGTGGAATGGTGCTTAACATTTTGCTAATTTGTATTTCAATATGTGGTCATAAATCCAGATGGAGTACCAAAGCTACTAACCATTCTAATCGGTTCATTCTTCCTGTGATGACAATACCTCTAGAGCTTATCTACTCGTTCCACAACTGGAATGACAAAAAAATGACTGGAATTTCTGGGATGATTTGACAATGGTAAGCACCCCAGGTGACTGTGAAAAAGCATGGAATAGAATGCTAAATAACTACGGAATAGCATAACCTCATACCCAGGCATATTTGTCTATATTTTTGGGGAACAAAACGGAAAAGCTACATTGCAGAGCGCAAGTACAATGCAACATGGGAAGGCTTAGCATTGTTGTAAAGGGCCATGGAAACAATCTTCTGATCGTTCTTCCTGCATTAGTTGCTTCAACTTTGGTTGAAATTATCTAGAACATGCCTTGGTATGAGGTTATACTTTATAGCACTTGCCAAAAGAGACTCACTCATATACGTAGGATCTGCAAAACAAAATTCCAAACACAAGACCACCATTTTATTAAATCCTGGTTTTGTACAAGTTAGTTTATTATCAAAACGTTTTGACAAGATTTAGTTAAGTACTACAATGGTTACATCCTCAGTGTACTTTGTGCAGACATTGCTTTGTGTGATTCACTTTTAGTGAGTGCTACGTACATGACAGGAATAAAATGCATCAAAGTCAGTCTCGTTGTTACTACATTAAGAGAGCTGCTTAAATTTTGTTCTTAAATTTATGTCCTGTAGGCAGTGATGAAAAAGTCATGGAGGTTTTATTATCCTTATAGATAAAATTGAAGAATCTTTTGGGCCATGCAGCACAAAAATGGTCTGGAGTATGAACAGCTAATGAAAACCCTTTTTACATATGATGCAGCCCATAATGTTTTTAGATTTTCTTGACCCTTCAAACTGAAATTTGAAAGAACTAGTTGAAACAAGAACGTTTTGATCATTATACACAGCTTTTCGTCAGTTTTGTTTTATACTGTACTGTAAGTACCACTTATACTAAATTAGTTGGTGGCTAGGTGCATGCTACAGGTAATGTCTGTAACAACCATAATTGTTTTGATGCATTTTATGGCCACTGAGATGCATAGCCTGCATAGCAAGCATTCCTAATACTTGATCATCTACCGGTACTTGTAGGTAGAAGCCCTCTCATCACATTCTTAGGGTTTCTTTGGTCTGGATTCCACAGGAATACTTGCTATGCAGGCTAACCACAGGCCTCACAGGTGGACTAGATATTATATATAAAATGAAAAAATTGTCCAGCACTTGAAATCTAATTAAGACTGAAGAAAAAGGCTCTGTCACATCTGTATTATTTTTACCTACTGATAAAAACACTTGGTCAAATCCATTTGAATATGATCTCAAATGTTAAATTTGATTTCAAGTGCTTGGACATTTTCTTCCAAAAAGAGACTGTTTTATACAGCATCCTATTTTTTTTTCATCTTACCTAATTTGACACTTAACAAAATCCCACCAAATTTGCTACACAAGTACTAGACATCATGATCTTAAGCACTACCCCATTTATTTTGCCAGAGGTTGAAAGGAAAATGGTGTATTTTCCATGAGAAACTTTTAAGAGCTTCATGGCACAAATATTCAGTACCCAACATACATCACGCTTTTGACATGTCATCACAAGGACCCTGAAGTGCAGAATTGAAATGTGTCATTTGCCTGCTTTTTAGGGCAACTCTCCAAAAAAGAAGTCAGACTGTAATATGTCTTAGTTCTCCGCTTCTAACTCATCGCAAGTTAGCACTGGTTATGGCATTGTTTTGGTAGACTTTGCAGCCATGCAGGGGTAAAAAAAGTGTTGATTAATTTTTCTTGATTTCTGTTGTATTGAAGTTGCTGACATTTGCTAAGCCCAGTCCATACACCGACTCAATAGAAGTTTTTTACGACCTCCAAAAAATTTTATGAAGTTCCAGGTTAGCCATGCTTCCTTAGTCCATGGTCAGCTGGTTTTAATACTTGACATCTTTCTTGCAAATTTTTTCTCCTTCAACATTCCAGGATGCGGCGTCATGCCACCAGTAAAACGGTCATGGGTATTCATTCCTTTCTTTCCTTTTTATTTTTTTTCTATTCAGCTATGGGAATGAAATAATGTCAAACAACCAGAAAAACACCTAAAAAATATGACAACTGGTTACACTGTAGTTCAGAGGACAAAATGCTCTCAATCTTGAAGACTTGGTGTTTAATATGCAATTAATGTTAAATGCGAGCAAGCAGCTTTCGCATGCTGGAATGTTGCCGAGACAAATTTGCAAGAACGATACTGGCAAGTAAAACCAACTGAATGTGGACCAAAGATAGCACGGCTAACAGGGAACTTCGGAAATTTTTTTTAGGGTCTTGAAAAACTTCTATAGAGTAGGTGTACAGATTGGCTTCAAGTTGGCAACTTCAATCCAGCAAAATTTGAGAAAAAAGAGTTGACAGGTTTTTTACCTGCATATTCAAAGTCTACCAAAATAATGCCAAACCCTGTGCTAACTGCGATGACTAGAACCAGAGAACTAAGACATATTACAGTCTGACTTCGTTTTTGGTGTGTTGCCCTAATAAGCTGGCAAAAAGACATTTAAGTTCTGCACTTCAGAATCCTTGTGATGACAGGTCAAAAGTGTGTGATGTATCTTGGGTACTGAATATTTGACCAGGGAGTTCTTATCTATCAAAGTTTCCTGTGGAAAATACACCATTTTCCTTTCAACCTCTGGCAAAATAAATGGCAAAATAAATGGAGATTGTGATGTCTAGATTGTGATGTCTAGTATTTGTGTACCGAAATTGGTGGAATTTTGGTAAATGTCAATATTGTATTGTATGGAGTTGGTTTATAGAGGTGTAGAGTAGATACTTTGCAATTAAAAACAATGATGTCGAGAGGGTGATTCATATTTATTCCAAGTTTACATGGTATGTAAGTACCTTTTCTGAATTAAAAAAAAAGTCCTACAAGGCCCCTCAGACTCCAGCTTGTGATGTTCCTGTCAGCACTAGTGGTGTACCAGCTCACTACACTCACTACTGAGGCTCCCAAGCTCCTGACTGCTCGTCAGACAGTACCTCCTCAGCTCTCAAGGCTGCAACTCTAGGGCAACAGGGTGTTACCTTCACACACACCAGGTCTCTCACATGATTGATGTTGTAATGGCAATAGATACAAATACATGCAGTACATGTTAATTAGACCGCCTGATTACATTCTGTTATTAAGGGAGCATGCCAGAGATCAAATCAATCCATATATATCTCTCCCCCTGTGGGATTATCCAACTTTTGAAACAGACATCCTAACTTCCCCCACAATTAGGGCTGGAATGTCTATGACTCTGCCTTCATGAAAGCCAAACTGCACACTGCAAGCATTTATTTATTTTGTATTATCTTTAAAATGCTGTACAATATTTTAATTAATTGGTTTAATTGTTAAAATGTTAAAAGTACCTAACAGCTGTGTCAGCCACTCCTTTGTTATTGTTTTCCTTAGAAGACAATTACGTGTAGAAATTTCTTAATCAACATCATTCTAATAATAATGTTTCAGATTTAATTTACCAAATTTAATCGAGAACACTGCTCTATATTCTTTAAATCAGCCAATGGAAATGGATGCTTTCTCCGGCTTGGTATTATTTTTACTATGTTGTTAAAATGGAGGCTGAAACAGAATCTTCAACAGAAATTTATCGAGAGAAGTTTATTTGCACATTAATTTAGAAGAAAAATATCTACAAAACTACAAAGTAGACAATGATTATTTTGAAAGTTCCTGACAGTTTTTGGTCACAAAGTGAACAGTTATGGTTGAAATTAAATTTTTAAAGCTTATGTTTTATAGCAAGCTATGGGTTCATCTCCAGTTCAGAAATAATGAAAAGCAGAGTTGCATCATTAAAGCAAAGTGAAGTCAAACAAATCCAAAATTTATGATGAATGTATGATTCCAGAAAATATTAATAATACCACCCTGACAGAAGGGGATGAGATGTACAATGTAACTCCTTTCCCTCTGTAATTTACTAAATGCAAAATTTTGAATAGAGCAGATTTCAGATGAATGTCAAAAACTAAAAACAAATACAAAATCAGGCCAATCAAGGAAGCCATTCAGCAACAAACCAATCAGGAGGAGAAGTCTAGTCTAGTGCTTTTAGACAAATTTCATTGTCCAAATAATATGACTATTTTATGGAATCATGCAATTTGCATTAACACTGTTTATGTTTACTGAGTTATTCAATATGACTGGTAGAGATTTAAAAAAAATTGTAACAAAATCATAGTCGCTGAATAGGTTATATCGCTTGATGTGTTTTCTGTAGAAATTAACAATACTTATTTAACTTGAAGAATTATTCAAAGTCACTAAAGTTTGTTATACAATTTGTTATTTATTTATCTTTTTCATTTGGTATTTATAATAATTTATTTGATACAACTGTAACATTGCTCATAGAGCTGTGAGTGACATGCAATGGAAATTTCAATCAGGAAATTGAATTGAATTGAGGTTGACTGGCATGACGCTGAATTTCTTAGACCATAAAACTCTATATATTAGTGCCATTCTAAAGACGACAAGATGAATACCATGTCACAGATAAACAATTTATTTATTTATTGCCCACACGTGCACGTTTTATTAAGAACCATTTTTTACCGTGCCCTCAAAGAAAAAAAATACAATCCATTTTATGATCAGTGGCAGATCCAGAGGTAGTACAAAGGCCCCTTCAGCACCAAAACAATCAGGATTTTATTGTGATACTAAGACCATGCATGTCCGAGCTCTGCATATTATATTGCCCGTATCAGTCTTCGAAAGAGTGACAAAAGAAAGGAACCCCCTCTGTAACATACTGGTTCTCCGCTGATGGTAATGATTATGACAAGTATCATGATTATTTTATATTATATTAATTATATCTTTTGACTATATTATCCTTTTTTTAAAAGCAGAATTTTAAAACTTAATCTTACAGTGTTATAGGTTATTTTTATCACCCAAAAAGTGTGCAAACCATCCGTTAGTTATCTCATTTTAGTAGCAGAGCTTCTCATCCGAGCCCGCCAAGGACTTGGATCATATTAGGATGCCTTTCATGTTTCAAAAGTATTTTGAATAATAACCCACCGACGCTAAATATGTTTGATTTGTGCCTGGCATGCTACCTTAATCTGAATGTGATCAGTCATGTACTGCATAATATTTGTACCTACCATCATGACAACATCAACCATACAAGACACCTGATAGATGTGAACAGTATCACCCTGTTGCACTAGATCTGTGGCCTTGAGAGCTGAGGAGATACTGCCTGGTGAGCAGGTAGGAGCTGGAAGCCTCACTAATGAGTGTAGCAAGTTGATACACCTACCGGTACTGGAGCATCATTTTCAGCTGGAGCCTTCAGGGCCTTTTGGGACTTTGTTTTCTTTACAGTGCATACATTCCTGTCCCCTACAACAACAAGTAGAACGAAATATTGTGTATTGTGTGATTCCAGAAAATATCCTTGCCCTCTCCATGGAAGGGATTGGAAATTCCAAAAGTGGAGTGGGGGTCAATTTGCCTGTTTTTCCCATAGTCACCTGGGCTTTTTTTACTTTGCGAGTAATAGAGGGGAGGGGTCATATTTCAACCCCTTCCACTGGGAAGGCCATGGACATTATCTGTAATTACACATTACAAAAAATGTTGTCCAAAAGTAGTTGAGCCAGCATTTCTTTCTAAACAAAGTCCGGAGTTGTACAAATGTAATTTGCATCTTTATGGTGATTCCTTTTTGCCAGAAAGATTGTAATCTCTCATCTTCCACGGTATTTCCTAAAATCACCAGAATTAAAACGCCATCCTTGGACCAGTGTGTGAGCCTGTACTGGTTAACTTCACACTCACTTGAATAAAATATGGTTCTTTGTTATGTGATTTCTCAGCTCCAAAACAGACTCCCTACATGTTTCTCAAGTATAAAAAAGGCTGGCTCAACTACTGAGGCACAAAACAAAAGAGTAAAAAATGAAAAGGCTCTAACATTTGAGGAAAAAATGGCATGAAACTTATAAACGTCTGCAAGTGTGAGGCAGCTGGCCTTATATTTTTATAGTTTGGAAATTGAAAAAGTCTGATCAAACTGCTGGATGACACTAAAGATGTTGAATGACACATTTAACAGCAAACTAGAGCCTAGAGTTAGCAGATTAGAGCCTTTTCAAATGTGTAATTCCAGAAAAGATACATACCCCTATCACAGAGGAAATGGGAAATTCCAGTGAGTTTGGGGTTCAGGGAAATCTGTTATTTTATTTTTCACTTGAAATTCCACTTTGGTGGGAGTGCTATAATTTCACTCTGTGGTATGGATATGGATCATTTCTGGGGCTACACAATGAAAAATTATTCAGTTACAAGATTTTACCTCCATGCTGCGTTTTTATCTATCCGTGAAGTGTGACTCTTTTCTCTATACTGTTATCTTTTCAGATTCAATAGTTCTATAGATATGGACCATATTTTTTCGCTCAACATACTTGAGCATTTTGGAGTTATCCATGATAAGAAATTTCTTTATAAACCCATTCTTTGGAAAAAGCTCATGTCAGAGCAATTTGGAGTGAAAGTCTCAAGAACTATCACAAAAATAAATTCATAAAACAATGTGCCATTGGTTAAAAGTGAGACATGCACTGTGCACCTGCTGTGTGAAAAAATTACCACACTTCATGGATGGATGCAAAATGGGTCACAAAAAATCTACACACCTCTGTTGAGCACTCTTTCACCTTAAATCACCCTGGAAATTTTGACTTGTCCTGGCCCTCCCTTGATTTAAATTAATTTCTTCATGTCCCCCTGGAAATTATGTTTACCTACTCTTGAATTCCATATTTTGTGAATATCTCCTTCCTGGAATTTCACTCTTATTAAAGGGTAACCCCAGCCAGAATATTATTCCTTAATCCTGGAACTTCAGAACTCCCTGGATTTTCTTCATGATCACCTCGGACTTCCAAATAATTCTTAAATTTCTACCCACCCTGGAATTGTACTTTGCTATTAGGGTCCCACCCCAGGATTAAAGAATGCCCTAGTAGAGTTCCTCCTCAGGGTGTGTGAATCATTTGTGCATTACTGTATGGTAGTGCTGCTGGTTGGCAGGTTTTATCAGCTTAGTAAGAGATCTTTCCAATGGGCTTGCTGATCATGTAGTTGATGGTGTGAATAGCTGGTTGTGGTCTGGCTGATTGTGTTGAGGGTTTGTTGGAATAGCTGCAGTCTGAGTTTCCTGTCATCTGGCTGATGGTCCTGTACTATTGACGGGTTGTTGGCATGAAGGGCTCACTGTGGTCTGGCTGATGGTCTGAAGGGCTCACTGTGGTCTGTCTTATGGTCTGAAGGGCTCACTCTGGTCTGGCCGATGGACTGGAGGTCTTGCTGTGCTCTGGTTGATGATGTGAAGGGCTCACTGTGGTCTGGTTGATGGTCTGAAGGGCTTACTATGGTCTGGCTGATGGACTGGAGAGCTTGCTGTGGTCTGGCAGATAAGATGGACTGGAGGGCTCACTCTGGTATGGTTAAGAAATTAATATTAGGAAAAAATCGAAAAGACTCATTCACAGACCATTTTATGGGTAAAGCCAGAATCCTTATGTTAGGGATTTTAGATTACAAAATTAAGTTGAACATATTTTTTTCATTTGGGGTAACCCAAACCTCTAACCTTTGGTGACACCGACTCGGTATTTATCTCTCAACACTACACTGTACATGCGAAATTGTGTGTTTCCAAAAATATCCATACCCCCATGGAAGGGTGTTGAGAAATGACCCCTCCACCCCTCTGGATTTCCAAAGAAAAATACAGTATTTGTATGGAAAATATCAGGTAAATTGACCCCCCCCCCCACCCCTCTAGAATATTTCCAATCCCTTCCATGGGGGGGGGGGGGTATGGATATTTTTTGGAAACACACATTAAGTGTTTGTGAATGAGAGAAAGAATGTATGGTGATGTTTCGGTCCGGAATCTTCATGCAACACCCATTCTACAAGCTAAAACAGGGATGCCCTCATAGTGTGTCCATATTAGGGCTGAAGCAAAGACTAATTGCACCAGAGCTTGAAAGTTGCAGTATGGTGTTCTGAATATTTAATGAGATATGTTTATCTCTTGTCTTTCTTGTCTCTCTCTGTAGTACAATGTAAGGGAGAAGTTGAACTAAGTTCTTGAAACTCCGTGTGTGCAACATGCAGTGACAATATCAACTAACAGGAAGCTATAATGCTTTATTTAAGTACCATAAATTATACCTATGCCTTGTTGTCGTTCCGAGTTGTCGTCAAGAACAGCATCTCAATAAACCTGGTATCTGAAAAATAAGTTTTTAAACACTTAAAACTCGTAAAGAGCACCGTTTAAGGCCAGAGGATGCATACTTACCTTAATCACTGCCTAAACGTTTAAGGGAGTTAACAGCGTGTCGAGTTGTGAAGTCAAACTGGTGAGCTTGTTGTGTTTCTTCGCTCAAAAAATCGAGTAATATGGCCGCCGGTTTCGAGCAAATTTTAAATTTCGCGCTATTATTAGTTCCAGTCTCGCGCGATAAATAAAATCCATGATAATTTATAGTCTCCCCGTGGAAAGCTGAACTATTTTATGACAGAAAACGATCTTTATACGATCGACTATGGCAGCGGTGCCGAGTCTCGGGTGAATTGTTTTATTTTCAAGTCAGCGGGCCCAGCTATCCGGTTACTAAAATTTATAATTTCGTGTTCATCACTTTTTTTTGGATTCACTAGGGATAAAAGAACATGAAGGTACACACAGATACACTCGAAAAATTGTAAGAAATTGTTAATAAAAATCCACGAAAACTCACCAGACTGTTAGAAGTGTTTGTCTTCGTTGCCCCTGTGGAGGTTTGAGAAAAATCGGTTAACCTCGCCCTCCTCTAGATAATAATTATGAAAATAATCAATATCCCAGCACCTGCAGTCAAGTAAAAAAGTGATTGCTCGTTGTTTATCTGGTTCAGTTTAAGAGCCCCCGTCTAGGGGGGTGAAATGGCCGTTAAAGAGCCTACAGTATGTCAGCCGCCATTTTGACAGCATAGCAACATACCAAGTCAGAGAAAGCATCCATTTACATCGGCTGATTTAGAGAATATAGAGCAATGTTCTCGATTGAATTTGGTAAATCAAATCAGAAACTTTGTTTTTAGATGATTATTAAGAAATTTCAACACGTAATTCGTCTTCTAATATCAAACGAAAACAATATAACAAAGGAGTGTCTGACACAGGCTCTTTAAATGATTAACTCGAGATTCATTCTCGTACCCAGAGCTCCCCAGGAGCACAGGAGACCCAAGCTCATATTTTGTGACTCGAAAATTTGTAAGAAATTGTTAATAAAATCCACGAAACTCACCTGGTAGTTAGAGGTATTTGTCTTCATTCAGTGCCCCTGTGGAGTTTGAAAAAATCGGTTAACTTCACCTTCCTTAGGAACTGGCATTCGTTTCCTAGTCGTCTGTTCAACCTATGCATTGGACGTAAACGCTCTAAAAGTAATTTTGAGGCCAAATCTCGTACCCAGAGCCCGTCATCTTTTGGCCAGCGGCAAGATTCCGGGCTCTGGGGGAATCGATTTTTTTAAAACCCAGATTCTGGGTTTCCGGTTTGATTGTTGTATGAAAGTTCGTTACGTTTTTGACCTACCACGCATGCTCACAAATCGGATTCCCCCAGGGCCCTGAATCTTGCCGCTGGCCAAAAGATGACGGGCTCTGGGTACGAGGTTGTTTTGAGGCATAAAACCGCCATAGTTTCTTTTGAGTATGCGTCGGTGGCTGTCACCAGAACCTCCCCCCGCGAGGTGACGAGCCGGGGAGCTCCGAGTACGAGTTGGGGCATGCCGCGCCGTGTATGTAAAGAAAATAATTTGATAACGATAGAAATAGCAAATACTTTTGCAACAAATGAGGCAACAAATAAGAACCTCAAATTTAGTGAAATCACGAATTATATGAGAAAAAGTGTTCCACATGGATCATTCTGTCCTATAAATACGTGCGGTTTGATTGTTCGATCACTACTCGTACAAGTGGCGTCTTTAAAATGGTCTGGTGGCCGGGCGTGCTCTCACCGCTAGGTCACTGGAGTCGCTACCGGACAGAAATCTCTGGCGTGGACAAGAGGAGGTCTGTCAGTCTTCCCATAATGCATCGCTTTTGAGCCATATTATAAATGGCCGGATGACGCGCGCGCAATTCGGCAGTTGAACAAGGAGGACTTTGTGAAGCTCACAAATTTAAGCGCTCCGGCCTTTCTCGCAGAAAAAATGATCTTGCACCTCTGCTACGATGAAGTCAGCGGAAGCATAAACTTCATGTTGACAAGTTTCACATGTCTGCATGTTTGCAAAGTCTCAGTGACATTTTGTTTTCCCGTCGTCGCTTGAAGAAAGCAGATTTTGTTTGTTTACAAGCAGTGCAAGCTTATTTTCGTCGATGAAATCTCAATTCTCCTTAGATTAGCGCGCGCTCTCACGCAATCACAACGGCTTTTCGCACGAGCTCTAGCACTTTTCTGTTCACATTTTTCCATATTTTTCGGCGAATAAATATCTTTCTGACATTAGATATTGCTTAAAATATAGCTAAAAAACCATTCCGGACTTTATATGGTATTGCAGAAATGTATCGCGTTTGAATATTTTTTTTAGATATTAAGTTCAGGATCGACCCCGTTCGCGAGTGGTGACGGCGAGCAAGACTTAAGTTTTCAACGTGTTTTGCAGTGCTCACGAAGGCCGACCGTTGTTTCGGTTGTCTACTTTCCAGTCCCAAATTCAACAAGAAATCGAGAGGGCAATTCTGATAATGAAATAAATTTAAAATCAAAGAGATTTGCTTAAGTATAATACTCAATAAAATCAGAGGGCAATTGGTTAGAAATAGTAGATTTTTGTTAATGAAAAATGTAAACAAAGCCATTGCTTGGACAAAATGTCCGTGCAGAGATTTGACGGCAAAGTTGCGCCCTTGTTATTTTCCGCCTGCTTGACATTATGAAGTGAAAATTTAGCTAAACCACGAGTTCATTTCATAAACGTTTATGTATACTTATCAGATTGCATATAATGGTGGTCTTAAGAGATTTTTATTGAGGGATTTCAGATCTGTTTTCACGCTTTTTTTTCCCGGGAACATTGTCCGTTTTGGCGGGTAGTTTCAAAAAATCTCGCGCAGGTGCTCACGGGAAGACTGACAGACCTCCTCTTGGCGTGGACGTAAGTATCGTACGGTCGCCATACGATGCTTCAGCTCTCGGGGAGATGTATGGTCCTGTTTTTTGTTTTTTTCTTTTCTTTTTACTGACGGGGCGTAGCAAGGGGGGGAGGGCCGGGCCCCCCCTATCTCGGAAATTTTCCCATACATTTACTGTATTTGCTGGAGAAAATTTGAGCATTTTCACTATCCGCCCCCTTCAGAAATTCCTGGCTACGCCGCTGACTGAAATCAAAAGTTAGCAAATTGGCCGTATCGTCTCACTCGAATAACAAACAACCGACAGAGCCTTTCCTAGTCAGTTGCTTGAAAGATATTTCTTTCAGATGCTTAATTTTTGCATGTCTTTCTAGTTGGAGTTGGTAGAGGAAACGTTCAGTGAAAGCTGGGGGAGGATGGGATTTAGCCGTACTATAACGCTCGGAAATGCGCCAAAATGGATACTTAAAACTGGGTAAACGTGATTGTAGTTCGAGTAGAAATGGATTATATGAATAAAGGCGAGGCCCACCACTGATTCGCTATATAATCTGTTACATTGCACCAACTTTGCCGTCATCAGACATAAATAATTACAGGAAGTGATAACAAGGTTGGGAGAAGTAACAACTTCTCCGTCTAATTTTGGCGTCAAAGCCTATGAAATAGTAACATCGAAAAAAAAGCAATGCAGTGGAGAATCATTAATAAGGACACATCATTGTATCCCTTTGAAAAGTCGCAAAATCGCGTCATTTTGATATCCACTTATTACCACAATGGTGACCACAATTTCGCTACACTGCTTGCAGTACCTTCGTTGGCGAACTTCGGTACTTTAAGCCATCGTTTTTTGACGCGCTCGTTTTCACGTTCGCCAAAGAAGGGACTGCAAACAGTCTACAATTTCACCCCATTATCCAGAAGTAGGCGATGACGTTTATTATTTGTCTTCAAGAGCCCGTAATTTCTGGGATATCCGCGCATAAAAGAAATGAAATGAATATTAGTAAGAACTGTCTGAGAATACCATATGGATCTCGAAGACAAGAGAATAACACTTATTACATAATAATCCCAGGCTCTCAAAATGGAGTTATTCTCGTGTTTCTATTTTTGAGTTGTTTGTAATAAAAAGCGAATAAAGTTCGAGTTGGTGCATTGTAGAAGGGATCAGCACTAAATTGACATCAGAGATGGCGAGCATAAGATTCACATTTTTACTTGGTTTGCTCCTTGGTGTGACGAGTACAGTTTATACGCGTCCCAACGACGAAGGATTCTCACAGGACTATCGTTTTGCTAAGGTAAGTAACTAGAGTACGTTTTTTCACGTGGTTTTCGTCACAGGTACCCAAGCGACCTTAACGCTCGGCACACACTAAGGGGGGCCTAGGGAGCGGGGACTAGGGGACCAGCCACGGGACTAGGGACCGACGGAACTGCTAAGGGACAAGTCCGCCTTGTGTGTACTTCCGTTTCTACGTCGAAATTTCACTGTCGCAGAGAGTATGGCTGGTCCTGAAGGTTGCCCCTCAGTCTGCGCTTGCCCTTTATTGTCGAAAATGCGGTCAGTTTTGATGAAAGACGGTCTCTTTGTGCCAAAATATCAGAAAAGCTCATGGGGAAAATATTTTATTCGCAGTTTGAAACAGTGCAATCATTGTTGTACCCATACACACCCTAATACACTATCTTATAAGGCAGTTTAATGATTATTGTAGCAGGGCGCAATGGAGGGGGAAATTTCGATCAATCTAAGACGTTAAGTTTTATCTTTCAGAAATATCTTAGGCAGTTCCATTACCTTTCCCCGTTAAAAAGTGGCAACCATGACTTGCCTACCGCTGTAGAGCTCTTCCAGCGTTACATGCATATTCCTGTTACGGGCAAACTAGATAAGGACACCATCAAAACCATGCACAAAAAGCGGTGTGGCTTCCCGGACATCGAAGAGAACGTGGATACAAGTGAGTTTGTTTCTTGTCTATGATACGGTTCGCCTCATGTAAGGAGATCGGAATCTGAAATCTGGAACTTTATGCGAGCTTTTGAATCCAGCTATTGGAATCCGGAATCCGTTCGCTGGAATCCAGAAACCAAATCTTATTCGTTTCTCTTTTGAAATTCGGATTCCAAGACAGTCCGGAATCCGGAATCCACGGGGATGGAATCGCTGAAATCCAGGACGTGGAATCCAGAATCCCTAACATGTAATAGGGCGATACGATTTGCACTGCATTTACCAACATTAAAACAGTTCTTTGCAAACTCAACATGAACAACAATAATACTTTATTTTGGCATTTCGATTTCGATTTCCAAGGTTCAAAGTATTATAGCATTGTATTTCTTCTCTACAGAATCCCCTTCAGGTACATCCAAAAGGTTTGCTGTGGCGCCTATCTACTGGAACAAGACCGCGCTCACATACGGCTTCACCAACTACTCCGGAGATCTGACGAGCGCAAAGCAACAAAGCATCCTTGCAAAGGCGTTCAAGATGTGGTCGGATAAAAGCCCCCTAACATTTACATTCCAGAGCAGTGCCAGCACAGCTGACATCAAAATAACGTAATTAGTTATTTGAACTTTTAATTATATTGTTTCATGTCAAGCTTGCGTTGACTCGAAAGGGAAAGGCAAGGGGGATCGAAGTGCTAATTGCACTTGGAAGGACTGGGTCGAGCCAGCCGCGGGCTAGCTGTGGTTACTCGAGTCTCTGTCATTCAAAATTTCACGTTTTCCTCCAACTTTCGATTATTCCAAATTTGTTTTTGGCTGTGTTTTTGGACTTTTAGTGTCCGGGCATTGTCCCTTCTGCCGAGATTCCCGCCACTTTTGGCGCGCGACACAGGAAACCCGCGACATAAATATTTTGCGAAGCGTAATCTAAAGATTACGATGTCTTTATTCTATTTCCTTTCTGTGAGAAAATATGAGCATCAGAAGGTTGAGCCGCTATAGAAATAATATCAGTTTTGCGGAAAACAGAGTAGTGTTGACTCGCAGGTTCTGCAAACGTTATCGAGTTACTTAGATGATAGATTCAGGGAAAGCTTGGAAAACACAATTAATTAGTCGTTGCAGAGTCACGAAAACGGCAGCAAATAACTGACAACAATGATAAACGACGGTATATACAAGAGCTCTCTCACGGGTCTAAAGTGGAGGTACCACCCATTCTCCCCGGGAAGCTGCTAACACAAGGTTCGATTGTTGCTTCAGAGTTCGCAGAATTATGAACACCGCAGTAACACTATGGACTTTGGATTAATTGACAGCTTTGGCACAAAGAAGCATGGTAACTGTATCTACCCTTTTGATGGTCCGGGGTATGTTCTAGGCCATGCGTTCTACCCCTCGGACGGGTCCCTCCATTTTGACGATGATGAAAACTTCACTGATGGTGTTCCAATAGGTATGCAGTCGTCTCCTTTGCTGCTTTGCATACGCGGTACATATTCTGGGCCTACTCTGGTATATCAAAAATATACCGTCGTTTTTGCAAAATGCCTATAAGGGTTCCCTGTGGAGTCTCAAAATAGATCTAGCCTGACTGCTAAGCTAGATCCAACATGGAGGATGATTTAAAAGATCGAGTCGCTAAAATGTCTGGAAGTTCTCGGTCAAAATTCAGTGTTTTTCTGGCAAATGTCCCCGAAATCTACCATCACTTCCAAATAAGGGGAAATGGTCCAATTGAAAGGGCGAGATAAATCGAGATAAGGACAAATTGTGCCGAGCTGCGAGATAAGGCGCGATAAGGTCCGATCCCAAGATAGGGAAGCACGGTTGTCTCAGAGTTACCGCGCAGGCCTCTTACCGCCGCTGTAGCTCGGGATCGACTTCTGGGGCCGGTTCCTGAAAGGTTGGATAAAGTTATCCATGGATAAAAGTTATTTGTTTTATAAGCGTTTATCTACAGATAACTCTTAACTGACCTTCTAGGAACCGGCCCCTGGTCTTGCACAGGATAAATTTTCTTTCTGGGTCGTGTTTCGAAACGTCTTCATATTTTTAGTACAGCTGAACTTCGTTCTACTGTGTTTCACCTTTTGGAAAAGATGTAGTAAGCCGTGGTCCCGTCTCGCCTTCACTATCGCCTCACCTATGGACGTAATAACCCCCCTGGCAGTTTCCACTTTTAGTGTCTGTGCTTATGACCCCTTAGCCGCCATCGGCGCCGTTGCGACTGTAACAGCGTGCGAGCTGCAAGTCCAGGGAGTTTGCAACCAACATTGACATTATTATTTATTTACATTAACAAAGAATGATCAAGTGAAGTGTCCTGCTAAGTCCGGCCGGCAGTTTCGCAGGCATTTTCTCAGTTTAGACCAGTAGAAAACATCATTCACTCCCTGGTTAAAGACACCATAATAATACACTTACAAACAGACTCCTTTCCCTTTTGTCTTGATTTACTATCAAGGGACGAACCTGTTGTCCGTGGCCGTACACGAGATTGGTCATGTTCTTGGTATTGCACACTCGAGTGAGACGAACGCCGTCATGTTCTCACTCCTCAGTGGTTATAATCCAAAGCTTGCCCTCCATGCTGATGATATTAACGCTATAGCGTATCGATATGGTATGTAAAGCGTCTGAAAATATATTTGTGTATAGTCTCTCAAGAATCGTGCCGATCCGTCACGTTTTGGAACTAGGACGATGGATATATTGTTGTCTTTTCTAACGTATATTTAACAATTAGAATAATATTTGGAATAATATTTCCTGGTATGTCTATATAATAAAAAGAAAATTACACGATGGCTTGAAGATCCACCGTGTACTAGTCCTCCATGTATAAACACAAATAAAGTATTTCTGGATATTTTTTTTATGGTCGGAATTATGAACGCAATATTCAGAATTCGAAAGATGTACCTCATTAACTTTGATACTGACATGAATTGCCAGATGGGTTGATTGTCTGTTTTCTGTGTGTTATCAGGTGGAGGAACAGTAATGCCCGAAAATACACCAGGTATACGCATGTGTCTTTGCGTTTAATCCTTGTTTAACTCACGTGTATCACAGGGGTCGTTGTTTTTGACCCTGGATTTTCTACAAGGCCTTTTAAATTTCCACAGGGTATTCATTCAACTTTGGAAATTCCACAGGGGTCATAAGAGAAGCCGGCATTTTCTCAGGGGTTGCTTCAAAATTCTTCAGTGGCCTGGAAATTCAACTGGGGTAGAACAATTTTTGACAATTTGTTCCCGAGGTGATCAGACTTTTTTCAGTAGAAACCAAATATTGTAGCTAATACTACTTAGATTTGTAGCTCAATAAATTAGTTCTTTTGATTAAGAAAGTTTTGTAGAAATTCAAGGGTTCTCTGTGGAAATTCCAGATTCCTCGATAAATATAGGCAGTACTGAACTGATATATCCTTCTTTCACAGCACCTTGCTTAGATCTGTTTACTCAATGCGCTAGTTTCACTTCGTGGTGCAGCACCTCAGCGACGACGAGGAACCTTTGTCAAAACACTTGCAATCTCTGCCAGCGTAAGTACAATTGTCAAGAGTCGAATCTTGCATTAGTGTTTTCCCCATAAGAGTCTGAGAAGTGCTATTTTTAGTACCATTTATTTGTTGTTTTCAGCGTTTTTGTTTGCTTGGTCGGCTGCGCCTCGTTAGTCCACAACATTTTGACCACTTTATTACATCATAAGAGGACATACCACGGAAAACCAGAGGGCATTTGTTAAATGTACCACGGAACGCGCAACAAAGAACCAATGAAAACACCGTTTGGCTGCGCATGCGCGCTGTTTTTGTTTTTATTTTTGCCTTGTTGTTGTGGTATAAAACAAATGTCCTCTGATTTTCCGTGGTATGTCCTCTAATATACCACGGAATGACGTAATAAAGTGGTCAAAATGTTGTGGACTTACGAGGCGCAGCCGAGCTGTTAAATATAGTTCCGCTATCAATTTAATTAGTACATCATGACAGTGACTGTCCCATTATAATAGCACTAGTTAATTTACAGTACTCTCATGATTATATCGACCTTATATAGTCTCATTACTTTAAAACCTTGAGTTTTATTCAGAAACTTTGTAAGTAAACTACCTTGCGATTTCTAAACTCTTAATGGACAACATCGCGTTTTCTTTTCTGTTTCAGAGGGAGGACATCCGATCGGTAAGATCAACGTCATTTGATTACTTTGCTTATTCTCGATTTTTCATTACAAAAACCAGGAGCCCATCAACAGGAGCCTTCATCTTTTATTGGTGGGCGTCCGAAACACAGAAGAAGAATCTATTTTCAGATTGTAGGATTTTGAATCCCGAGAATTAGTTGTCATGGTTACGAAAGATGACCTGAAATCAGCGCCGCACAAGTTGAATCCAACATTCTCACTCTCAAAGCACCAATTTCTTTAAATTCAATATCCACTCAAAACAGAATCTTCTATTCTTATGGTTAGACCTGTGGAGTAGATGGGGGCTCCTGTTGGTAGGCTCCTGCTAACATTCTTGTATTTACTTCCAGTGTTACCGTGTGGCTTTCGTTTCCCTATTAATGGATATTTGTCTTTATTTATTTTCAGTTTGCACAGATAACTTGGATGCAATTCATTGTGAAGGATTCCGCCTTAATAACCGATGTAGTCATGAAATGATCAAAGAAAAGTGTCGGAAGACATGCGGCGTATGTCACTGACTCGTATCTTCCAAGTAAGTTTCCACGCATACACAGCTCGCGGTCATATAGTTAGAGATTTTGCTGATTCTCATACTCAGAGCTCCCCGGCTCGTCACCTCGCGGGTGAGGGCAAGGCGGGTGAGGGCGGGTGAGGGTGGGTGAGGGCGGGTGAGGGCAGGACATCCATTTGAGGGCATTTGCTGATTGGCTGATTTTGAACGTTGGGACATGCGCATAAAGTTGCTTCTTTCAGCGGCTCTGTATCAAACTTCGCGCATGTGTCTTGGGCCGTAACCAGGGCTCTGGGTTCGAGAATGGAGATTTTGCATTCATATCTGTTGCATTTAAAATGCAGCCTTTTCCTCTTTATTTTTCAGACACTGCTGGTTACACATCCATTCAAACAAGATCTGACTACTCCCGCCCCTTACAAGAGGAAAATGCTTGATTCGATGCTTGTAGGATATTCAAATAAACCCAGAAGAAATAAAAAAAATGTTTAAAATAACATTCCAATACTAACAGTTGCTAAAAATACGTCCATGGGCCTATATTCGGGGGGTATTATTGGATGTATTTTAGACACAATTTTTATTTGTTGTCTTGTATGGAGTACTTCGGACTTAACATTGGCAATTATATTTCCCGGCTTTCTGCGCGCTTGATAGCCGTTTTTAGACCCCGCGGAAGCACCCGACCACTGCTATTCTTCATTCTCTGGATTTCTCCTCACGGCTCGACTTTGTGACAGACAAGTGGATGTAGCTTATTTAATGATATGTTCGCCAAACATTGTCAAAGGTTAATATATTTTAAGCTTAAAATAACCATGGAACTAAATGAAAAGTAGCGAAGACACAGGGGTCTATGAAACATACGAAGAATCAAACCGGAACAAAACGCATCATTTAGCCTATTTTTTGATTAGACGCTTAACAACACCGTCTTCTTAAAATGGCGATGCTGTATAAGCCTCCTCTTGATTTGGTATAAAATTCACATGTAGCTTATTTACAACCAAAATTGTTGCTTTGCACAATGGGAATTTTCAAAACAAGCTTTGATTTAGACCAATCCTGTCCTTACCCTCTTTCGGCCAGTGCAGTCAAAGGGCTTTTCGTCGCTACAGAAAGCCAATCAACTGCACTAGGCGAAACAAGATAAAGCAAGACTCGAGGGTTTGATTGGCGGAAATGAAAACAAAAAATTTCAAACCTTAAAGGGGCACTCGCACGCTTGCCTGACAAGCAAATAATTCAAATCGCAATCCAATTCCATCCTCTTGATAATAAATGAAAACATTATAGATTTGCATTGATTTAACAGTTAAAAGGTCATTTAACAAACCTGGACTGTTATTTGGGTTATTCCCGTTAAACTTAAATGTTTTTTTGGTGATAAAACGTATAGTATACTATCGAGTTGATTTTTGAACGTCACGGGCATTATGGATCATTTTGATGACGTCATTGATGACGCAAGGGCACCTGACTTTGGTGTAGAGTTCCTCTTATGGTCTTTGAAAGTTTGTCCAAGTTTGGCTTCTATAGAAGCTACCCTTCGGGAGATATGATTTTTTCTTTATTTTTCTGGTATTAAACCTATAGCGTACGCCGTCCGTCCGTCCGTCCGTCCGTCCGTCCGTCCGTCCGTCCGTCCGTCGTCCGTCCGTGTACACATGGGAACCCTGTGGTATGCAAAGAAAAAATTATATCTCCTCAAGGGAACATGCTAAGACAACCATACTTGGGATATTTTGTCTATGCCACAAGGGGGGTGCTGTAACACGGACACGTGATGTGACGTCATCGATGACGTCATCAGTGATTGAAAAATTAATATCTCGTATAGGGAAGACTCTAAAACAACCAAACTTGGGTAAGGGGCCGACCATTTGACTTTTGAGGGGGTGGGGGGGGGGGGGGGGTGGATGATTTTTATTTGCAAGATTTTTTTTACGTCTCTAAGATATTGTAGGATATTTATTTCGTAAAATTAGCTGAGGATTATGACAAAAATGCTGTGCAGGAAATTTTTTTTGGCCCTTCGGGCCGTGCAGGATATTTTTTTTCAAAATCATCCACCCCCCACCCCCCTAGGCACAGACAGATTCTGCTCAAAAATTCTTTAAAAGTTGCCCCCAAATACCCTAAAAAGTTGCTCAAATGTTGCTCAAATTCGAAAAAGTTGCTCATAGAATATCAAAAGTTGCTCCCCCCCAAAAACATGTCTTTCACACTTGTCGCCTGATTTATTGAAAAATGATAAAGAATCAGGTTTCTTAACTCAGCAGTTTTAAAAAAATCAAGCAATTATTCTAAACACCATAAAACTCATACAATAAATATAGCTGCTAATTTTTGAAAGAAAACTCAAACAAATATTATTTGTTTGAGTTTTCAAAAGAGGCTCCCTCTGAGGCTCTTCCAGAAGTCCTTTAAGTCCTTAATGATGGCCTTCCAGGTTCCGTCATCTCTGCCCCATTTTCTCTAGCAATTTGAATAGGGTGTTTTTGCTTTCTTGAGTTTCTGGGAACAAGTGGGCTTCCGCCATTTTGCTTCCAGCAATACAGGAAGCTGTTCTATAGTTAGAATATTAACACAGGATACCCAACGAGAAATCAATATATGGATACACCACAGAGCGCCCAAGGTGAAAAAAGTGCTTTCAGCAAGATTTTTCGTTCTGTGTTTGAATTGAAATGGGAAAATGTATCACAAGTTGCCATTTTTGTAAAAATTTGATCGGAAATAACGTAAAATCGAAAAAGTTGCTCAGAATTGAAAAAGTTGCTCAATAAAAGTTGCCGAGCAGAATCTGTCTGTGCCTACCCCCCCCCCCCCCCTCAGAAGTCAAATGGTCGGCCCCTAATGTAGTCTAGGTCACTAGACAGACCTAGACTACACTAGATGAGCGAAATGAAGTGGTCACGTGATGTGATCGATGACGTCATCTTTGCTTGAAAAATAAATATCTCGTGAAGGGAAGACTCTAAAACAACTAAACTTGGGTAGTGTAGTCTAGGCCACCAAATGAGCGAAATGAGGTGGTCACGTGATATGACGTCATCGATGACGTCATCTATGCTTGAAAAATCAATATCTCGTGAAAGGGGAAGACTCTAAGACAACCAAACTTGGGTAATGTAGTCCAGGTTACCAGATGAGCGAAATGAAGTGGTCACGTGATGTGACGTCATCTATGCTTAAAAAATCAATATCTCGTGAATAGTCGGGGAGCATATGTTGAATAAAGATGTCCCGTGGGCTTTTGATGAAGAAAGCAGGCAACTAGCTTAGTTATGTTATGTTCTTTGGACCTTCAGGAACCAGAAAATCTTTGTTGCCAATCTTCAAAATCGCCGAGAGGGTATTTAAGGGGTGTTTTAAATGACCCATAGATTTCAGCATGGAAACGAGGCTGAAAACCTAAAACTGGTCATAAATTCTTCCTAAATCACGAAAACACGTACAGACTTGGCAGAAATATCACGTTCAGTGTTGTGAATACCATAGATTGGGTTTCGCCTCTAAGGGGGTCACATGATCATTTTAGCATGAAAGCGAGGCTGAAAACTACAAATTCGCTTAACCATCAAATAAATCAATAAATAGCATTGAGATTCACCATAATTACCTATGAGGACGACACCGATCCATGTAAAATTATATTTTTGTTATTGGGGTCACGTCATGATCGCTATAGCATGAAAACGAGGCAGCTGTCGTACACAGGTAAAGGGCAGTCGATCAAGTGATTAGAAATGCGGTAAATCTCCCCTTCCCTACAAAATTATATATTTCTAGTAAAGATGTCGAATTGATACTTGAAATCTTGAATACTTGAAACTCTTGCATGGAAGCGAGACTAAATAAAATTTGAAATTATGAATGATAAATTGACTTCTCGACAAAAAAATCAGTGCGCTTCGTACATTATTTGTTTTAAAACAAAATATAAGGAAAAAATCGGCAAGGGTTCTTCAGGGCAATAAACAGTTGAGAGGACTAGGTTCTAGGCATCTTCTGTATGTACTGGTCAGCAGGCATTCTCATCAAAGTAGGAGTCCGCCATCTTGCCTTACAGACCATGTAGCACTGAAAATGACGGATGAAAAGCAGATCGATTACAGTGTTTGCCTAATCTGCAAAAAGAAAACAAGTGAACAGCTTGTCGAAAATCCTTCATCTCACGATAAGGTATTAACATATGTTAAAGAATGGGCTAGTTATGGAGTCGATATTTTGATTTGTGGGCAAAGTTGGAAACAATTCCAATTGAAGAAGTGAAAAGCCATGCATCGTGGCACAGAAGCTGCTATCAAGATACGGTTCACACTAACAAATTGAAGAGAGCAAAAGAAAGGTAAGAAATATTTTCTCAAGATTCAGAAAAAATAAACTTCCGATGTTTTTTATTCATAATATTGTTTTTAGTAGATCACTTTAAAAAAACAAAGTGCAATATGATTTACCTAGGTACGAAAGGCAACTTGAAGGACCTAATGAAACAAGGAGAAAGGTGGCGAAAGAGTCATACCAACTTACCCGATCCAAAACTTCTCCATTTGATAAGAACTCTTGTTTCTTTTGTGAAGAACCAGAGAGTGACAAGCAGCCACTCCATATGGTGAGCACGTTTTCAGCTGGTCAATCTCTTAATGATGCAATAAGTCTTTCCGGTAATGACGTTTTACGCGTAAAACATAGTGCTGCGTTGAGTGCAAATGATGCTCTTTCAATAGACATCAAGTACCATAAAAATTGCTGGCTAAGAAATGTCAGCAATGTGTTAAGGGCTAAGCAATCTTCGGCAGAGGAATCTCGATTGGATTTTATTAGCGAGGCGCGCGGCAGCAAGAATCGAGTTCCTTGCAGCCACGGAGACTGCTTTGAGGGAAGGGCAGATTCTTACAATGTCTGACTTGCAGAGTACAATGGAAGATGCACTAACACAAAATGAAGCATCGAAAACTACGTACAGCCGAAAAGCGTTAAAGGCATTATTAGAATATGAAATTCCCGATATTGAATTTCACAAACCGAAAAGGAGGAATGAGCAAGAAAGAGTCAGCGTAAAAGAAACTCGAGATGAAGCGATCAATAGGCCTTTTGCATGGAACGGTCACGTGACTGTTTGGTGCCTAGCGACGCCATGTTGGATAGCAAAGTTGTCGGCCGGCGTGCCTGACGAGCCTGAAGGCGAGGTAAAAGTCATCTTTTGTTTTTCATTGTTTTGGTCCCTTTTGATCATCAAATGCAACAAAAAAACACCCGTAGATTATTAGCAAGAGACTTTTCTTGACATTTTGTGTAGTTTTGGCATTTTTAAACGCGAAAACTCGAGGCAGTGACACCGTGAAAATGTTTCTTGTTTACATTTTTGTTAACACATTCCGCAGCTGCTGGCACTATAATAGTGTTTGTTTAGACTTTTTTCGGCGTTTCTCCCCTTTTTGACACCCAGTGACCGACCGAAGTTATTTTTCTTGACATTTGTTTGCTAGTTGAAGATATTTTATAGCGAATTTATTCCGTTTTGTGCGAAAAAGACTGCTTCAACACCGATACGAAGTACTTTAGCTGATGGATTACTGAGCAACAAATGGCGCCCGATATCAAAATACTCTCTCTTTGCTAGGCAATTGACTGATTTGAATGTTTAAAGGAAGTAATTTTGCATTGTTGGAGTTTGTTTTTAGCACTCGAAAGATGTCAGGATATAATGTGTTGTTGATTTATCTCCAGGGTATAATTATCTGTCAACACTATGGCCGAGAAGTAAGGTACAATCGAATACTATAATAATGTTCTAATGATATAAGCCTTGATTAAACAGTTTTTCTAAACCTTGTCCCGCAGATCCTTTGCCAACCTCAGACATAAGCAGAATTAGAGATTTGAAGTTTTCTGATGTCTTGATGTGGAGGATTATGCTAAAAGCGCTGGTTCAGAAAATACGCGGAAAGGTTTACAATTCATCCTGCTATCTCTTTGGGGGGTGACCTAGAAATTCAGCAACAACAGAATTAATTCTTTCAACTTGATGGTAACCCAAATGACTGCAATATCATTAGGATTTTCTGCATCCAATTTGCTATCTCTTAGGGGTAAAATTCAATGTTGACCACACCCAATTTGCTATCCCTACAAGCACCACTGCCTATTTTATGAGTCTCCCCCCCCCCCCCCGGGTTACAAGTTCTCTGCAGAGCTCTGTATTCTTCTTGATATGCTGTCTGATCTTTCTCCCAAACCACTTATGGCAACAGTAACTACCATCTAAAAGTCAGATCCCCAACCTGAAGGCTGCCTCTATATCTTTTAGCATTGTTGCAAAGGCCCAGGCGAAGCGTTCACACCAACAGAAACTGAATATCTATTAGATTATTTTTCCTGTACTTCCTTTCCTGATTTACCACTTCCAAAGCAATAATGAAATATGGCATTAATTGAGAAGGAAAGAATTATAGCTAGTAAGTTTGGCCAAGCACAGATAACCCCCCCCCCCCCCCCCCACACACACACACACAAAAAAAAAAAAAGAGTGGTGACTGCAGCTATGCTCTATTGACCTAGAGCCTCAAGCTATCATTACCGATGCCCGTACTGCTAAGCAAGGACAAGTAAACCTCTTCCTCTCTGGCTTGGTCATCAACCCAAAGTCCCCCTGGCTTGCATTGCTCCCCCGACCGAAAAGTCTTTGACCCTTCAACTATGGTGCCAGTACACTTTCCTGTTGTATCACTGGAAATCATAGGTTCCAAGGGCACTACTAATTCTGACAATGTTGACTACTTGTCCAAAAATCCTACCTTGAACAGTTTATCAGTGAAGAAACATCACATCTTTTACAGGTACAATGTCAACTAGCTTTAACTGGACCTGGGGGGGAGGGGGTTCTTCACATGTCCACCTGATAGGGGTGGTCGTCGTATTTTTTAGGGGTCAAAATCGACTCTCCTGTATTTTTTAGGGGGTATCGGAGAAACATTGTGGTTTTCAATAATAAATGGTATTTTTTAGGGGTACGCAAATGAATGAAAGGGTCACAACAAACCAAGCAAAACATTTTCTGGCTTTCTTTATTCATTTATAGCTCTAAAAATGGCTTGTTTTGAGATGAGAAACATAAAAAATAACAAAAAAAGATTTATTGTTGGTATTTTTTAGGGGTCATTTTGTTTTATAAGGTATTTTTTAGGGGGTGGATTTTTTATGTCCTGGTATTTTTTAGGGTATATTTCCCAATGTCCAGATGAGCACCCTATCACTCTTACTTGGAGAAACCCCCCTGGGACCACAATATTGTTATGGTCTGCACATCTCTTTATTTGACAATTTTCTGAGTTTTCATTATGTACATGATACAATATTTTGTAAAAAAATGCTATCTAATATAATTGTAAATATTTTACAAGTTGTATTAAAAAAACTAATGTTCTATTCCCAAAAAATCCATACCCCTCACCCCCAGCATTATTTTTCACAGACATAGACATCTATTCAGGACTACCCAGCTACATGAGGGTCAGAGAGTGCAAAAGAGATGGGGGGGGGAGGTATGTATATTTTCTGGAATCTTTCAAGAAATATTTGTAATTATAATAATTAAGTATTATAGTGAGAATATATTCATGTAAATTGCATTGCTGTACATAGAAATATTAAGAATAAATATTAAACACTTTTGAGTATTTTACAGCATACAAGACATCATTTAATGTAAGACCCTGCATGATCATACATTATAATTACCTGTGTATGAGAAACCCTCACCCACCAACTAGAATCTACCAACAATCTACCAACCATCGAATACAACCAGCGCACAGATAAACCAAATTGATAGTCGCTGGTCAACTTTTGGGGACAGTGACCAATCCTTGCATTATAAATTTGGTCTGCCCAGGAAGCTAAGAGGAATTTCTGTGTCAAAAATGTGATACTCTTTGATCATCTGTATTGCGTGTTGCACATGGATCCTTACTTTTGCAATCATTCACTTTGAGCTGCTTCCTTGCTTCAAGATGAGGGGAGATGTTCAGATAATGCATCTTTCTCTTCTCTAGCATAGTTGTGATATCAAATCCTTCATTAGCCGTTAGTTTACTAAGTCACCTCCCCCCAAGGGATAGGTACAGTAACACCCGCATATAAGAACAAAATGGATTAAGAACACCAGGCTGAAATTTGGCCAATAAACCCCCTTTTTTTAGATCACCCTGAAAATTGTAACCTGTTCTTATTAAATGGAAATAGCGTGCTTATGTTTGCTGTCAGATAACTACATAACTCTATCAGCTGTCAAGCTGTCTTGTTTTGATGTTAATGTAATCAATTGTATGCCAGGCACTCAGGTAGTTTTACTTTTATAAGCAGAGGCACAGCTGAATAATATAGTTGTGACTGAAGAAGTAAAGGATGGACACTGTACATTAAACTGTGTCATAAACATTTACTCTCTTATATGTTTCTGACTCTGTGCAATCTAGTATAACTCTAGTAGAAGGGTAAGTGAGCTGAAAACAAGCGTGTATATGCCTCGCCCATTACTGCATCTCTATACTACTGCCATACAGGTTGATAACCCCCCAACTAAAATGAATTAATAGTTAGCCCATGAAGTGATTTTCTACTTACAGTAGAAGGATGAATACAAAATCGATCAGCTAAATCCTGGGTAAGTAAGCCCAGTCTGACCTTAACAAGAACATAAAAAAATCATCAATCATCGCCATATTCAACTGTCGAGGGGGAGGTCTTGACTGTTCATTCCTGCACTGTACCACTACACGTATATCATATTTGATGCATTGGGCTATTATTTTATACACCGTTGGAAATGTTTATAACTTGTAAATCCAGTGTAAAATTTAATACTTTCATCATTTGCAGAAAATATCTCAATCCCAAATCTCTCAATCTCCACATCAGAAAACTTCAAATCTCTAATTCTGCTTATGTCTGAGGTTGGCAAAGGATCTGCGGGACAAGGTTTAGAAAAACTGTTTAATCAAGGCTTATATCATTAGAACATTATTATAGTATTCGATTGTACCTTGCTTCTCGGCCATAGTGTTGACAGATAATTATACCCTGGAGATAAATCAACAACACATTATATCCTGACATCTTTCGAGTACTAAAAACAAACTCCAACAATGCAAATTACTTCCTTTAAACATTCAAATCAGTCAATTGCCTAGCAAAGAGAGAGTATTTTGATATCGGGCGCCATTTGTTGCTCAGTAATCCATCAGCTAAAGTACCTCGTATCGGTGTTGAAGCAGTCTTTTTCGCACAAAACGGAATAAATTCGCTATAAAATATCTTCAACTAGCAAACAAATGTCAAGGAAAATAACTTGGGCCGGTCACTTGTTGACAAAATGGGGAGAAACCCCGAAAAAAGTCTAAACAAACACAATTTTAGTGCCAGCAGCTGCGGAATGTGTTAACAAAAATGTAAACAAGAAACATTTTCACGATGTCACTGCCTCGAGTTTTCGCGTTTAAAAATGTCAAAACTACACAAAATGCTAAGGAAAGTCTCTTGCTAATAATCTACGGGTGTTTTTTTGTTGCATTTGATGATCAAAAGGACCAAAACAATGAAAACAAAAGATGACTTTTACCTCGCCTTCCGCTCGTCACACGCGCCGGCCGACAACTTTGCTATCCAACATGGCGTCGCTAGGCACCAAACAGTCACGTGACCGTTCCATGCAAAAGGCCTATTTAGCGGAGAGCTTCAAAGCTAGCTGTAATAAAGATATGAAGATACGATGAAGAAGCGCAAGCTGTACACATAGAAGAGTAACGCAAAGAAAGTCAAAGTGCCCACAAAGGAAAAAGTGATCGAGTTACAAGAGGACAGATCCCTGTTTGCCAGGATGATGATGGTTTGCCGCACTCGCCCCGAGATCGATATTAAGGAGGCTATAGGCCTATATGAATTCGCAGTAGTTCCAAGATCCATGTTTGCTCCAGATGGCACTATGCTTCGATGTTCTGCTAAAAGCGCACTGATGACCATACTAGAGAAGCTTCCGCCTGCATCATCTTGCGAGAGAGAAATACCTACATCTGGTCCCAGCTTAACAGTCCATATAATTGATGGAATGGCGGAGCTCCAGTGTCTCGACAAACCAGACTGGATCAAGAACTGCGCCCAACTGGCAGAGCATTTCACCCAAAGAATAGAGCAGACGTATGGAGAGAGGGATGAGGTCCGCCTAGTATTCGATCGATATGACGTCGCAATGTCACTGAAAGAGGCTACAAGGGAGAAAAGGCAAGGGGGCCAGGACCCCATCTATTACCGTATCACGGACTCAACCGTCATCTCGAAAGTACCGATCAAGAGGCTTCTTTCTCATACTAAAACAAAGAATGACCTGACAGTCTACCTGGCTGGCAAATTCATCAGACACTTAAGCGGAGAGAATGGAAGGCGTTTTGTAGTAACTTGGGGAGATGCATGTCAGGCAACCCATAAAGATGTGTCACATCTTCAAAGCGGCCAAGAGGAAGCTGATACAAAGATAATCCTGCATGCCATTGATGCTACATCAGATGGCGCAACAGAGATCCGAATCTATTCGCCTGACACCGATGTGCTGGTCCTTGCGTTGCGACGGTATCCAGAACTATGTAGTAAGGTTTCGTTCGTCACAGGAAAGGGCGTAACCACAGAACAATCATGCTAGAACCGATAGTTCGAGCACTCGGGCAAGCCAAGACGGCCGCTTTTCTCGCGTTTCGTGCATTCACCGGAGCTGATAACACCGGTCGCTTCGCATACCATGCAAAGCCACTATGCTGGAATGCATTCCAAGGTCTCGATGAAGAAGTAATAACAGAGATGGCCAAACTAGGCACAACACTCAAACCATCAGATGACACCATAGCAGCTTTTGAGAAGCTTGTTTGTAAGATATATGCACCGAAGACCTCTCTGACAAACGTCAACGATCTAGGATGGTTTCTCTTTAGGAAGAGGCAAGCCCGAATCAGAAAAGCTGCCGCCAAGTGAAGGAGCTCTCCGTGAAGCTGTTCTGAGAGCCCACTATCAATCAATGGTGTGGTACAATGATGTTGTACCAAATCCCGATATACCATCGCCCGAGGGTTATGGGAGAGGAAAGACGACTCGTGGCGTCCAATAATGACCAGTGTCCAACCAGCACCCGAAGCACCCGTAAAACATCGTTACTATAATGCCGTTATTGCGATTCAAAGCATGTATTAAATTTCTGCTTGAAGGATTAGGACATTGTACGGTCGCAGTAAGCAGAATAACTGCAAATCTTTGTAAGTAAACACTGGCTAACACCATCCACAAATAACAATGACAAAATTTAGATCTGTATATTTTCTCCTTTCATTTATTCTTTCTTCCTTTGCACGTTAATTGCGTGCGCAATTTGGTTAATGGCTTCATGTATTTTTACTTACATGAGTGGCCATTTTTACCGCGGTCCTGACCACCTTATTGGCTATGATTTTCCCATGGTAGACAACAGCCTCGTTTCCATGCGAAAGTGATCACGTGACCCCAATAACCAAACATTTAATGTTATGGATCGGTGTCGTCCTCATAGGTAATTATGGTGAATCTCAATGCTATTTATTGATTTCTTTGATGGTTAAGCAAACTTGTAGATTTCAGCCTCACTTTCGTGCTAAATATGATCACGTGTCCCCCCTTAGAGGCAAAACTCAGTCTATGGTAAACAGAACGCTGAACTTGATATTTCTGCCAAGTTTGTACGTGTTTTCGTGGTTTAGGAATAATTTATGACCAGTTTTAGGTTTCCAGCCTCGTTTCCGTGCTGAAATCTATGGGTCATTTTAAAACACCCCTTAAATACCCTCTCGGCGATTTTGAAGATTGGCAACAAAGTTTTTCTGGTTCCTGAAAGTCCAAAGAACATAACTAAGCTAGTTGCCTGCTTTCTTCATCAAAAGCCTACGGGAATACATATGCTCCCTGACTAGAACGGAAGACTCGAAAACAACCAAACTTGGGTAGTGTAGTCTAGGCCACCAAATGGACGAAATGCGGTGGTCACGTGATATGACGTCATCGATGACGTCATCTATGCTTGAAAAATTAATATCTCGTGAAGGGAAGACTCTAAGACAACCAAACTTGGATAGTGTAGTCTAGGCCACCAGATGAGCGAAACGAGGTGGTCACGTGATATGACGCCATCGATGACGTCATCTATGCTTGAAAAATTAATATCTCGTGAAGGGAAGACTCGAAAACAACCAAGCTTTGGTAGTGTAGTCTAGGTCACTAGATGAGCGAAATGAAGTGTTCACGTGATATGACGTCATCGATGACGTCATCTATGCTTGAAAAATTAATATCTCGTGAAGGGAAGACTCTAAAGCAACCATGTACACATGGGAATCCCTTTCATTCACACAGAAAATTTTATAACCAGGAGCTCCACTTTTAGCCAGTGGCTAAATTTATATATTACTTATGTTTTGACAGGTTGTACGGAAATTTGCGAGTGCCCCTTTACAGCTGTTTCAGGTAACACGCGACTTCGCCGTTGCCGCCAGAGTTTGGCAGTTGGGTTTTCTGTGCTGTCCATCACTGCAATCCGTGTCCGTGTGAGCCAATCATATCCTTACTCAGTGCATTCGATTGGCTTCCTTGCGAGACATGTCGCGACAGAATCCAATTCACTGCACTAGACGAAACTAGACAAGGATATGATTGGCTCACATGGTTTGATTGACTACACAGGACATTCCAACTGCCAAAAGCTCTCTCGATGTTTTGAACGCGCTGGGTCGCGTGTTACCTGAAACAGCTGTAAGTAAGTAAGTAAGTAAGTAATAGTCTTTTTCTAGAAAGAGTACGTTTCTAGTTTGGCATATATATACAAATTATACAAAAAAAACGATTCTACTCTTGTAACGCTACGTTGTACTACGATCCATGGTTGTATCTGAATACGAGACGGTTGGCAAAGATATTTGACGCTATGAAGTGACTTTATGAAAACATGCGGCGCGAAACAACTTAAGATGTAGTGTTTTAGTGTATAGTGTTTAGTCGATAGGAAATAACGGTTTCAATATTTGTATGGCGGCTTCAGTTGATTCAAAGAAGCAACTTCGATTACCTGTTACTTAGCGCAGTTTGTTTCCTAAACGAGGAGATATAATATTTCCTCAAGGAAAAAACAAACACTTGCAAATGGAATGGAAAAATTGGATTTGTTTGCTATATATTTTTTTCTCTTGGCTCCACTTTATTTTTATTTTATCGCCCTGATCTCATGTTTTCTGTACTTTTCTTACACAGAAACCGTTTCACGAATGGAGCAAAACTATCGACTTTATTGCCGGATTTCAAGCCGTGAGTGCCTAGGCCGAATCCCTTAATATTGCTATTATCGAAACGCGATCCACATAAAGAGAAAGAGCATGCTGAACTATACAAAATCCCAAAGTTTGGTATTAATCGGGCAAATAGTGATCGAGAAACAGCCATTCAAAAAGTAAAAAAATATTACAAGATTTGTGTGAAATCCGGACACGGCGTCCGGAAAACCATACAAAGCTTATAAAATTCCGGCATATTGGAATTGCTGTGTCTCGAACGGGGTTTACACAATCAACGCCAAACTTTAGGATTATGTATAGTTTAATATGCTCTTCCTATTTATGTGAAGCTGGTTTCGATAATGGTAATATTAAGGGATTCGCCCCAGGCACTCTCGGCTTGAAATCAGGCAATGATTCGTGGTTTATTTGTATTTACGCCACGTATCTTGGCTTTTGGGAAGTTGATACATGGAAAATAAAAGGAAAAGTCATATTAATCAAAATAACATAGTAAGCTTTATGTCTTTGTTATGAACCACTGTCTTTGTCGTGATGAAAGCTGTTCTCTTCGATGTTCTTAAAAAGAAACCTGCACATATTTGTATTTTGGAAAAAAGAATCGTAACCCAATTTTGAGCGACTCTTACATAATGCAAGGAGAAAATACCAATCATTATTCTAAAAACTTGCTAAGTCCAGAACACAATTATTATACAATGTGATATTCTTAGATTGAAGTGATGGGGAGACAATCCGACGCCAAAACGGGAACATTCCAATTCATCGCAACAGTAAGCCACTACTTATCGGCTCTTTTTTAATCACATATGATTGGAAATTTACCATGGAAGATCTATTTGGATACCATTCACAGATAACTTATTCAAATAATTGCTTATTTCAATCACAGACCTTCAAAATGCCATCTATTTTTAACATTCCGGCAAAATGACTATAAAATGGCATTCCGGAGACGTATCCGACTTGGCTGTGTTTCCCTTTGGAGCGCACTTTGCTCCTGTGATATCTCGAGAGCTTCTTAATTGGTTCGAATGTAAAAGAGAGCTATAATATAAACATCCTCTTGAAATCTTGATCTTCTTATATCTGTGTAAGCATATGATATCTAAGGTTTCAGGGGATGTTGGTCAGTATTTTACATAGAAAAATCGATCGTCCTTTGAAATGATATCACGAAATGTTATACAAAAGCGCTTTTTGTTTGAATAGCGCTTTCGTTTCGTATAGCACTTTCTTTTTGTTTTGGTTCTTGACTGTAATGCTGAAATCCGGGGAAGCACAAACATGTTTGGCCAAACTTTGAGGCTTGAGGACAACCTATTTCTATGTTTCACACGTTATTCAACTTGAACGCGCATAGAACCCGGGCTACAAAACGAGTTTTATCATTGTTGAGCTACGATGCCGGAGCGTACAGTGAAACACGTTTTCAAAGTCTCGCAATAATTTTGAACAATTTGAACTGGGACGCTATACCTCCAGTTCAGCATCGCCTCAGCAAAGCGCGCCCAACACGCACGTTCAGCAAATGTTAAATGAGATGTTGCATTAAATGCTGAATTTGTTTGGCCCAGCGTACACAAAGACTAACTACAAATTCAACTGTTGAAAGCATTGTCGAACACACAACATTGTTTTATTTTGCTTACAACAAAACCTGGAGGCCAGATATAATGAAGTGACTTTGGATGTTTTAAGATAAAAGCCAACCCCTTCATCTACCGCTGCGGGTCTTACCAAACTACTCGGATGTCGTACGTCACGACCTTTTTCTAAATTGCGCCAAGTTTAGTAAGATTTTAAAGCGAAAAACAGAGCTCGGTTCGAGCCCCCACTGTGTTGTGTGGAACTATATATCTCTTGAGTAAAATTACAGAATGTTTTAAAAGGCAACCACTCACAAGCGGGAGAAGTGATCAACTCTTCAAATACAGCCAGGTTTGAATAGCGTGGGCGGAGAAAACCCCTATAAACGGCGCAATTATATTTTGGCCTTGTCATATCCTAACGCGAAGACAACACAAGCGCAAGGCTGCACTCGAGGAGAAAATGCAAGCCAGAAGGTATTTAGCACATTCCTACTTTTAATGCACTAGTGATACTTCTACCCCTAAAACCACAGGAATAATTGTAGAACCACAGATATCGATGGACATGAACCTGCACTCTCTGGGTCGTTTTCTGTTCTTATTTGAAGCTCTTTTCTTAGGAGTATAATTCACTTTTCATGTTTTACAAAATATTTTCTGAGTTGTCGCCATTATGTTTCCAATATTGGAACAATAGCGCGTTATTGTCATGGTGTTTTTCTTAATTAATAAATTGATGTTTTTGTCAAGAGAATTTTCTCAAAAAGCTCTGTCAAAAAATAGAAACAAGAATCGCAGCGCGGTATTGATATATAAATTATATTAACAATTCACGAGTAGCTGGAGGGTAATTTATAACGCAGAGCAAATGAATTGGGCAGTTATGATCGTACTAGGCAACTTTCACAAACACCTTTAAGGCACTTTAGAGAATGATAAAGTTAGTTTTACAAGGAGTAAGGAATACTCGAACCTTCGGTATGAGAATTCAAAGGAAGCCGACTTATTTGATTAACGTTCCTCATCCTGTCAAAAAAAGTAAAAGACAAAACGAAATAACTGAGCCCGGTCTACAAGAAACACCATTACTTTAAACATACCTGAAAAGGTGAAAAAATATTCATAAAATATTCGTTTTCCTGAAGTCCTTCTGGTGCTGAACTTTTCCGAAACTAGAGAAAAAAATATTCCTGTCAGCGTGAATTGACTGGTTTTATGTTGCACGCCATTTCGTCCGGAAATATCAGGCTCGGGTTGTCGGATTGTAGTTTTTAATGGTCGTTAAAAAAGCATTAATGTTTTATCTTATGATACTTAATAGAAACTAGCAGTTAGAACCCCTACTAATAAAATCCCTTCGTTTGACCCAGAGTTATAGAATCGCGTTAAGGCTTATTGCAGCTGTTTTGACATTGGCCCAAGGCTTTCAAATGTGTTTTAATTCTTCCTCTACAACCACTTGAAGTGATAACTCTCTAGGCCCCTCTCAGACCTCAAAAATATGTACAGAACGCTTTTGAATAAGTTGTCCTTGTTGTTCTTGACGAGAAGCACAAAAGAATACAAAGGGTTAACACATGCCGCGGTGTTATCGTTTGTTTTGCTGAGAAGGATGCCTGGAGCCTGCTGGATATGATGGTCTAAAATGAATTGCGTAATAACGTTAGTGTTGCTGTTGTTCGGGAACTATCGGGAATCCCGACCATCTCCCGACCATCCCCGTCAATCCAAGTCTAATGAAAACGCATACCGGGAACTGTCGGCGACGTGTCGGTCGTCCGCGAAGCCGTGTTTTCATATGTCGGGAACTGACTGGAGTTGACTGGAATGGTCGGGAAACAAGCCATCGCCGATCATTCCCGACAGTCCCGACATACAAAAACCAGGGTTAATGATGATAAGTATGTACTTGTTTTATGGTAAGAGGAACGCAAACCTCTTTATTTATTGTGAGCAACTGAATACGTAATTATGTGCGAAATTTGTGAAACAGAAAACGCTCCTGGTTTTGTCTGGTAGGCGCGAAAGCCGTCCTCCCAGTTTTCTAGCCCCTCGCAATGTGTATTTAATATAAAGCACCAATTGACTGAACGCCTACCTCCTACCACACCGATTACCGCAGTCCTTCTCTAAGTAGCTAAGCAGACCGTCCTGGTTTTATCCGAAAAATGTCCACGCGGTTTATTCATGTCCACAAAAGTACATGATCCCATTCGTCGTATTTTATGACTCATTTATCCAGATTCTTGTCTCGGTTTACAATGTGTGTTTACTTTGGATCACTATCTCTCGATACTGTCTAAAGTTCTGTTGGGGTAAAAAATAATTCCCTGCCATATCAGCACTTTTGTCTTCAATTACAAATTAGCTTGCGCCATATAACCCTCTCACATTTTTGTCCCTTTGTTCCCGCAGGTCATATTTAGTTGGTATAATTATACTTCTATTATCTCTGCTGGCCAAGTGCCAGAACCAAGCCCAAAACCAGGGTTCTACAAGTACTACTCCTGCTACCACAAATGCTGCTACCACTACATCCACTACCACTACATCCACCACGTATAACCCTACAGAGCCATATAAAGTATTCGATTTTCAGATTTGTGGAGATCAAATAGCACAAATGTACCACGTCTTTTGTTACAATGGCGGGAATGGATATTATAAATTGGGTAGGTAAACACGACATAGTATAGACTTTGCTCCGACGAAGGGCTAACGCTCGAAACGTCAGCAAAACACCATTTTTCCACGGCGTTTAACATAAATCTCAACCCTTGGTTGTTGTTGTTCTAGTATAGACTTAGTATGGTGCAATAAGTTTACAACTTATTTTGTCGAGTCTGAAGAATAACCCGTCAACTTGAGGCCTAGCCTAACCTGATTCTCAGCCGCTACGGTAGAGTTCGTTGTCACTTCCTACTTTCGCGTCTGATCAACGTCACGGGGTTCAAGTGTTCTGTTAGGTCGATTTGCCGAGGAAATTTTGTCTGTTGAAATCGCTGAACATATCATATCCATATTATTACAGTTTGCTAAGTACAGTGATTTCTTTCGAAAAACACTAAAACAGATGGGAAAATCCCCAACTTCCCTCTAGCAAGTTGACCATAACTTTTCATCCCTTGACTTTGATCATGCCAGGAGGAAGAAAGTGGCAATATAAACATGCACTCATGACAAGTGCTATCTCTCAAGAATTAAATATCCAAAGAGTCGTCTGCTATTCCTTAGGGTGTCTAACGCTAATGGTAACCTAACGGTATGTTAGAGTGGTTAGAGTGGTGTAGTAGTCAAGCGATCACAAAAGAGAACAAAGAAATTAGAGTGTATTAGTACTAAATACGCTTAAGTGTATTCCACGGGTTTATGAAAACCACTCTAACGTCGTATGTCTTATTTGCTACCTCTTAGGGTTAATATAAAAATGTTATTGACCAAACCTAATTTCCTATCTCTTAAGTCCGGCTTCCATATAGTTGCAGCTGTCACAGCAGTTGCGACCAAACAGCAGTTGCGACTGCTAACGCCACAGGTTTCCATATAATTGCAGCAGTCGCAACTGTCGCAGAAAAACAACAGCTGCAAATTCACTCTATGGAAACCGGGTGGCGTAGCAGTCGCAGCAGTCGCAAAACTCTAGTTGAAGCTGTCGCACAAATAGAACCCGGGCGATTCCTGCAAGTTACAGAAGTCGCGAACACCGCTATTGTTTCCATATATAGTTGCAGCAGCCGCAATTGTCGCAGAACAACTTTGCTCACCGCAATTATATGGGAACCGGGCTTAAGGGATGGAAATAATTTTCCGACGATAATCCCGCATATTTTTAAGGTGGAGTCCTCCCAGGGTTACCCACCCCTTGATTGTGTTTTTCTTAATTCCGTTCCAGAGAGACGAAAGCGTCGCATTGTGTTATCAAAACACGCAGCATTAGGCTTTCTACGAGTTCGACGATCGGCAACTGATATTGTTGAAGAGTGTTGCAACGAGGGGTGCGCAAGTGAAGAAATCCTTGAATACTGTTAAAGCACGACCTACTGGGCTTTCAGAATGTGTAACCAGTCCGTGGGAATGGCAAATTCCATTGCCATTGGCTTTAGGGTTGTCTTGCTCCAAAGACAATGTAAATGTCCGTCCTTGTTAACGAATCAAAAGGCCAGATATTAATTGAACAGTTCCCGCCAGTAGTTATACCACGACGGGGAGGACACGTCTGCAGTTATTCTTTATGTGAGATCCCGTTTGTGTGATACGGGCGGACTGTCAAATAAATGGGCCACCTGGTTGTGTCGGTTTAAAATGAACAGCTGTTCTGTTTGGCTCTAGACGACTATTCTAACTCGCTCCTAGTGGACGCCATTTCACGAGTTCTAACTCGCTCCTAGTGGGCGCCATTTCACGAGTTTCAACTCGCTCCTAGTGGGCGCCATTTCACGAGTTCTAACTCGCTCCTAGTGGGCGCCATTTCACGAGTTCTAACTCGCTCCTAGTGGGCGCCATTTCACTGCGGTTTTCATAATTCTGTGAACTCAGAAGCAACAGTTAAACACAGTATTTTCGCTGCTTCCTTCTATCGCACAACTAGCTAACACAGCAACCACAGACACCACTCATAGGTTTCGCAAAACCTAACGGGTTGCTTAGCTGTTTGATTCAGGGAACGCTTTGAAAACACAATTGAAAAAACTTTATTTCGCATTTCCAAAGTTACATATGTACATATAGATATTAAGTAACTTCTATATCTTTTTTTGTTTTGTTGTACAATTTTGTTTAAATTCAAAAGACATCACGTTTTCAAAAATATCAAATTGTTTTGATTTGTGACTGTGCTGTTTCGCCAATCAAACTGTCTGAGCCAATGCAACTCTTGCCTAATTCGCATGTGCAGTCAACTGGCTTCCTTTTGAACTAAAACCAACAACGTTGCGACGGAAAGCTCATAAGATTTGACTTGCGGAACAGCAATCGATGTTTTGAAAACGCGGGTCGCGATGGCAACGAGTGTAGCTGTAAATTGTCGGTGCAGACTTCGCAGAATTATGAAAACCGCAGGAAAAGTTGACGAGGAAACTAAAAATTAAAACAAGCTTATTTATAACAAAAAGTTGTAAACACTTATCCGAGATTTTCGCAATGAATTTATATAAGTTATAGGCAAAGACAAGTGATCATATTTTTGAAGATCACTCCAACTCCATTCAATAAACGGGCCATCCTTGCTGTAGGCAGCGAAATTACAGAAAAAAACATCGTGACTCTTGTTCGTATGTATGTATACAATAAACAAATTGTATTGTTTAGCAATGGTTTGTCAAGCAAGCACTATTTCCAAACTAGTGTTAGACCAATCTCGTTCCCAGAGCCCGCGTATCTTTTAGGCCAGCGCCAAGATACGGAGCCCTGGGAATAATCAAGTCATGCGACGATTTTCATTGGCTCGCCATTCCTCTCCACTGCCCATGCGCGCGATTTGAATTCGGAGGAAATCTAACAGAAAATATTTTTCACACAAGCATCACCTGTTGGGAAAACATATTTCCGTATCCAACGCTGCGCTTCAAAGTCTTTCCACTTGTAGATCTATTGTTGTGAATTTTCGTAAGCATTTCGTAAGATCAATTTTCCAAAACTAGCGTTATAGCACGACAAAATCATTCAACAAAAGTCTTGATTCTGAGGCACATGTTCAGTTGTTGACAAAATTTGTCGCGCGCGCGCTGCTGACGAAGATCACGCCACTTTCGATGTCAAGCAGAACGCGCGCTGTTTGCTAAAACAAAACCTGCTCAAAACTTAGTGAAATATCTCAGTAATTCATGTTTTTAAAGCTCTTTTTGGCTGGTTTTATAACCACGACTGTAAAATGTGAAAAATTCCTATAACATATTGAAGAACTGTGTGATAAATCCATGATTTTAGTAGCGGTCAAGGTCAAACGCATGCGCACTGAAGAGTACCCAGATTTTGGGTATAAAAAATTGATTATTCCAGAGCCCTGTATCTTGCCGCTGGCTCAAAGATGCACGGGCTCTGGGTACGAGATTGGTGTTAGACTTAAACACAATTACTACTGCGCACGCGCCAACCGACAATGGCTCTTCTCGCAGGGGAAGCTCTAGTGACAGCCATTGACGCATGCGCGAGATCTGCAACCTCGTCCCAAAGGTCTTGTGGGTAATTTTCAAGATGGCGGTTGGTCGAGCACAAGACCCTGGGGGAGGCTGAGTCACATGACCACTGTTTGAGGACATGGGAACGAGATTGTCCTTTGTTTCGAAACGGTCATGTGACTCAGCCTTCCCCAGGGTCTTCTCCGGAGCCAACCGCCATTTTGAAAACGACCGAGAAGACCCTGGGAACGAGGTTGCGAGATCTGATACAGAGCCGTTGAGAGAAACAACTTTCTGCGCATGCCCAAACGTTCAAAAACAGCCAATCAGCGAAGACCCTCAAATGGATGTCCCCAGAGTCTCCCCTGCGAGCAGACGAGCCGGGGACAGCTCTGGGTACGAGAAAGAAAAACGCACAACATCCAAAACTTGCAACGCAATAATGTTGCGCGGATTTGCCTCGTACTTCCCCGGCTTTAACCGGCGCCCCTTCAATGGCACCAGGATGGCGCACTTGCTGCACGTATACGTTCAAAATTGTTTCACGCGCAGCATTTCTTCTAAACCCGTATTTCTGGCGGATATAGCGAGCCCCTACTACAATAAATTAAAGCTTGTAGTACGTTTGATAGTCGACGTGTGCAAACGAGGTAGCGAGACAGAGCCTCCCCTGCGAGTAGACGAGCAGGGAGCTCATGCTACGAGAATGATACAATGGCAAAAGCTCATGATGACAATGAATAATGGATAATGGATAATGGCAAGCGCGCGCATTCAATCTCGATAGCACTCGCCTCCCCTGCGAGTAGACGAGCCGGGAGCTCATGCTACGAGAATGATACAATGGATAATGGCAAGCGCGCCCATTCAATCTCGATAGCACTCGCGCCCGCGATCAAAACTATTTTAAAAAATATCTCAACGAAGTGAAATTCTGAACGAGTTCCTCGTTCTAAGCGTTCACTGAACTGGGCGCGGAGACGTTTTAAACTGGACGGAGACCAAGACGATTTGTTACTTCATTTTTTATGTCTCCGCCTTCACATTGTATATAATCCTCCGACCTAAATCTTAACTTCGATTGAATTAAACTCAACGGGCCATGAAAGGGTATTCGAGTTTGCTAATAAAATTAATGTCGTCGTGACCAGTTTACGTCATTCCTAAATGGAGGAATGCTCACCATGAATAATTTAACGATATTTTGATAATATTACTTCAAATTGACCTAAAAACTATTCAAAATATCTAAACTATCAAGACTACTAGTCAGGATAAGGGTTAATACATCGTTTTAGTATATTTTTATAGTATATGCCTCGTTCTATTAAAGATTAATACTATTAAGGTACGTAATCAATAAAACGAGCTGTCCGAACCAGCGAATTCACTCATAGCTTAGTGGTTAGGGTTTGGGTATAGTAACTGGAAAGTTACAGGTTCGAACCCTGATGATTTTCATAATTCTTTTTTTCATTTCTGTAGGTGAGCGCTTGTTTAGAAAAAAATTCTAAGTGCCAGTGAGCATTCCTCGATTTAGGCGTGTGTCCAGTTTAACACGGTCGGCGGAAACATCCACGGCAGGTTTCCATTACATCCAGCAGAGTATATAGCAAATTGTCCAGCGGAAATGGTTAAGGATACCATTTTGTATCCCGTTAGCTGTGATACGTGAGAACAGCAAAACAATTTTACTGCACGCTTGATTCATTCAGCGCGGAAGCAACGATCGCCGCCTATGCGTGCAGAATTGCGTGCCTGCTAAGATAGGACCTAACAGCTAAAAGCATCCACTAGCTAATTTATTAAATAACAACAAATATTACGATAAAATTCTAAAAACTATATATAACCAGAAACATATAAGTGAGTTGAAACGTGTAACAGCGCGACAACCTGCGAACAACTCGCGATCAAAAAACACCATATTTGGAAAGCATCAGGTTCTTCGTTTCGCCAATCAGCAACGGGAGATTTGATTCGTCATGTTTTCTAAAAACAACGCGCGCGAACCCCTCACAACTTAACAGAAGCACAACATGATTTTAGTTCACTGTTCACTTTAATGCTCAAAACCCATCAAAAAGATTTTTTATCATAACTTTTGCTGTTCTCATAATATGATTGGCTGATTTACCATGGTAAATAAGAGTGCAGACAAGAGCTGTTTGCATCAACACGCGCGCGCGCGCTTTTAAATCAACGGAAAACAATTCGAATGCGCGTGCAATCCCAACGGAAAAGTCTTATATGAATTTGATTGGCTGCAGGCAATGGCATTGTTTTCCAAATATGGTGTTTAGTGATCGCGAGTTGTTCACTGGTTGTCACATCAGATTCATTCGTCTGTTACACGTTTCAACTAAGTTATATGTTTCTGATATAGCATAACATGCTGAACCCATGTATGAAATATATATATACAAGTATATCTATTTTTTAATACTCCATTGCGCCACGCCTGTTCCGGAGTTTTTGCCGCGTTTACCACTTTTGCGCAGTTTTAGTTACTCTAAAAAAAACAGAAGGGTTCCTTACGAGGAATTCCGAGAACTTCACTAGTAACTTGAGTGTGGAAAATTTGAGGTCAAAATCCTCGCGGCCTGGTAACAAATGTGTATATCTTATGTATTATCTTGGGAATAGTCTTAGCCACAATACATCACTCATCATTGAGCATTTCCATCAAATCTGCATTAGTATAGGTTTTTATTTCAACATTTTTAAAACATTAAAATGTTTTTATTTTATTCATTTTTAATAAATCACCTTGGCTACATGTGTTAAAATCGAAAGTAGTTCAAACGGTTTGGGTGTGTCGAGGGACTGTGCCCAGAGTGATATTTCAAATTAGCGCTATAGCCAACAACTAATGAAAAATCTAGATGGCCTTTTGAAACCAGGAAGGCGGCCCTACTACCCATTCCCTTCTTCTCTTCTTCGTGCCCCTCCTCTTCAAACCCACCCCGTGAAAGGGAGTCAGTCTTATCATCAACATCAGAAGCATTCTCCTAAAGGCTGCGCCTCACATTCGGTCTAGTAGAGATCTGTGACAGCTAAAGAGTGATGGTTTTATCCTATTTTCATAAACACAGGGTGCCAATAGGTTCCCCAAGAAGTGGGTATTGCTTCGTTACTGGACTGTTACTGGCATTGCGTTACTTTGCAGGCGTGCAAAGGCTTATGGGAAGGGCGAAGGGAGAGTACCGGTAAAATATCGGTAGCTGCTTTCTCTTCTTTCGCCCGGTCCACAAACCTTTGTGCGCCTCGCCACTCGCCTCACAATCCATTGCGCGCCACTTCTGTACAGCGATTGGTTCTTCCGAGGCACAGGAATCCCGCGCACCAAAAAAATCGAATATGGCGAAAAAAACCTGGAGAGCCGGCCAGAAGGCTAAGTCTGGGATATCTAGAGTAGTTTCATTTTTTCTTGGATCCATGACTCATTTCCTCCTGTCGAGCACCTAATGAAGATGAGTCGCTAATGGTAGCCCTCTGAGTGCTCTTTAGTTAGCCTGTAATTATTCATGTATCTTTTAGTTATGGCTTGGTTATGGGAAATCAAGATACTTGGGCTAAAAGCTTTGAGCTCATGACTTAATTCACATCGTCTGTAGCCCCTGTAGATGAATAATTCCATAATTATGTGATCGACTCTAATAGATTTTTATACTTTTATAGTCCAGGGGCGTAGCCAGGGGGGGTTCCAGGGGTTCCGGAACCCCCCCTCTCCCGCAGCGGAACCCCCCTCGCCTCTGTTCTGGACCGACTTACTACTAAAATTGTAAATATTTAATAGACAACAAATAAAAGCTCCAATAAAATGTAGCAAATTTCTTCAAACGCTAGTTTTTCTCCGAGATCAATATTTTTGGCTGGGTTTCCTGTGGCGAGAACGCAAAAAACACGTCCGATCTATGTGGAGTTTTTTATTTTTTGAATTTTGGAACCCCCCCGCTCTCATAAGTGCTGGCTACGCCCCTGTAGTCACACGAATGTTATAATAGTTTTGAATAATAACCTGTCACATTTTCATTTGAGAAGATTGAAGTATAATTTCCATTAAATTTACCTTATATAGAGGATATTACACGGTGGCGCGAAGATATGAATTTTATTTTCGAGTGGCAAAAGCGAGCGCAGCGAGTGAGTAAAATGTTGCTTTTGACACGAGAAAAAAAATTTTCTTTTTATTATATAGACAAACCAGAAAAAATTATTCAAAATTGATTTCCAAGCACTTTTGTTTTGAAACATTTGAAAGGGGCAAAGGGGCAAGTGAAAAAATAATGGCTGGTGCGCCGAGATGCTAGTGTATGAAAACGGTATCGATTACTAACATCGTCCAAGCATACACCTGTATCGTGAACCATGCTTCCTCGTTTGCAATATAATTATTGCCAGTTCATGTGTAGAATTATGCCTCAAACTTGTAAACACAATGTAACTGAGCAATGTTCTTAAGTTTGGTGTGGCTACACTCAAATATAATTGTGACTTCGTTACAATGCATGATGATACATGCTTTTACTGAGTAACGTTAATTGAAATAGGTGCATATGGTTATTCCAGCACAGATTATCAATAAAAAAATAATGACGAATAATTTATAAGGAGCCTTAATAGGGTCATTCACCGGCGTTTATTACCTTCCCAACAGGCAGAACAGAACTGAGGCGTAATTATATGTTTGCGCGCCACCTCGACGCTCGAAACTGCTCGAGATATTAAACTTCACACGTAATTTCAAACCGCGGACAAGCAATTAAACGTCGGAGATAATAAAAACTAGAAACCAATGCTGTATAATAGTTTTCTTGATAAATCAGATTACTGCTTGCCTTTGTCCGTCTTATTGTAATTGAATTCTTTATAACTGATATTAATCCTGTCGGCTTCACAGAGGTTTACGGCTGTCAAGAATATTTTACTAGGGCAATATTCTATGTGGGAAGCTTATTTGAAAAATATTTTTTGTTACTTTAAAACAAACTTGGCGGCGTTGCGTTTGTGGGTCCCGATATTTATTTCGCAGAGGTTTGATAAGCACTTCCTATATTGGTGGTGATATCGGCCAGTATTTATTTGAATTTCTTCTATATTTCAATTAAACATTTCTTATCAGATATGCTTTATTTGTGAAGCTGTGAACAGGAATTTTACTAAAGAAAGCCGATTATTGAAACTGAGCCCCGAATTGAAAAGGTATAATAATGACAAAAAGATGTCGTCAAAAGGGGGACATATAGATACCCCGATGACGAGGGTTGGTTCGAAGGGGGTCCTCCTAAGCAAGCCTGTTTCTCTGACTCTTCGATAATTTTCTTCAGTTCGCTAAAAGGGCTCTCAACTACTTCAGCCTCCGATCTCCTCGGGGCATTATCATGAAAAATGATTTATTCAGTTTATAGCACTCTTTCCCTTACTCCTGGCTTGATTTTTTTTTTTTATCTCTGATTCAATACTTTTCTTTTTAAATTCTGATAATATTTTCCATCTTTTAAGAACATTAAAATGTTCAAGACGAAGAGTTTTTAAACCGAATATGGGGAAAAAGACGTGCTGTCCTATATTTATGGGCGACAATTTAATGACTTCAAGGACCAATCACAGAAAGGCAGCGCTGCAGCGACAATATTTGCCGCCTTCCGCCATTTTAGAAATAATATTTCTTAAAATTTAACGGGAACTTTAAAGTCTTATGCTTAATTTTATGTTATTTAGCGAAACATAAAGTAGAAGAACTCCGAAAGAGGCGAAAGGATGTTTTTAATTAACTTTTTTGAAGAGCACTTCTTTTTTCATATTGGTTGCCTCGAGGCAGCGAATGTAATGAGCGGGTCCTTCACATCACATCCTATCGATCGAGATATGATTAAAAATACGAAAATTAGATAATCCTTTCTGGATGCTATGATGCTAGTAAATTGTTTAGAAACTAAACAACAATTCCGCAACTAACTGTATATCAGCAGAATTGTAAAACGTCGACTAGCCATTTGCTTCTAGCAAAATGAAAGAACAAAATTGATGTCAGTGGTAGGTCGCCATCAGGTATGCAACAAGCAAGGCATTCCTCGGCGAGACGGCGACTATCTATACTCATTATGTTGTGCGGCAGCCTTCAAAAAGTAAATAATAAACCTAGTGGGTGTGAACTTCCAGAGATCTGTCATGCTTATACATATTTCTGCCACATTTTCATGGTCTAATATTTTTTTTGCCTTTCCGAGTATCTTTCCCCTTTTCTTGTTAAATTACGTCTTGAGCATTCCAAATAAGGATCAGTTTTTTGCGCTTTCTGGTTCGTGGCCAATTTGCCTTGGTGCTTCACGTTTTATGGAAAACCGTAAAACCGTTTTTTTCAGCTCGAACTTTTAGAAAACATCGGTATCAGGGAATAAACAACCCCCGGCCAACATAGCAATAGTTTACAGTTTCTAATTACCATATCATTTATTTTATTAATTATTTTCCTTGCGGAAACTACGCTTTGCGGACCGTAGGAGGCACAGAATTCTGGCGTCGTTCTGTGTCTACAATTTTTTCCTCCATGGAGAGGTTCGCGCATTCGCTAGCGCTATAATGACAGTGACGAGCACCTGAAAACTGACGGCTGGCAACAGAGTCAGCGGGAAAGTCAAGTTCCCGCCAGCCATGAGACAATTTATATCAGTAACTGTGATATGGGTGCGACAAGAAGACGACAATGTCATGCCGGGAACATGACAAGCCCCAATGTGTGCGAACTCTTCGAAACACTCAATCCAATATATATTATTTGTGTGGTATATAACTCGCGGCCATATACTTTCATGCGCATGCGTACTGCAAAATCTCTAGCTATCGGTTGTGACAAAAAACGAACTGACTAACAAATGGTATCAATATTGCTAACACGCTTAGTGTTTATTGAAGTAAAAGTATTAAAGTACTGATAAGTATATCAATGTCCCTTCGAATCTCTCATACACGGTTTTCCCCCGATATCGAATGGGATCTCTTTCGTTTTGGCGCCACTTTCTCTGCGCTTAACACGGAAATAAGCCGCTTTTTCTGTTATTGATAAACACCAACTACAGTTTTAACTTCAGAAGGCGTAGCCAGCTTTTAAATTTAGGATTTGTTGCAAAAATGTCGGTTTAGTAAATTACGCGCCTTCACTTGTGCTGAGCATGGGCCTATTTCGCACAGCTGAAACTGAGAAACAAGAAGTAATTGCATAGGCGTCATTTGCAATGCTCTTTTCAAGAATATGAATTATGAAACTCAATAAACTACACTGTTCCTTTTCCTATTTTGATTGACGCTCTAACGAGTTTGCTTTTACGTGCTTTTAGTGAAAATTAAATATAAATCGTGAGTCATCGTTGCGAATTCTAATTGTTTTTATCTCAGTGGTAAATCAAAGTCCAGTATTAACTAGATCAGAGAAACAAAGAGAATCAGCAAACGACGCTGCTCTAATTGGTATTGTTTGCTGAATCAAAAAAGTGTCTAATACACGAGAACAAAAGCCTTAGAGGTAGAGCTATATCTAGCGGCTAACCTTACGGACAATACGTCTACAGTTCATGTATTATGCTACGTTTTTCTAGCTCTTTGCATTTCTCTTTCACAACAAAAGTAGACCGAAAAATGATTCTCAATTTAGTGAATTTGAAACAAACTGACAACTAATTTGCGCTTCTGTTTTTGCGAGCAAATAATCACGAGATATAGAAAGGTCAATGAGGCAATGGAGTGGCAACGCAAAGCGACCAGATGTCCTTTTCGATACGTTACGATCTCTAGCCCACGCGGTGAATATCGCAGTTTGATTAAACGTTTCCAGCCCTCCTGTTCCCAGATAAATGAACGCTCGTACAACCACGAAATATCACCAAAAAATTGTTAAGAAGTTCAAGGGTTTTGATCCTGATAAACCTAACCCACAAGGCGCCTAATTTTGTCGGCTTGCTATCGACGGCACGAGGAGATTGTGGCTCAGTTTCCCTTGAGGAAGGCCAAGAATAGAAATATAAAAGGGGAGAAGTGAAAGACGTCTTTCATAAAACCTAACATAGATAAATTTGCATAATGAAAAGGGTTTACTGAATGCCGCTATTTTGTTTACCTCGAATATCGTAGCCAAAAGGCGATTTCTTTCCTTTTCGAAAGTTGTTTTTTCTTGGAGCTCTGTTTTAATGTTTTTATTTTGCCCGAGGGAGCACTCTTGTCGTTGGAGCCCGTTTTGCAGACATCTTTAAGTTGCTATTAATCATCTGAATGGGAGCCGAAGACACATCCTTAGATGATCTGACATATCTTAGATGCTGTTATATTTTTCAATTCTGACGACTCATTCAATATTTGAATTGGGCCAGCTATTTACATAAATCTAGGCCGCTACAGTTGCAAGGGGTATACAGAGCCGAGGATAACTCAAGAAGCGTTTCTGTGTACACGCGCATTACTTTCAATCGATAAAAGGCGGGTTTATTTATACAATGAATTATTTTTTCTGTGAAAAAATATACAAAAAGCGACGCGATGCGTCAAGCTGTGAAGGAGCAGGTATTTCATTCTGACCAGGAACACAAAATACTCAACGTTAACCTCCAACACCTAAAAACCTCAACGACGGATTTGAGGGAATAACAACAAACTCCCGTGCCTCTCACAAACCGGAAAGCCTCCATTAGACTAGCCAATTGTGGAGCAAGTCAAGCTTTCGAGTCGGTTAGCTCAGGAGACTGTTTTCTGAGCTCGAGTAGCGAGAGTGTTTTATACAAAAAAGCCATTATAACACATGCTCCAGCCGGCTACGATCAATTATTAAATGGAGGAAACCAGTATTGAGAATTAAGGGCGGAACCTTGCTTTGTACGTTCGTTCATCGTTAGTTTATCGAGAAACCAAGAAAAACACGATTCGCTCGCCACACAAAGGTCAAGCAAGCAAGGAACACGGCAAATTGGATCAAAATGGAACTAGGGCAGTGCCTCACTACCGCTGACGTATGGTTAGTTAACCGTCGTGAGTGGTTATAACTAACAACCGTATAACTGGCAAACCGATAGCGCCAGTTACGTTTTCCCTTTCTTCGCTTGATCAGGAGCAAGATAGCGGGGAGAGCCGATAGACGTTCTGTCCAACCACCGATTGTCAGGTGTCTTGTGTTTGCGACACAAACCCTGGATTGAAGGAGTTGGGATAATGAAAAAATGTCATCGTGGTTCCGTTGTATTCATAAATACGGGTTCATGAGTGAACAATAACTCCCGGAAAACCACAATAGTCAAGACACTCGCTCTACATTGATCACGACAAAGGTGCGAGGTGCGCTTCCTTCAATACGTGTATCTCATCTCGGTCAAGATTGAGATTTCTCCGGAATTCCGAGGCCAGCTCACACACTCGGGATTTGCGCCAAAGTAACCGGAAGTGCTTAAGAATCCGGTTGATACAAATCTTCCGCTGACCAGTGCGCAGATTTGAGCCAAAAAGACAAACTTTCCAACTAAACTGGGATGTGGTGAGAAAATGGCTGAGGTCTGGCATCTAGAGGGATTTTCAAGACTAGTTTGGGTTTTACTAATCATTGGTTGCTGTACAGGCGAAAGAGGTAGGTCGGGGATCGTATTTTATAAGGTAAACGTTTATGTTTGTTTTCCGAAGAGTCGTAACTGCGAAAGGAAGTTTTGAGAGACGACCCGTTGACTTAGAACAAGACCACACGCGCAAATCGTTTAGCAGAAATCCGTAAATTCATCCTCGTTAAAGGAGGTGAATGAAAACCCCCATCACCAGGTTAAAACGATTGCCGGAAGGGTTTGCTAGACTCTGATACTCACTGCCAGTTTATTCGCGAGCCTGGCTGGCGCGCGACGAGTAAAGTGATTGTCAAACTCGTGCTTTCTGCATCACTGCCTCTGATAAACTTCAAGTACACAGTATCATACGGAATCGAAATCACTTATCTCCAGGTTCTGTTTCCAAAGGACATTTTTTCTGAAACCTTTATGGGACAGTGCTAACGTGTTGTAACTTATATCTAGTGTGTGAGATTTTAATTTGTGTTTATGTCTTGGCATTCTGCATTTGCAAATGCATAAAAGTCTTATTCACTTAACGCACAACGGAGTGCTATGCTCAAGTGAATCTACACGCTCACAAGAAATACTTGTTTATACAAGCTCCCTGTGTTTAGATTTTGCGTCTTAGCCGGCATAGCTATTTCACTTATTTATATATTCCATCAGCGTTGAAATACAGGCGAAGAGCGCCGTATAATTTTCCTATTTCGAGCTAGTGTCCGTGTATGATAGAGCCAACCGCAGCCACAAGTTGGACTATTTTTGTAGCTTTCTTAGATTTAACAATTATCATAGGCCACCCATAATTTACACCCGTCAGTTCACCAAAACCCTCGCATTGAATATGGAAATTCACAATTCGAAGATAGAATTCCGGCACGAATTAAACTACGGCACGTTTGGGAAGGGACATTTTGCGGCGGATTAGAATTTTTGGGTTGGCAACGCGCGGGTATATCTTTCTATCCGATCTGCTTCCCTTGGCTAGATGTATACACAACAGAATTAGCAAGATGATACAGAGTATACACAGACATGGCCGCGCGAAGCTTTTATTATATACGTGATATTCCACAACTTTACTATAATCAACTACCCCTCAAACAAACAAATCGGCCTCGAACTTTTAGCCCCGGTTGATGACAAAATTGTGCAGTGTTTCTTGCAACCATTGGCAACCTCAATTATGGGGGGTTTAGAAATACCTAAGCCGCGCAAATACAGAATCTATATAAAACTGAGTGAACGATAGAGAAATTTTGTGCAATGAACCTTTCTGCAGTGTAGTTATTAAAGCCTTGCAGTAATTAAACCGAGATTTGATATTTAATAAAATGATATTACTTTTACGGGTTTGACATATGGGCGATTATTAGTTTCACTAATAGAACCTCAAAAAATAGAAAAAATCGCTTTGAGCGTGCATCTTTTAAAATGAAACATGTAACTACTTTAAACTGCTCAAGATTTATAACCGCGAGTCCAGTAATATTTAAGTTTATTAAGCCTCGTTGGCAATACAGCCACTTCTCTTATTAACGTAATGTCAGGTCTAATACACTGTAGAAATTAAGCTTGAGATGTTTGCTAAGATGAATTCATGTCTCCCTCCTTCTTTATTCATACCGAAAATAGTGTGTTGACGCTGACACATTGCATAAACGCGCGCCAATTTTTTTTTTTTTGCTCGAAAATGAAATTTGGACGGAAATAATTTTGTAATAACGCAATATTATTCTCTTTGGATTTTAGTCGGTACTTTGAATGGTTTATCGTAAAGAAATATAAGTCGGATTCGCGGAAACCCAATGTGCTAGTGAATAACCAAAAAGCAAGTAGACTGATACAGTGCGGCGGAGTTTGAAAAGAAAAAATAAGGCGGTCCTAATCGAAACCACACAAGGATTAGGTTCCTCTCTTATTTCCCCGAAAACGTATGAGCGATAAAAGCTATTTGTACAGTCAGGCCGCTGTCAAAAAATTAATAAAGTAGAACTCTGGATATTGCTTGCGTTTTGCTAATTGTGAATAGCTATTTGACCGAAATTGGTGATGTTTATGTGGGTCGATTCCTATTTAATATCCCGTTCAATGAAAATGTGGGAAGTGGCTTTAATTTTTACACCCCGAAATAATGATTATTGGCAAGAACATCTCGTTTTCCGAATGAACTATTTGTTCTATTGAGATTTTCATTTTCTTGCGTGTTTAGAAGGAAATCGAATTTTCGTTTTGCTGAATGAAAAAGAAAGCTATCGTTAATATCAACTGCCAATCCATCACCACCTGGAACTATTTGGACCGATAGGCAGGCATTAAACTATTTAATGTTGACCTCCTAAAATCAAACACGATGGCTTTTACAGGAAATATAAATACGGTAAAGTGGTTTCTCTCATGTATTACAAATATTCTGCCAAGCAAGGATTTGCATATTCATGATTTAATGTCATTAGCGAGAATACTTCTGTTAATCCAGCATTTCATTGTGCTTGGCTGTGAATATGGCGATCAGCTGAACTCAAAACAGAACAAAGTAGCTTTTTACTCAGCACAAATGCTTTTCAATCGTTCAAAGATAACCCACAGCGACCTGCGCGCTTCTTATCGATAAGCACTCTCCAGCTATCACACCGATGGGCGATTTCACATTTTTTGATAATCCCAAGGAACCTGAATATCCCACATTTTCGGAACGCTACGACCTTAATATGAATTCTGTCAGTCATGTTATGGTTCAGACAATCAATTTGCCATTTCCCAATGTTAACGACCGAATGTTTATGATTCGGGTTTTAGGTGAGCGGAAGCTTTTATTCAGGGCTAGGATTTTCGCCGTTGCAGCTGATTTCAAGTTTTTGTGGTTTTCTTATGCAAATACGATTTTGTTTGCTACCTAGGGCTTACCTTAAGCGTTCAACAGAGTATTTTGTTTTAGACTCGAAAACAAGTTTTTAAGTATTTATATCATAAAATATTTTAACTTTTTTTTCTTTCTTTTTCGACTTTGGCGCGCAGACAGAATTGTCAGCGCGTCATTTTTGCCGATAATGTATTTTTGCTTCTTGTTTATCTTTCACGTTAAATGAGTTGAGTGGCGAAGTAATTGAAGATATGGCCAAACTTTAATGTTTCCTCTTTTCATTAATTGGAGGCATTTGCAGAAGTGTCACTGAAGGCAAAACAATTCGGCCCAGGCACTTGGCTTAACCTAGCCATCGGTCCATATCTGGTAACACTGATTAAATATCTCGCCCTAAACGTTTACGAAAACTCAGTATGACTCATTCGTGTCACGCAGAAGCGATGGAAGCTTACCGCAATAACTTTTATCCTAATTCAGACCATAGTTAGTATGTTCAGACTGGCTGCTAGATGTATTTAGACGCTCATTCTTAAGGACTTAAGAACGAGCTTAAATAATTACCTAGACGTGCTTCATAGCAGAGAATTTTCTACCACAAAAAGGCCCTTGTTTTATTTGTTTAGAAATAACAACTTATCTGCTTTTCTTGATCTTTATCAAAAAATTAGTGAGAGTTGTTTTGAGGCTCGTGAATCACTTTTTAAGTTTTTGATATCAAGTTTCTGCCAGTAATGAATTTCAACATGTGTCTTATTTATCATGATTATTTGCCTATCACGTGTACTTTCACAAAACAAAACTCTCACCACATTCTATTTCTACCCAATTAATGTACCTAGTTTCACTTAGATCATCTATAATCATTGTCCTATTTTTACCCTATTCTTATTATTTTTCACTGCGTTTTCCGCTCACAGACGAGTAATACTTATAAACTAATGAGCCCCCTGCATGGAATACTTCTAAACACCGAGATAAGATCGCTATCTTTGTGCTTAGAGTTGGGTGCCGTCTCGATGTTTTCTAGAAAGACAAAGAACATTTAGACTTATCACATGAAATCATATCTACGATTTAGCTTCACTCGTGGGATTGTCGCCAAGGTAGTAGGAAAGATATCTGAAACGTCCCTCCATATTTATCGACACAGAGGAACCGTCGGCTCTTCTTTGCGCAATTAACAAAAATATGAAAGACCATAGGTTAAACTCAATATAGTGATGCAAAGGTGTTGAAACGATGAATCGTTAAACGTGATGACACAAAAGATTTTATTTCTTCATTGTGTGCTGTGGAATTCTGTATAAGGCTCTAGTCTTTGATCAATGCCAGGCTTTGTCTATAGAAAAACACACGAGCCATCTCTTGATGTGGTCTACTCAGCCAAAGTGTTAATTTGATACCATTAATTATTACCTTCGCCATCTCGGCATCTTTTGTTAATCGTTAACTGTGTTTTAACATTAACGATGTTAATGTGTGAACTAGTAAAGACGGCGCCGACTATTGCCGACGGACTCATCATGTCCAATGACTATAATCAACTTGCGGTGGCGGAAAATAAACAGACACCGACCGTTATCACCAAACAACGACTTTCAAATCGATGTCTGGAAAGAATGCCATTTATTTTAGCTAGCCAATTAGATCCCGCCCATTTTTGTCATTTATTTTAACTAGCCAATCAGATCCCGCCCATTTTTGTCATTTATTTTAGCTAGCCAATCAGATCCCGCGCAGCTTTCATGGACTGCCTACAAATGGGTTCTTTGAGAAAGCTAATGACATGAACTATTATAAACAAGTGTGAATCTCGCCTGACTGATTGCTTTATAACTGAGTTTATTTTTATATTGCTTTTGTCACAAGTGGTCATAAACTGCTTGTTATTCTCTCTTTGGCGCCGTGTTGACGTCATGCTTGCCATGGTAACATTAATATCACGTTGTCCTATATCTTTATTCAATTTTGTCATTCTTTTGTTTCCATAGTAACACTGCTTGAGTTACCAGACAAGAGGACGTCATTGTGGAGTTGGGAATGGACAGAGTATTCAAATAAAGATGTAAGACTAATTCACAACAAAACCTCTTGTTTGTTATACTAGACACTCAATGTTTCAGGAATTTCAATGAATTCACTTTCGGCATTCGCTAAATAAATTATGTACAAGTGAGAAATTTTTCTTACACACAGACCTCCTTTTCACTTTGCGCTCTTTTTTCCTGGGTGCTAATAAAGATTGTGAGCTTGACGTTGTTTCCAAAGAAAGCTTAAGAAGTGAAACCTAGCCCGAATCTCAGATTACGGGAAAAGTCACCTGAAAATCAGGCAAAAGTGAAACCATGTTGATCGAATTGGCAATAGTTGTAGTGTTCTGGTTATTTGCTATTCAACTTTGCCTACGTACGCGACAATGAGAGCAGCCTGGAGACAAGTCTCTCTGCCGGTGCTATTTAGCATATGGCGCGAAATTAAAATGGCAGCCTCGTTTCACCGTGCGCGAGGTCACGTTTTTAGCATGATATTAGGTTGTGAAAATCGATCATTTAGGCTTTAGTAAAACAAAAAAAAGAGTATTTGTCTCATAGACGCTTTCATTGCAAGAAGGTAGGATTTTGAAAGATAGTACTTATAGAGTGCTTAAGTGTGACGTCATTAATTTGAGAAATCTTGAATTTCCGATTTTAGTCCACGAATAATGAAAGACAAATTGGAAAGAGAATCGGATGCAAAAAATGAGGCAAATCGGTTGAAACGCGACCAAGATATGGCCACCTGAATATATAATTTTCTTTAACAAATCACTGTATTTTGGACTGCGTTCAAAACTTTATGAACGCAACCAAAAATACAGTGATTTCTTAAAGAAAATTATGTATTCTGGGGCCATATCTCGGTCGCGTTTCAACCGATTTGCCTCAATGTTGGTGTGTAGCATTCATTTATTATGCCCTTTCCAAATCCAAGGACAATATTGCTAAATCGAAATTTGTTTTTGTGACGTCATCACTTGACTACTCTATTAACAATCTTTAGTATAAACCAACTAATGGTCTATTACAATTCCTGCATTCTGATTGGCTGAGCTACTAATGGTCTATTAGTGATAGACCGTGCCTGGCAAAACCACCACCTTTCTTTGCAAGAAAACTTGATTTTTTTCAACATAAATATGGAATTCATTGCCAAAACCGACCAACTAGTTGGTTTATACTAAAACAATTAGACCTCTCGTCCTCATGTGCTATGATATCATAGACCATTCGGCCTTCGGCCTCATGGTCTATTCATCATAGCACATTCGGCCTTGAGGTCTAATTGTTAAATATATTAACCTGCTGCCAAGCGATAGATGGTGCTTTCATCGCGGCAAACCTCTGGGTCGCCAACTTGAATTTGGAACGCGCGGTCGTTGGGAGCCTTATTTTTCTCCTCGCCCTCAGATCACGCGCGCTCCAAAGTTCTAGCTGCTTGTAGGCGGTTGCTGGGTGATTTTGTTGCGGAAAACCCGGTCCGTTCGCTGATTGGCCGCCATCTTGGATTTTGAAATGCGCGCACGGTCCCGGGGGGGCGAGCGCAAAAATCGTGCGAACCGCGCGCGTTTCAAAATCCAAGATGGCGCCCGATCATCGAACGGACCGCTACAAAATTCAACATCGCTTGCAAGCAGGTTTAGACGGTATTTGACCAAATCTATTGTGTAATTTTTAGGTATGGACAGCAAACACTTGGCCGAATGCATCAGTTACGATGATCGAACAAATAGCTTGTGACTCGAACCCCACTGGACAACCCAACGCATGGCTACGAAGCGATGAGATAGCCGTACGTCATGCGCGGAGGCTAGAAATCACTTCAACATACGCCGCAAGGAATTGCTCAACGATCGGCAACCCACCGCATTGTAAAACTAAATTTGACATTTACGTTCATGAGGCGAGCGGGAAACTTAAAGACCTCCCAACCCGTACCTTGATTACAAGCGGTTCACGAAAGTTGGAACACTGCACGCGCGGATACTGAAGAATTCTCGCAATGATCGCGGAGATAACACGGAAAAAGTTTCGCTTGTTCTGAACAACAATACGAAGTTTGTGTATTTTGCTCTTCATTACACTGGGGATGCATCGGGGTGAAAAGCTTTGTGGTGAATTACTTTCGTTGTCCTAAAATGGCAATGCCAACAAATTTAGTGGAGATTCCTCAAACTGTTGCCCCGGCAACGAACTCGGTTAAGGTCAAGGGAATGTGCGTGGCTCACTCGAAACCGCTGACCCATGCGACTGACTTGTATGGGTACTGTCAGTCGGATGGTAAATGGAGCACCACAATGTATTATGGGACATGTTTGTGTGATGCTGGTTTCCAGGACTCTGGCGCAGCCTGTACAAGTAAGTCTTCTACAATTGTTTTCTCGTCTTGCATTCTTTGTTGAAAAATGGGCAGAAATTCCTTTGGCTGTAGTCAGCCACACCTTTGTTGTAGTTTACATTCGATAGTATGAAAGGTGATTAACGTGTATACTTTAATCATATCGCACTACAACCCCTAACCAGACGATGAATTGGATGCTTTCTCAGATTTGGCATGTTGCCAGGCTGACGAATGACGAATGAGTTCTTTTCTTAAAGCAATAAAAGTACTTTCCGCGTGCTCTCTGGTTTCTTACAAACACGAGGGGATGTTGGGAGAACTGATCAAAACTTGAAAGTTCGACCAACATTCCCCGAGTGTTTGTAAGAAACCAGAGAGCGAGCGGAAAGTACTTTTATTGCTTTTAGAAAATAACATACACACGCGCGACAGCGTTGCGTGACAATCGTGTTTCTCAGGTCTCTTACAAACAGGCTTTTTAACCAATCAGAATGCGCACATTCACCATATAAAATAGGGGTTATTTTCTAATTTGTATTAACAACGTACACGTTGCTCAAATGGCCGCCACCAGAGCCCACGTTACCCGCGAGGTAACGAGCCGGGGAGCCCTAGGTACGAGAATGGTGGATCACAAATTACGTTATAAAAAATGTTCAATGCGCTGCATTACTTCTGGTGTACTTGTTTACCAAGTTAAATGAAAACAGATGTTATGTCTTCCATCCTCCCCTTGCTAATGAACACACTTGTTATTCCCTAGAGTGTCCAATGTCCAATTGTGCTTCATTACTTCTAGTGTACTTGTTTACCTTGTTAAAAAGTAGTGTTCCCTACTCCCCTTCTTAATGAAACACACCTGTTTTGCTCCGTAGAGTGTCCAAGGAGTGCCTATAAACCCGAGGCCGGTAACATGTCTTACGTGAGGTGCTACCCTTGCTAATGAACACACCTGTTTTCCTCCCTAGAGTGTCCAAGGAGTACCTATAAACCCGAGGCCGGTAACATGTCTTGCGTGAAGTGCCCAACAAACAGTGAACAGGAGGTCGACGCCATGAGTTGTCGCTGCACTATAGGACACTATCGAGCGTCTAAAGAAGGAATAACAACAGGCTGTACAGGTACAAATCAACACCTCACTATCGCTCTAGGAATAACAACAGGCTGTACAGGTACAAATCAATACCTCACTCTCGCCCTAGGAATAACAACAGGCTGTACAGGTACAAATCAATACCTCACTATCGCCCTAGGAATAACAACAGGCTGTACAGATACAGATCAACACCTCACTATCGCCCTGGGAATAACAACAGGCTGTACAGGTACAAATCAACACCTCACTATCGCCCTAGGAATAACAACAGGCTGTACAGATACAAATCATACCTCACTGTCGCCCTAGGAATAACAACAGGCTGTACAGGTACAAATCAATACCTCACTCTCGCCCTAGGAATAACAACAGGCTGTACAGGTACAAATCAACACCTCACTGTCGCCCTAGGAATAACAACAGGCTGTACAGGTACAAATCAACACCTCACTATCGCCCTAGGAATAACAACAGGCTGTACAGGTACAAATCAATACCTCACTGTCGCCCTAGGAATAACAACAGGCTGTACAGGTACAAATCAACACCTCACTATCGCCCTAGGAATAACAACAGGCTGTACAGGTACAAATCAATACCTCACTATCGCCCTAGGAATAACAACAGGCTGTACAGGTACAAATCAACACCTCACTATCGCCCTAGGAATAACAACAGGCTGTACAGGTACAAATCAACACCTCACTATCGCCCTAGGAATAACAACAGGCTGTACAGGTACAAATCAACACCTCACTATCGCCCTAGGAATAACAACAGGCTGTACAGGTACAAATCAACACCTCACTATCGCCCTAGGAATAACAACAGGCTGTACAGGTACAAATCAACACCTCACTATCGCCCTAGGAATAACAACAGGCTGTACAGGTACAAATCAACACCTCACTATCGCCCTAGGAATAACAACAGGCTGTACAGGTACAAATCAACACCTCACTATCGCCCTAGGAATAACAACAGGCTGTACAGGTACAAATCAACACCCTCACTATCGCCCTAGGAATAACAACAGGCTGTACAGGTACAGATCAGCACCTGAGTGTCGCGCTCATTGCTACCGTCATGATCTTTGGTTCGTTTTGACTATTTTGTTTGTTATTTGTCGAAGGGTGAAGAGTGCCACGGGTTGTCTTCCAACCAAACCCCAAATCCAAAGTTCAAATTGCAATCCAATTCCATCCACTCGATGACAGACGCAGACACCCTGGCCCAAAGTTATATTCATCTCACATTCTCGTGAAATCTCGGGTTACCTGTGTAATAACTCGAATGATTTCTTGCATGTTACCTATTTCTTTTGTTTTAACGCATCTGACTGTACTTTACAAGCTTGAACTCTATTTTTTTCAATTCGGAGTCTGTTCTGCCATTGGCTAAAATCTTTACCTTGTCTTCTTTTTTCATCCTTCAACTGATCTAGACCCGGATTTTACGCGCGCTTCCTTGCGCACTTTCACAGATCATGATTATTAGTTTGGAACTCCCTTAAAAGTTTCTAAAACCCGCGGTGAATTTATTTCCTGTACCGCATGTAATTTTTGCCGGGCGAATCCAGTGGAGTCCTTTTGTTTACATCTACATTTCTATTATTTTTAAGCGCCCCCTTCAACGCCACGAGACACCGAAGTCACTTTTATTAATGCCACGCTGGTAACGATGAAGTGGTTAACTCCTGCAAACCTGGGAGGGCGATCGGACATATCCTATAAGGTCGAATGTAAGAGCTGTAACCACAATGGCAGTGTGTGCAAGGATGACTGTGACCCAGTTGTCTTTATGAAAGCTGTCAGTCTTAACGTTACCCGGGCAACTGTCAAACATTTATCAGCGTACAAGTACTACAAATTCAAGATCTATGCAATGAACGGTGTTAGTGAAAATGCTGAAAAGAATGGCGACAAGCAAAAGTTTTCTGAGCTGGTGATCAGAACAAAAGATGCAGGTAAGTGAAGAGAGTCCATCAGTCGTTTTCTGCAATATCGTCGTGGCATACATTCATTGATGCATACATGCTACACGTGCATAACGTAAGAATGTGAAGGGAGAAAGATAGAGTCGTGGGAGAAAGATAGAGTTGTGGAATAGTTGAGTTGTGATGCTGGGAGGCCTCTGTTTCTGTGCTCCAAAATTGTCCGATGCTACCACCCTTCGCCAGCGAGACACTTTGTGGGCTCCGTACGCTCCAGGGACGGTCTTGGGGGGGTTTAAGGACTCAAGAACAATTTTGCTCCAAGCAAAGATAGGGCACAAGATTTAAATAATTGCGGACTCCACAGGGTTCCGCATCCTTCTTTGGAGCCCGAGTGTAGGAGTAGGACTTTTACTGCGGATATCACAGTTATTTGCCTTGTCCTTTTCCTCATGCCATTATTGGCTGGTTGCAAAAGTATTAAAATGGAGAGAGAATGTTTAACACCGTTTTTTATCAGTCCCTGAAATTCCTGTTATCGTCACAACTGCGAGGTCCAAGTCAAGTCGCTCCAAAATGTTCCTTAAATGGACGATTAACACCAGAGCCGCAGCAATAACGCATTACCAAATTACATACTACCCTGTACACGAACCCTCAAAGAGATCAACCTACAACACCACCCTGATGAACACCACGATAGAGGAACTTCAGGAAGGGAAGGAATATAAATTTGAGGTACGAGTTGATCATTTTGCTGGTAGAATTGCGTTACGAACGTTAGGCTGACTTTTCAATTGTCCATTTTCAGATTCGTGCAGCATCACAGCTTGGACTTGGAGAGCCGGGTTCAGAGATAATTTTGTTGAAAAGAGAAGGTGCGTTTGGTGCCAAAGTGATGGTACTTACATGGCCAGGAAGCGAAGAATGGCAAGATTATTTCTACCTGCCAGAAAATAAATTCCCAACTCCGTCCTCCAGAACGTCTGAGGCATCTTTAAGGAAAATGCATGTCTTTTAATTAAATGCATGAAATTAAACTGTTACTTAGTTAATTTGTCCTTTCTTGTGCTTAAATAAAAGATACACAGATATGCACTGTTGTTGCTTAAACACAATTGTAAAATGCATGCGTTGTGCTCAAAGTCTGTCTAAAATGTCTGACCCATCTCAATACTCATCTTTGTTCATGAGCAATGTCCGAACCTCCGAGCCATACTTATGAACACAAATAGATGGAAAAAGGCCTTGACGGTGCCTTGGTGCTTGTGAAATAGAATGGATGCAACGAAAGGCGTGATGTCGTTTACCCTAAGTCTTCAAATCTCCCTGTCTATATTTCTCTTAAATCTCGTCGTAGTGGTAAAATGGTACAATCGTATTCTCTAAGATGCATGCGTATCACTTAAATATAGAAGATCGTATTTGTATCGACATTCTTTAATTATCATCCTCTATCTATGCATGCTTCAGCAGCACTGGATACGAATCTAATGTTGTTAGTTAGCTTCCAAATTATCAAAATGCGCACGTTGTCCTCTTCATCTTGGTAAACTTCATGTATGGGATAGAGCTGATTTTAGATGACTGTGGAAAGGAAAGCAGACGTGTTTTTTCTACTTTCTATTGGTCTTCAGTCTTTGCTAAGCCCGCCAATAAGAATGGCTTAGCCGACGCTCCATTTTATGCTTCTCTAAATGATGCAACCATATTAACAGCTCAATTCGTTGTTTTGCGTATCTTTATGCGCACAAAATGAGACAGTGACATGAACTTATTTTATTGGATCTTACCTCGTCCCCTGAATGGTTGGTTGTTGATGGGTTTCGTTTCTGATTGGCTAAGTGTATTTACTTTGCGTTTTGTTTTTTGACATTCATCTAATATACTCTCTCTTATGATAGCCAGACTTCTTTGACGCTCCATGCTCTGAAAACTACGTCAATTAGAAACTAGTTAAACTAACCGAACTCCCTGTTTGTTTTAGTGCCTGGTAGTCCCATCATCACGGAGTTGAGGAAGAAGAAATCCAAGTCTGGTACCACGGAAGTGTTCCTTAGTTGGACATTGTACAATAGCAATGGTAAAATCATCCACTATCAGGTGTCCTACTTTCCCGTCAACGAACCAGGCAAGAGGAAGACGTTCAATACCACCGCTACTAATGCTACCATCGGCAAGCTGGAAGGAGGGAAGGAGTACTTCTTTGAGGTGGGCATCAAGAAATAAGAAATTGCTTCGGGGGGAGCGGAGCGCGAAGGTCATTTACCATTTAAGCGTCTCTTCCAAGGACGGAGCGGGAAGCACAGGTGGCCGAATGGCATCGATACTGTCTTCCCGATACTATGGAAGGCTAGAAGATTGAGAGTAAATAAAGCACCTCGCTTTTTTATCCCAAAACATAAAAGATAACTCAAAGAGAAGAAAGATAAACCCCTAGCAGGGTTCTTGTCAGGGAAATATTTTTGGAGGATATGGATATATTACAATAGTGAGAACGATTTTGGAAAATCTGATTACTATATTCTTTATATTCTTATGCTGTATAAGGTTCGCGCTGGATCGCGCCTGGGTCTTGGCCCTCCCAGTATGAAGAAGAGCATCTTTGTCAGAAAAGAAGGTACGTAACATTGCAATCTTCCATTCAAATTTATGAAGTACTGAGGGATGACGTCAAAATACACAACATTTCGATTAAGTATTATTTGTCCATTGATTTAGATAGGGATAATGAAAGAATGCTACACAACAAGAACTTCGGCTAATCGGTTGAAACACGACCGTGATACGACTGAATACATAGTTTTCTTTAAAGGGGCTCTCGTACGCTTGGTGGCCACTTCTCTTGCAAGAAAATAGCTCAAATCGCAATCCAATTCCATCCTCTTGATAACAGGTCAAAACAACCTAGAATTGCATTTGTCTAACACTTGAAAGGTTTTTCTATTAATCTGGAGGAGTATTTTGGTTACTACGGTCAAATGTACATGTGTTTTCACGGTTACAATTTTACTTATTTTATGTCCACGGTGGACGAATATTAAGCGTGCGAGAGCCTCTTTAACAAACCAACATATTTTAGTATGTTCAGTTCATAAAGTTTGGAGCTAGGTCTAAAATACAGGTATTAGTGAAAGGAAATTGCGTATATATGTGGCCCGGGGGGGGGGACTCCCTATATTCGAATGCTAGGGGTGACCGTCGTATTTTTTAGGGGTTGAAATCGGCGATCTGGTATTTTTAGGGGTTCGAAAATAAAAAACGGTATAGTAAGAAAATAGGTATTTTTTAGGGGTTCTCACGCAAATAAGGTAGTGTTTTTGAAAGTCGAGAGGATACATTTGATGTATATTAAATAAACGGCCAGAATAAAATTTAATCTGTCAAAATTGTTGGTATTTTTTAGGGTATTTTCAGACTGAGGGGTATTTTTTAGGGTGGAATTTTTTTCCGACCAGGTATTTTTTAGAGTCAAAATTCGAGTTTCCCGACGGTCACCCCTAGCATTTTAACCTTAGAGTCCCCCCCCCCCCCCCCGGGATATGTGGCTATATCGTGGTCGTGTTTCACCCGATTCGGCGAAGTTCTTGCAGCTGGTTCATTATTCATGGACTGAAATCTGAAATTCGAAATGTTTCAAATTTGTGACGTCAAACTTTAGTTCCCTAATCTTATTTCAAATCTCAATGAACGCGGCTGATACAACTCAGTATTACATCCCACACGTCAAGGAGTATTACATCACATGTAAAAGGGGTGTAAAGGAAACCACCCTCTCGTATTAGGGTGTGGATTTCATTCTAGATAATTTCATGGTGGATAATCTTATCATAATCGTGTCCGATAAGACAAATATTGCGGTAAATCAGTTTACGATAGAAGGCAGGGCCATATCAACAGAGAGCCGACGACAACAAAACGTAGTTTAAACAAGACGTCAAAAGAATTAAAGAGGAAGTGAAGAGGAGTGGTCCGTTCGATCTCTGTTTTCTCTTCCAAATCCGTCTCTTGAAGTTGTGCAGCCTGCTCATTGTTTAAACTAATACTTTGCGAAAGGCCAACGCACTAAGTTCTCTTAGTAACTTCTTTGAGTACAGTTAACGCCGCATATGAGAAAACAAATGGATTAACGGAACATCAGGCTGAAATTTGTCATTTTCTGTTTTATAAGTTCTATTCACATTTCTTGAAGTACACTGATTTTTCTTTTATTCAGGCTGACTCTGAAATGGGCTGTTCTGATATGCGGGCGTTTAAAACCAAAGTGTGCCCGAGAATTGCCATCACTAAGGTGCGATCCGCGTTGGTCTTTTTCTGCTAACGCTCCGCTTGTTAGTACGATAACCATCCCCCACTCTTGAAATGGAAATGTAGACACCCATCCGAGATAAGGAGATAGCCGCGGGATGTTCTGTTTTTCTTCTAGCGTTGTTTACGTGGGAGGTGATAGCAGGGATTGCCGGAGCTGCAGGAGTGTTGTTTCTCATCATGGTCCTTGTCGTTATCCTCTGTATTCATTACAAAAGGTGAGCAGCTCCTAAATGAAAAGTGCAACCGAAGTGCAGCTATTTCTACCGGTCCATTAACAAACGATACTTGTTCAAGTAGGCATAGCGGAAGCGGAAATGACATTTTGGTCATTTGTTTTCTTTATAATTGTTTACAGCTGCAGTTATTTCACAAACGTTTTTAGTTATCTTCCCTTGCTTTTACTGCATTTTCTACCACAGTTTAAAAAAACTGGTAAATACTCCTTTTTGTGCTGATCAAAGTATCACCTCTCCCTAAGATTAGGCCTTAATATCTAAATACCTTATCGTCCGAATTCCATCAAATTTGGAATTTTTTCTTTGACTACAAGGACTACATGTACAAAAGCTCGCTAGGTAAACCAACGCTTTAACCTTTATCCCACGCAAGCGTTTCATTTTTTCCCTTTTTCCCATTATATATATAATAACATGTAAAGCTTAGAAATGAAGAGCGGCGCGCACGGTAAGTGCATACATTCGCGGTTACCTCATGTTACCTTTCTACCTTTCTTTTGAACGCCCAGCTTTAAATAAGACCCCGTCCACACTACACCGTTTTCAAACGAAAACGGATACTTTTTGCTCCGTTTTCAAAAAGATTTGCGTCCACACTTATCGTTTTCGTATTATTTTCGCCGTTTTCGGTGATCGTTTTCGGCGTTGTAGTGTGGACGATAGCCGTATCCGGAGCAAAAAGTATCCGTTTTCGTTTGAAAACGGTGTAGTGTGGACGGGGTCGAAGCCTTATGCAAGGAACCAATGAAGGCAAACCATAGCAGTTACAAAACCAAACACACGAGAAGCGTTTTTGTTACTGTAATTGAGCTGGTATCGCAAAAGAAGCCATTTGAGACAGGTCTGCAGGCCGTTGAAAAATAGGGAACAAAAACACTGAAAAATAAGGCCAGGGTAAATTTACCCATTTTATAAGACCCTTATAGTTAACCTCCTCCGCGCGAAAGACGTCTGCGGATGAGATTATCTTACTGAGGGGGGGGGGACTCCCATATTTTTTGGTCGGGGATGATCGTCGTATCTTTTAGGGGTTAAAATCACGTTGGTTTGGTCTCTTTTAGGGGTGATCTTGATCTTCAATACATTTTAGGCAGATTGGTATCTTTTAGGGCCGAAACTGTGTCCAAATTGCTTTTTCTCATGGTTGGTGCTTCTAAAAACCGTGTAAGAAAGAGAGATTATTCGACGAGAAGACGATGAATTAGAAACAAACACGGAAATGTCTTCATGGGTATTTTTCCCCTGTTACCTGTGTCCTAATTTTTTTGAGCCACGCTATACTGAAAATTTCCGACGATCATCCTCGACCAAAAAATATGGGATCCCCCCCCCCCCCCCCCCCCCCCGGGCTTACTGTAAACATGAAGGAAATTCTTTAACCTAACCCAGAAAAACGTCGGTTCTTTATACGTGGGTTTCTACTGCATTGTACCTTCCTAATAGCTTATGCAGTAGCAACACACAGAAGTGCCCCACAAATGTACGTAAAATGTATTAATGATTTTTTTCTTTTAAAGCAGGAGAGATAAGAACAAACATCTGCCAGAGAGTCAGCACATTCTCGAACTTGGTAAGCTCTCTCTACTTTCTCTTCAAACTTCAGACTAGTATAATACATGGCGCCAGTAATATCTTGATGTGGAGTTCAAGGGTGCTTAGTCATAACTCGTGTATATTTATATCTATGTCTTCCTGGTAGAGATTTGAGCCAATAATGTGCAATTTCGATAACTAAGTGCAGTAGGTCCTTATCATTGAGAGCCAACTTTATGCTTAATTTACTGAGGCACTACATAATTGGATTTTTAATGCACTTTATAAAAGACGCACTTATAAAAAGCCACTAAAGAATTTTAAGAGCTCCCTCAAGACATTAAAGCAGCCGAAGATACTTTAACCTATTAAATAGGTGTCTGTCTGAATTTGATGCGAATCACTTTGGGCGGTTTTACGCAGTCATAGCTTCCATTATTTTATGTTTTCCAGCGTTTTACCTCTCGAACACATCAATTACCAAGCATAATTATGTCAATACTCGTGTAATTAACAATATTCGTTTCAATTTGGGTTTGTTATGATCAGACGGGGATGGTTGGGGCTACTTAATTGATTTTAAGGTTAATTTAGGGCGCTAAAATACAGTCGAATTCAAAGAAGCAAGCAAAAAAATAATCATCTGGGTTTGTTGAATAACCTTTCAACTGCCAGATGTGTACACATTTGGAGTATTTTCGAATTTTATCGAGCGGATGGAATTGGATTGCGAGTCCCTTTTGTATTTCTTGTTGGGCTGAACAGTTTTCAAACTTGGAAATTTGAAAGCGAGAGCTATTGAACCTTACTTGAAAGAATGTCAAAGAATGTCTTAAACTAAGCTGAGGGGTAAAATAAGATTCTGGGTTGTTTTAGTACACGACAGGTCTTATTTTATAACATTTTCACTTCACAAGGCGGCGGCGCGACTTCGCCAAAATGCAAGTGCTTCATTAGGCTACGGAAGTATTGTTCTGTTAACACAGGGATCCCAATTATGATTCTTTTAGGTCAAGATATACTGCCCAGTAATGGTCAAAAGATGTATATTGACCCCAGTAACTATGGCGACCCGATGGAGTGCCTCAAGTGCATCGCGTCTGAGATCGACCGTGAGAGGATAAAACTCGACCGACTGATCGGAGGAGGTAGGACCTACACTCGCCTGTCTTGAGAGCTTTCTGAATATACTGTTAGTATAGGTAATCATACGACTTCGAGTGAACTTCGAGTTCAATTTGGGATTAATTGCACGAGTGAGTTTTTCAAAACGTTATTGCACTGCTCTCGACTAATCAGAATCGAGAAATGTTTGCATCTATATTATTAATGAAGAAATAAGGCTGAGGCCAAACCAAATCAGATTTGATTCAACTTCATGCAACATTTGTTGCTTTTTCCGTCTCGGTATGATACTAGGCTGACAAAATGGCGGCGGGCTGTTGCTCTTTACAACGAGCCTTTATTTACCTCATAATTTACAATAATAGTTTAGTTAATTTTTGTTTTAAAAAAGAGAAAGGGCTCAGCTATCTAGAATAACTAAAAAGTTAAAAGAAGTCTCGCGCCAAGGAAGCTGTAAAACTTATAGAGCCATATACCACTGGTCTTACTTTATAACATCTTGTTTAACAAAAGGAAAAGAATGCGTTTATCCGGCCACCTTCGGGTGGCATTAATGGGACACTGACCGTATAATCGGATTATTCTTGCTACTTTATAATCTGCAAAATAATCTCTTGCGATGTGAAGCAGCAACAGCTAATAATAACTGTAAGACCAAAGCTGTTAATATAGCTCTTAAGAGAGCAGAGATCACTAGTCTGACCGATATACCATATTGTTAATTGATATGATTTGTAGGAGAGTTTGCCGAGGTTTACGAGGGTCGACTGAGAAATGGTTCCGCGATGGAAAAGGTGGCCGTCAAATACTCAAAGTAGGTATACGGCCAATTAAATTACTTTGCGATTTCCCGTGACAGGTTCTTTGTTTGTTCTTAAACGGGCTGTGTCACGATTTTAGCACACTTTTGTTGATGTAGAAAACATACAAATAACTGATGGATAGCCACAATACTAGTCTAGGTTTGTTAAATAGCCCTTTAACTTCAAATCGATCATGACTGTAGGCTTCATGAACCTATTACAGAGCAGATGGAAACGGATTGCAACAATGGGCTTTTGAAATCTTGTCAGGATGACAAGTTTTCAAAGTTTGAATTTACATCAAAATTTGCTTGTAAACAGGCCCTCTGCAGTCTTGTCGCTAAAACTTGCCTACATTGCCTATTAGGCTAATACCAAGTGATATAAGTGATTTGGGGATGATTACATACAATTTTAGAGCTGTATTAAAAAATGTGTTCAAATGACCGTGACACAGCCGCTTTAACTCGCGTTTTGTGTGTCTCGTGACAGGCCGGCTCCGAGCGCAAGACACGTGATGATTTCGTGACGGAAGCCTCCATCATGGGTCAGTTCAAGCATATGAATGTGATAGCTCTCAAGGGCGTGGTCACCATCAGCAGACCGATGATGATTGTCACGGAGTTCATGGAGAACGGATCTCTTGATCACTTTCTCAAGGTATTCGTTGTTAGAAGTGAAGCTAATATATATTAAATACCTTTCTCAAAGTATTCGTTGTTAGAAGTGAAGCTAATATATTGAATACCTTTCTCAAAGTATTCATGGTTAGAAGTCAGGATTTTGAATACCTTTAACAAGGTATTCAAGGGTTGGAAGTCAGGTTATTAAAAACATTCGAATATCATTATCAAGGTATTCATGGTTAGAAGTCAGGTTGATAAAATAATTTTCTATTTATGTTAGTTACACAGACATTCCCTGTGAGCAATGTCAATGCATACCGAGGACACCAAACTGAAGATTAGCCGATCGTGAACTCAATCGGGCATTTCCGAAATTTCCGAATATTTTCCAAAGATGCCCCGTTGTTGAACATAAATTGCTCAAGCTAAGAATTAATTCAAGCTAAGGATTAATTCAAGTTTAGAAGGTGCTCAAGTTGTTTCATAGTAACATGCCTAATACGTCTCTTTGTCATCCTTGGTTTCAAGACGAAACGACTGTCCACAAGACACCAGAATTCGTAAAGCTGTTTCTTTGAGAGATGATGTTTTGGTTAATATAATTCAAAGGAGGCCATCCCTCATTAAGAATTATTTGACATATTTTAAATGACGTCATCAAAACTAGAAAAGTCCTTGATGACAGTAATGTATTGATTCGAGCTCCGCTTTTAGGCAGCGCCTAAATCTATATATTAAATATTAAATCTTGTGCTACTACAGGACCATGACGGTAAACTGACGATTCTCCAGTTGGTGGGGATGGCACGAGGCGTGGCCGCAGGAATGGCATACCTATCAGGAATCAACTTTATCCACAGGGTCAGTAATATGTTTACAAATCCTAAAAGATTGGGAAAGTGAGAAAGATGTCGCAAGGGTGAAGAAGAAATTCGTCCTCATGAAATTGTCTGCTTACGGTTGATTAAATTCTCATTTCTCGTTACCCATTTGCTTGAAAATGACTTGATATTATTAGGGGACGTTCCATATTGATCACTCATGGGTGTTCTTGATACTGGGCATTTAGACACTAACATTTCATATTTCACTCTCTCTCGTTTCTTTGTCATTTCCAGGACCTGGCAGCGCGAAACATATTGGTGTCCGAAAACATGACCACCAAGGTAGCCGACTTTGGATTGTCTCGTGAGCTGAACGACTTGTCGGACAACCCTGAATCTGAATACCAGACCCAGGTAAGAGGCGCTTTTAGACCTAATTTTAAATAGGCGTGCTCCGGGTCCTAAATTCGCCGTTTCTTTGGGCGACTGACAGCGACTTTAGGCGACTTAAGCAAAGTCCAAGGTTATCGGATGCGACTAAGGCTATGTGTAAAGAGGTCGCGGTGCGTGCTTTATCCATGCTTATTTTATGAGTCTGTTTGTCGTTAGTGTTTGCACGCTCTTGTGCATTCTACAATAGCTAGAACATAATACACATAATGAACAACAGGCCCTCAGTACTAGCCGAATCAAGCCATTTCTAAACTATCTGAATCCAGAACTGAGCTCCAATCGCAGGTTATATCGACTTGCCGCTAAATGCGATAGTCAATGGTCGATGGTTCGGAAATCGGATACTCACTTGTACTATCTCTATGTTCACTTTTTCGAAAATGATCCTGCACAGGATTCTTACATTTCTATCACAATCCATCCAGTAAGATCGAGGTGCATTTTTATCCAGCCCAGCATGGAATATGAACATAAATATCACGCGATAGCCCATCTCGACACCCCCCTCTACTCTGTTGATCCTTTGAACTTTGCCTGGCTTCCTAACCGCTCTAATCCATTAACTCTGATTTCAATGACTCTAACGTTCTGCAGCCGATCGATTATGATTCCCAGCTCAAGAAATACATATGCGCTTGCTCTTGTTAACGGTTCGTTAATTTTCATCCCTGTACTTTAGGGTGGCAAGATCCCTGTTAGATGGACAGCACCAGAAGCCATCAAGTACCGGAAGTTTAGCTCAGCAAGTGACGTGTGGAGCTATGGCATTCTGCTCTGGGAGATCATGTCATTCGCAGAGAGGCCCTACTGGGGTTGGGATAACTTCCAGGTTAGTAATGAAGGCAGCATGGAAATCCTAGAGGGTGGCCCAAGTTGTCTTGCTTAGGACTCTTTTTTTAAAGGTGGTCCCCACCTTTATCACATCTTACTTTAGTGGGTGAAACCCTAGTGGGTAGCTCCAGATGTCATGCTTAGGTGTTTTTATTTTTAAAGGTGGTTCACCTTTATCACATCTTCTTTATCATATCTTACTTTAGTGAATAAACCCTAGTGGTTAGCCCCAGATGTCTTGCTTGGGTCTTTTTTTTTTAAGGTGGTTCAACTTTAACACACATTTCTTCTTCTTAGGTGATGGAACGTGTCGAGGGTGGTTATCGTCTTCCAGCTCCTATGGTAAGGATACTGTTGTAGCTTCTTATTCCAGTGGATGTTATTAATATTGACTGGGCCTGTAAGGTCATGCTGCAAACTTCTAACATCATGGGCGAGAATAAGGAATACATGGGAAAGTGTACCATTTCATAACTGAACATCGCGTGGAAGCACGACGGACATCGTTATACGATGTAGAGCGCAGGCTCTTGCAAAACGCTTATAGAACACCTATGGTCATCACATCATCATTTATCATCCAGTAGGCCGGTGACCTGCCTGCCAGTCGAGCATGGCTACCCGGAGTAGCCCCGTCCATCGCGTGGAACGACAGACATCGTTATTCGATGTAGAGCGCAGGCTCTTGCAAAACGCTTATACAACACCTATGGTCATTATATTATCATTTGTCATCCGGCAGGTGACTTGATGTGATATGTTCTCCCAGGCCTGCCGGTCGAGCATGGCTACCCGGAGTAGCCCCGTCTCCCGTTCGAGGACCGCCTTACATGCCGCATTACATGCCGGACTGCCTCAGGCACCTAGAGGAGATCTTGTGCGACAGGATGATCGTGACAAAACACCTATAGTGGTTACAGTTAAAACAAATGGGAAATATCGCTTCTTGTTTGATCTCAAACGTTTTTCTTTTTTCTTGTTTTTCAGAACTGCCCCAAGATGATCCATAATCTCATGATGGACTGCTGGTGTAAGGAGAAGTGTAGTCGTCCTAAGTTCGTTGGAATCGTCTCGACTCTGGAGGAGCTCATACGATCGCCAGAGAAGCTGCAAGATGAGTTTGTTCATACATACTCTTTCAGGTAATATGGCCTTTTATTATATAAACACCAATGAAATACCGGGTGATCTCCCGCGCGAAAACTTGATATCTTCACACGTGAAAATATCATGTTATTTTCACATGTGAAAATATCACACTTGCCTTTGCTGAATGCTCGATTTTTAAGCTTAACTCAAATAAAATTTGAATTTGGTATTTCATTGATGTTTATATAATAAACAGAACATTACATGACCGCTTGGAGATACGAATTTTTTATCTTCTCGTATTAAAAATTTATCTCACTCGAAGATAAAATTCGTATCTCCGCGCGGCCATGTAATATCCTCTATCTATGCATTTTGTTTTATTCTTTGCATTTTGTTCTATTCTTCGGTGTGCCAATAGACACATAGATATCATCACAGTATTTTTCATAACTGGAATGCATGGGAGCTTTCTCAAACGTTTGAAGGTTATTTGTTGAGCAATAGAACAAACAAAAAGTAGGGCTAAAATACCTATTTATTAAAGTACATGTGCATAAATGCTCTTGCAGTCGTAACGATAACGTGAACTTCGAAGATGTTGATTCCGTGGAGGAATGGCTGGAGAGTATTAACATGGGACGATATTTGAACGCCTTTAACAACAACGGTTACATGGACCTTAATAACGTGCGGCACTTGAAGGAGGAGGACCTATCGCGACTTGGCATTAAGCTTATTGGACATCGGAACAAGATTAGTAAGAGTATAAAGGCTATGAACAAACATTTTGAGGCTATGGAACCCAATATCGTTTAATCAGGCCCATTGTTTAGGTATATTAAAAGACGTCCTAGTTTTGACATAAGACAGAAAAACTCCTGGAGTTCTGAAAACGTAGTGTAGACGGCTGTTAATAGTTATGCCTGCTTAGACTGCAAAACGATATTTTAATATCGCGAACATCCGTTAAGGGAGAGAGAAAACTTCAGCGAACGCGTGCGCGCGTGATGGATGAAAATGTTCGCACAATGTTAGGACGATGCGCGAAATAAATTTGCTGTGCGCTCGCGCTTTTCGAGCATTCAGTCGCTGCATATTATTCCTAGTTGATGTTTGCAATATTAAAGGATTGTTTTTGAGTCTATGTGCCTGCTATATGATAGAGAGTTGCTAAATAAGTAGCGTTAGATTTTGTGAAAAGAATCATTGATTCTGTAAATAATCTAAGCATGAATAGAAAAAATTATTAATTTACCATGTTCCTAAGTGCGCGTCCTCTTGCATGTTGGCAAGGGATTAATAGATGTCTAAAAACGTTTTAAAAAGGAAATTTGTTCTAGAACAAAGAGTAATCAAAGTAACCCTTGACCACTCTGATGTTTGTGTATCGTTTGTTAGTCAAATCACCCTAGTGGTCTATTTTCAATGCTGCGTTATGTTTGGTTGAGCTACTAGTAGGCTATAAGTTATAGCCTACTAGTAGCGAAAAGTGTCGGATTCGAAAGCCAGAAAATGTCAAATGGCCAGACCTGAAAACGTTTTTTCTATATAAATTGAACTACTAGTGTGATTTGACTAAAACAAGTATTCCTCTCGCCCTTGACTCTCGCTATTGACTCGAGGAATACTTGTTAAATATTATGGTTAGTTAGCCTTTTATTTCGAACTGTGACTAACGCACAGTTGACAGACGCTGATAGGACCAAGAGTCCAATACTAAGAGTGAAAACCTTGTACGAGTGTTGTTCATGTCAGCGTCAGAAAGTGTCTATTTTTAGTAACATATTTTCATTGTTTCCTGTGTGTTTGTTTGGTTAGTTTGTTTTCCGCTAGACGAAGGCTATAAAACATCAACATAGAACTACGTACCAGCTGTTGCCGAACCTCGTGTGGTGTGGAAGTGCTTAGTTTACGTACAACAGTGGGATAACTGCAAGTCTGTTCATTTTATAGGAAATTGTGTTTCTAAAACTAGCACTTTTCTTACTCTTAGTATGGGCCTTCATCACACGGCAGCCATCTTGGATAAATCTTTTGTTCTTGCATCTGCAGCCTCGTCATGATTACGAGTTTCCACGGGGAAAACAAAGACTTTTATCCATGATGGCTGGCGTGTGATTAAAGCCCATTGGAATCTGACGACGTGACCAAGGGCGCGACAAGATGTGTAAAAATAAATGTAGATAAAAATGACCACCTTCAGTTTTTTGCAAGGATGGGTCAGTCGGAAAAGACAAAAATAGTTGTACATATAATGTTTCGTTTAATGCAAGTAGAGTTATTATTTTATTCCTTAAACAAGAAAAAGTGCACAAATAATTTGAAAACAAGCTATTTTATAGAATTTAAACGTAGAGCTAGATATATTTTAAAATTACAAAATAGGAAAACATGAGTGAGCAAATTAGCTAGTTACCCGATGTTGGAGGGGAAAGGGCTTGTTAAAATTTAAAGTAACAACGTAACTGGAAGTTTATGGCTGTGTCGGTTAGACTTATATTTCTAAGTGCGTAAACAAAATGTTTCGTTTACGAAAACGTTTCGTCCATGTAAATGGGCTGCGATGCAGGAAGATATTTCTGCGCCTAGTAACGTAGGACAGTGAGTTATGACTTGAATCACGAAGGACAAACGCTAAAGTAGCACAGAAAAAGCTAATTATTTTGTGTTTCAAGGTCTCGTTATAGCCATCCACACGTGAGAATGAAGATAACTTTGAGTGAATTTGTGTGAATCAAGCATAAAAGCAAGTTTTCGCTTTACAAAGTTTCTTGCTTTGAATGGCTATAAACGATCATGGAAACTGAAAAGTGGGTAATGGACTATATTGTTATAATTTGGATCAAGGATTCATATGCAAGCGCCTTTTGCCGTCCAGATTCGTTAGAAATATAAGATGGTGAGCTACCTTTTTGCGCAATGCATAACATTGTAATCAGAGTTTTGCTAACGTTAAACTGGGTACAATTGAACATTTTCTATGAGTAGACTAGATAGGATTTAAATTTTGTAAAACAAGACCGTGTGAAGAATAGGAAGAGTAGATTTTGTTGGAGGCAAGGAAGTGTGTCCTCTTTTTTCAAAGTTAAGATAACCCTAGTTTGGTAAAATAAAGTTTATGGCATTTCACAGTAAGAAGTCCGTTTGTCTCATTACTTTAACTTGGTTAACGGAAGAGTCCATCACTAAGAGTGTTGATCTACTACTTACGTTTACCGCTAACACTGTGCTATTTATAGAATATCTCATTTCATATGACGTAACCATGGGTCGTCGTACCGTGACCCCTGCGCTTCCCTCAACCGCGGTTTCTGGAGTTATTTCACTCCACACAAGAGTTGAATCTTCACCACTTAGTAGAGTTGTTTTCACTCCACATTATTTCACTCCCAACAAGAAGTTATTTTTACTCCACAATAGGAGTTGAATCAACTCCCCAATCAAGGAGTGATTTTGCAAAGGAGTGAACCCAACTCCGCATTGTGATTTCACTCCGGATTGGAGTTGTTTTAACTCTTATTGTGGAGTGAAATCAACTCCAAAAAATTCACTCCAACAGTTGGAGTGATTTCAACTCTACATGTGGAGTTGAATCAACACTCTAAAATTAAATGTGCGGTTTCTCCATACAAAGGACGTGGTTAAGAATTCCGTTAACGTAACATAACATTGAAGCACTAGCTATCAGGCCCACTCGAAAACTGGGCTATTGTTGAAATAATTAGTAGCGAACGCTATGTAGTGAATCCTCTTGTGCGTGAAAAATGTAGCATCTGCAGCATATGGAGCCGGCACCTCTTGATACTTAGAAAATCTTCCGTTGATAAATTTAAACACAATGGAGTTCCGATAAGCTGACTGCGACACTACAAGGTATGCATCGTCACCAATCATGAACGGCCGGCACGAAGAAGCTCCCATAGTGCTAAGCGAGCTGAACGATTCCAGCATTCCCTTCTCGCGGTTCCATCGGAATATTGGAGACTTTGTTTTGAAAATGTTTGCGCCGTAGTTTTTCTGCCTTTTTGCTAGGAACACAAGGAAGGTGTCGTTCTTCAGCTGTAAAGACTCGGCCGTGCTGATGTAGCCGCCGATTGGCAGCACCTGATGAAGGTCAAACCGGTTCCCGGTCCATTTAAATAAAAGCGACTTCTTAAAGTAACCCCACACTGCGCATGCGAGGTAGCTGCCACCGTCCACTTTGAATGCATTACATTCGGGAATGTAATCGTTGCTAACTTGAAGTCTCTGGATGATTTTGAACTCCCCAATATGCCATTTATAAATCTCAAGCAGCTTGAATCCCATCACTGCCAAATACTTGGAGGATCCTATCTCGAAAAACGTCGTGGACAGCGCATGCGCTTTGCCCTCTTGGATTTGCTGATGTTCGTCAAATAAGCCAGTGTCGGAGTTAAACGTGAAAATCACGATGACTGAACGCGTCGTCATTGTTCTCCGAGAACGATGGTGTTTCCTGCGCAATTTATACTTCATGGAATAAGGCACGGCTAGGAAATGTCGGTCTTTGATTTGGAAATAGCGTATGTGAGAAGGGCTTGAATACGAAGTTTCCAAAGTCTGGTGCGGCACGAATGAGTTTTCCTCGAATCGGAATATGTAACTCTTGGAGCGTGCGCTTCTTGAGATACCCCGATATCGGCTATAAGCCAGGAAGGTGTGCTTACCAATGCTGAAGTGGCTGACACTCGACGCACCGTGGTGGGTTGCCACGGTAACAAACGGATCGAACACACCTATCAGGCAAGATGCAAACAAAGAAACGATGTCAAATATTTCTTGTTTTATTTTTGTGGGGGGGCGATGGCGTCATCAGCGCGCGCAAGGAAGGAAAACACTCAGCTTGCATCGCGTTTGGCTACCACAAGTTTCTGCAAGTCCGTGCAAGTTAAAAAACTGCGTCAACTGTCCCGGGCTTTAAAGCTTGGAAATCATTTGCTCTTACAAATCAATGTTCGCAAATGCCTTCTAACCATTGCAGGGGTAATCTCCTCGCAGCCACCTCTAGGTCGGGGTCATTCAACACTCCCCTGCGAGGAGACGATTGTAGAGGCAGTCACGCCAATCACTTTGGCACAGCCTCGTCATTACCTTGTACTTTACATATGCACAATTAATAAGATCAGGGTGTCACGCAACGCTCCCCTGTGAGGAGACGATCGTAGTGTCAGTCACGCCAAAATAATGCCTTTCTAACTGGTGATTTAAAGGAAGGAGGAAGGGTGCCGGCCGAAAACACCTTGTCGACGTACTCTCGAAAAAGAGCGCAACTGAGCAGTATGGAAGACCTGGACCTCAGTGCTAAATATAGCCAGACGGGGACAAATGGCATTATTTGGCCGATGCCTGATGACGTGCAGGTAGGAAGAAGACAGGTAATTGGTGATTTAGAGCAAAACGGTCTTACCTTTAACACATGGGCACAACCTCATCATGACCTTGTTCTTTCCAAATGCGCAGTTTATACGATTAGGGATGCTCTTGAAGCCGATGCATAAACTCGGCGACTCGCAAGCACCTTTCATATAAACAGGATTGTCCTTGAAGATATAATCATCCGTCCATGAATCCGTGTTCTTGCATTTGATGCCAAGTCGGTGGAAGATAGGGAGAGCGGTGTCCTCGGGAAAACCATGGCCTGTGATTGTGCAGATGCGGCTTTGGTCCTTGCACACGGAATCACAAGACTGTGCTGGGCGCTTGGCAAGAACGTATTTCACGCCTGAAAAGAAAAGAAAGGAAATATGTTGTTTGGTCTTCTGTTCATGTTTAATCTGTTCATGTTTACCATGAACATGATTTGCAGTGAAACGAAAAGTCCGAATCGTTTGTCAACAAGTAACTTAGAAACCTTCTTTCAAAGTGACTGGACGATGCCAACCTCCTCAGGAGTGAAACTTACCAGAAAACCGATGAGGAGTGACCCCGTATAACGAAATGGACAGTTTTATACTTATTTATGTGTAGAGATTAATGAAGAGCGTTGAAATGTAGGATAAATTGGCGACCTCAAGGTGGAATAACGCTATCGAAAATTATAGCGTTGCTTCAACTGGGATGGCTAGTTGTGAGATACTAATGCCACAGCAAACAAAACCAGAAATGTCCATCTTGGTATTAGCGCGCCCCTATGTCTCGGGTGGAAAATTCTATTTTTAGAGACACCACACAGGTGCGCGCGTAATACCGAGATGGACACGTCTGCACTTTTGACTGCTGTCGAGGTCCTTTTCAAGGGGTCATAAGCTACCGCGACAGAATGAAACAGTGATACACCCTGATATGTAGCTTTATCAGAGAATATTAAAGATTATTATTATTATTACACTGAATGACGTACCTTCTGATGACATTGGTAAGGTTACCATGGCGAAAAACATCAGCAATGCTCTTGTTGGCATAGCGACTGACAGGCTCCTCTTTCTACAAAGGTTAAGAAAATAGGAAAGGAGTTCGAGGGTTAATAGTGATGTATATTTTTGTGCTTATAAAAAGGTTACACTCCTGGGTCCGGTTGCTCGAAAGTGGTTTAGCACTAATCCAGGATTAATTACCATGGTGACTCGATGGTTTTGTTCAGAACTAAACCTGGTTTAAATTTAATCCACCTTTGAACAACCCGCACCTGGTCAACAACAACCAATTTTACCCGTATCATTTTCAAGGATAGATTCGGCGGTCAAGTCCGCTGGTCAACATAGCCCTTGAAACTGGCTATCGATCAAACAACAGCGTCTGTCTGGAATCTTTCCTACTCTAAAACCACTGTAATTTGTTGCCTTTCGCTTTTTATGGACTCTTCACAGAGTATAGCGAAGGGCCACACATTCATAGTAAAAGTGAAATGCTGAGGTCGACAGGCTTAAATAATATTTACAGATGTTTGTATGGGATTTCACTAGGTGGGGGTGGCAAGTTTTGTTAGAATACGTGCCTGATATTACGTATCCATTATCTGATTACTCTATCTAAGTCATGATTCACCACTTTAGATTAGATAGATTAGTGCTATCACAATTATTATAATACCTGTATGTAATTTCCTATGTAGGACTTGCCGGAACCAAAAGAATGTAACTCTAAATAATCGTACGTGAATTCCATTCTTGATACGCCTAGAAACTTGTATATAAATATGATTGAGCTATATGAAACAAATCAGTTGTTGTTGTTGTTATATATGTGAATATCCTGTCAAGTTCTTGTATGCTATCTTGTGTAACTACTATGGCTACGGGGCTAAACGCAACAAGTTTTTGCTTCCTTCCAAATACAAACGGAAACTATAACTTCGATCTATATAGCTTTCAATCTATCATTAGGCATTGTTTTAGCACTCTTGCAGCTGGTTCCTGTGCATTGTCGACGTGTTATATTTTACCGTCGAATACATTTGTAAAATGTTTTACTCTATGTATATCTTGAAAATGTCGTTCTTTCACGGATCCGCGCGGGCTGCCTGTGCTTTTGCAATCTCGTCTCAGGGCCTTTGGCCGAGAAAAACAAAATGGCGACCAACTGATCTGCAAGTGAATTTTCCTGCCTTTGTCGCAATCACGGTTTTTCGGGAGCTTTCGGGGATTTCCTACATATCGATAAGGAAGTCTTGCAAAGTCGCGGCAATTGGTAACAATCGGCAATTTGGTGGCGCAATTTTCTTGATATGGACCCGAAACTTGCAAGGGTCACTAATTTTAGGGTGCTCTTTCCAGTGGGATTTCCTTTCGCTAGCTTGCGCCCACGTTGCCAACGAGTTGCGAGTCATCTTTCCAGACCACTTGGCACCTGGAGCAGGTACCAAGTGGTCTGCGTGCATTACAGTACACAACTACTACTGGTATGCCTGTGGTGGACGTACCCTCTGTTGTCCAGACTATGTGTCTATGCGAGGGACATTCCTGATTGGCTGAATTGTTCCCGCCACTTTTGGCGCGCGTGTGGCGACACAGGAAACCCACAACATAAATACTTTTTTAAGCTACGAATTAAGAGGTGGCGAACTAAAGTCTTTTTATTTGTTTTCATGTGAAGGAATTCTAGCAAGACCTGAAATACCTATTAGAGTGTCTACTTGTGACATTCCCGGGGCGCACGGGAAGATTTTAATTTATTTTAACTTAAACTTTTTCGTCTCGTATTTTGAGAGGCAAGTGGCAATATGACTTGTCGTCGAGCTCTTGAGAGCTTTAACTAGTTTAAACCCCACGAAGGAACACGATCGGCGCGGAATTGCTTTTGATAGGTCGAACGCCACAGAAGAAATTTAGTTAATTAAATCCAATTTACGGTAACTATATATCCAATCAAATTATCTGCGATTCCTCGCAAAAAATTGAAAAGCACACCAAATTTCCTCGTAAGCAGACTATTAAGGACCATTAAACTGTAAATCTGCTGAAACGCGAATTGTTCACGGCACCATCTCTCCTTTCAAGCAGTGACTTGAGCAGGTTTTAAGTTGCGAAGAAATTAACTGTTAATGCAAGATTAAAATTCCTGTTAGAACACATCATGGTTGTTCTCTATAAAAAAAGATCTTTTCAACAAAAAGCATCGTTATCGAATATGATTATAGTATATCTGATAAGAAATTTCACCTACTCAGATTTATGAGATAGCAATCCAAGAGAGGAACATACATCAATGCGCGATCTCAGTAGAAGAGTAGAAGTGCAGACATTTTGGCATTCAAAAGGGCTTTATGTTAGGGTATTAATCCGAACTTGAGCTACTGTTACCTTTTATACGACGCTAGTCTTGTGGTTGACAATCTTGATCAGCACAGCACGAGCAACCAGAGGCTCAGAATCAGGTCTGGTCTGGTCTTTACCGGAGTCCAAACTTTCCCATACAAACTGAGCGCATTATACTATTAGAGACGTGCTAGACTGTTTACTCGCCCAGATCGACGCCTTGTTTATAGAACCGCGACAAGCGAGTCTCACTTAACACCCAAGAATACTTGAAATTTCTCGGTTTTCTGTGCCACACGAGCGAGTTGACCGCTAATCTGCTAATCACTCGCCAGCTCATTCAGGTTCGCTCATTAGCGTACTGCAGGAGTTTCCGTTTGGGTCTGTTTTCGCCCAGAGCCACACCGTCCCTTTGAGGTCAATGAGTTTGTTCATGTTTCAGACTTCGTCGCGTCCAATGCTTGATATCGAACATCCTCAATTAGTATCCTAAATTCAAGTCTTTCAATAGAGTATGTCAATTAATTAATTACTTAATCACATGATTAATTGATAAGCCGAAAAAGAGGATTAGCATCACAAGGAAACTGTAGGAGTTATCCACAAGACATCAAGAATAAGCTTTAAGGCTCTGCTTGCTAATGAGTCAGCTTTGTACAAAATATGGTATTTCCCCCAAAGAGGAGAAGGCTCCAAGTGCAAACCACACTAATTACCTTTACCAGATGCTGTTATTGCGTGCTGTATTCGTGTTATGTCAATGGGAAACTTGGTAAGAGCGCGTTGCTATGTAGTAAAGCGGCACGAAGATTCAACGCGGACAAAAGCACCAGATTGTACCTTATTTCACTTTTTAAAAATCTCAGTACATAAGATGAATGCTTCTATATAATGCCTACATGTAGCTTTATAGAAATTCGTTAAAAAGTAAGCCTGTCACGAAACTGCACAGCTGTTCTGCGCATCTTTCAAATCAGAGAATATCCTCCCGTAACGATGGCCAGCGATGGCACGAAAACAATCGTTTTCAATCCCGCTATTTCTCGATCCATCGTAGCAATTGTTTTAGCTCTTACATATTCTTTAATAGTTATCTGATAGGATGGTCTAATTAGTTTTGCTCAGTGATCGTTCCTGGAGAATGCGAGTATCGTGACATTCCCCTTTAAACTTTGTTCTTATGATCACGTTACCACAACTTAGCATGAGCACGTGAACATCGGGAGATGTTTGTTCAGGCAGCACGCAGGGTGGCTGGCGGGACTTTCTTAATTTGTGACTCGATACAAAGCAAGCCTGGAAATCAAATTATAATGGTTTGTGATGGGATATTATGCAAATGTTGTTTTTTCATGATGCCTTAATAATTGAAACATGTGGGTCGGCCTGAAACGCGAAGCGTGAAGCAGCGTATATCCGCCTGTCATTTGTTTGTTTTTGTAACCGTGAGGCTACCAATAACTCACAAGACGTTCGTAGATTTGACGCACGCGCAGTAGGTGTGGCGGAAGCAATATGTTGCGTGCACAGTGGGACATAAATATCTTTTAAACTTCCATCAATATCTCGTGCTATAGAGTTACCAGATTTTTTGGTCTAAAATGGTCTATAAAATGTCAAAAAAATCCAGTTAGGAAATCTAGGCATATGCATAGCAATATTTTAGACCATTTTTGGCGCGCACGAACGTCTGTGAGTTCAGCTTTGCGCCGCGACTGGAGCCTAGAAAAATTAAAAGCCGCTGTAATAATTAGCAGCCAAAAACTACTTGCGCTAGTCTGACCTGCACTGTACATAGCCTGCTAGCAGGCTACACTATACACTTAATGACTGCTTCCGAGGGAAACAGCGAGTTTTGTTTTCCCTCGAATCTCGACGTTTCCCTCGACTATTATATAGCAAAAAGAAAATTCGGTGTAAAAATAGTCCGCCGAAATTTCTCGCTAAAATGGGATAGCCTTATGTGTAGCGTCGCGTGAGCAGGATGTGGGATCCATATGGTCACGAGCAGCAACTCACGACTTTTATTTCTACAAAAACCCATTAAAACCCAATAAAACGCCGTGCTAGCAAGATAACTATCTACACTCCCCGCGGAGGCGTGCGCGAGAGGCTGCAACAACATAGTCACGTAATGTGACATCAAAGATAACATTCTCAAACAAAGAAAGGTGAGTAAGGTAAGACTCCTTATTTACGTCTCAAGTTTCTAGCGTTCCACTGGCTAATCGGGCTTATCGATCTCTTTCCTGCTTCATAGTGTTTCTAAGAAGTGTCGCAAGTCCGCGCATTGCCAAAACGTGCGCGCCTACATCGCTGATGTCACCGGGAGCGCACCATTGTTACAATTGTTTAACAATATTTTACATTTTTTAAGGGGGCACAAGGGGGCTCCCATTAGCAGACACTGAGGGTGGTTATTGCCAAAACGAACGTCATAATGTAACAGATGGAACACAGGTGGAACACCACATCCACTAACTAAGTCTTTGACAAGCTTCTATAAAAAGCACTCTGATGACGACATTATCTACTGTTTGTTCTTACAAAACAATAGCCTAGGTCCAATGCTCACAAGACAAAAGCTTCAAATCGATGCTTTCTCCAAGTTGTAATACATTTACAGTAATTTTAGAAGAGAGCCTCGACTTGAGGTTATTGTTTGTAGGCATTGGAGCGTAATTCGAACATGGCTTATTATCACGTTGAGCACCACAGGGCTCCCAGATTAGAGCGAAACACGCAATTCAAATCACGTAGAGCAGAACACCCGAGGTATCGAGACGACGAATTGATCACTTGTCTTGGAGACTTTGATATCGTAGATCTGTTTCCCTGGGCTTCAATTATCGAAGATTTTGTACAATACAGAAAAACAACAAAGACTTATTCGCACTTTCACCAGAGATTAGCAAGAAGATGGCATTATGAGGTGAGTCAAGTTTTTCTTTCATATATTCAGTTAGTTGAGTTTCAAATTAAAGTCTTATGTTCACTTTATATACCCGTTTGTTATTTCTGCGACAGTACTTTTTTAATGCTCAAGAGAGCGATGATCGACATGACTTAAGTATATAGTATACAAGCAAATGAATATAATGGATTAAAAAGACTAGAAAAGGATGAAAAGGAATTACGAAATGCAATACTTGAAGTTACAGAGGTTTTGCATTTTCGCGGATGTCCAAATTAGAAATCGTTTTATTTATTCCATGGAGGGTACAGGCAGTTTCTATCTTAATTTTGTCATATCAATTGCGTTCAAATCATTTTCATAAAGTATCCTGACTTTTTGCCGCGAGTTTTTTCGTGACATATCTTTGTGTTGGCTAAGCCAATATCGCCAGTAGCACTATTATAATAGTCACTACATAGTCGCTACAATATTATATTATATTATATTATACTTATCTTTTTCTCTCATTATTTAAGAAATGTCCCACAAATAGGAATAAAAATATCAATTTTTATAGTAACAGAGATTCTAGAACGGTCCTGCGCACAGCAGCCCGTTCAATTAAATTGATTTGAATTGGCTTCAAAACTGAAATATCAAGTGACTTTTTATACCAAAAGCCAATCTTAATTCACGCAACAGTCATTTTTCGTAAAGATAATGGTATTCTTTATTGGGTGCTAATAAATTACTCTAGACAGCAAAGGAAAGGGACAATCATAACAAACAAATGGCGAGAGATCGCTAAACTGTGATCGGCTAAACAGGCAATTCATTAACATTACTTGAATTTGGACAGAAAAATAAATATAAGTGAACACGCAAATGAATGAACTCATTTTCCGTTTCCGCCTGATATTTGATATTCCTTTTTACTGCCGATAGAAAAACAGATAAAAGCGTTTCAATTCCCGTTTTTTATTCCCCTTGCTTTCGGCAGTTACAAGTCATTACAATTCGGAAGTGTCTTATTTCTGTTTTCTTATTGCAAAAAGGAATTCTAAGTGCCTCGAAAAACCTTTTTCCTAATGTCTCTATTAGGTCACGAGAATCTTTAATGTAAAAATGTATTTAAGTGGGTTATTATCTGGTGCGAAGAAATTGATTCTAGCAAAACGGGTTGGGGCAATTTTGATAGGCCTGTAAAATTTATAAATAATAATGGCAATTATTTAATAAAAAAGGAGTTAAAAGTTACTTAGTTCTGTTTCTATACGTTTGCCTTTAGCGATCTCAGCAAAATAGGCATGTCCTAAGCAATGGATTGAAATACTAACCGTAAAATTACAAAACGAGGCCCCGGGGTATTTTAATTTTTTAGAGAGAGAGAGAGAGGGGGCAACGCAACAGGCGATCAGAGATTTTTCATGTACGCTAGCGGGGTTGTATATTGGGTATGTTAAAATGGCAAACCTCGCGCCTTCTCATCAAAATAAACTACCTCATTTGGTTTCTATGGCGACTATCTTGTTCCCAGGCCACCACGCCCAAAATTAAAAATTTAATTATTTGTAAAAAAAAAAATTCTTATGGTTGCTACGGGAACCGGCTAGTAGCAACCACAACTAACCTCTCGTGCGAAACATTGGGTTCGTACTAAGTCCCATTACATATCTATCCGTATAGCACAGGCGAACGTCCGTTAAAACGAGCGCGGGAAAACTGAGCGCCGATGGCGCTCTCATACAAATGCTTTGAACAACAAGGGGCCAACCATTGAACTCTTGAGGGGGGGGGGGGGGGGCTTTTTGGAAAAAAAAATCCTACACAGTAAAATGGTGACTAAAACCCTTCTTTCTTATTGGAAAAAATTCTCACCACATAACAGAAATATAAAAAAATCTTGCGCTGACAAAAAAGCCCCCCCCCCTCTCAAACGTTAAATGGTCGGCCCCTAAGGAATAGGCCCAGTTCTTTCAATTCAGCCGGTCTCAAGGTGGCTTATATTAAGGTGCGCTTATATTTGGGTGCGTACAATGGACGATTCCAGCTATAATGCATGCGCGCTGCATGTTGGTAGTTTAGTATAAATATTCACAAATAATGAATCAAATGTTGAATTGGTTTGGCCTTAGCTTTATATTCATATAGTAGTATTTACGACGCATTCTACACAATGTTATCACTATGGTCACCTAAGGCAACCATTAATACCCCAAACCTCTAGGGTATAGAATTTTTATCTAACAAAATCCTGCTTTTTTTCCGGTACGAAACTCTTGTTTGACGGAAATTGGGAATCTGCAATAACACAAATACAAATCTAAATGTTGTTTTCATGTGTCTTAAATCAACGACCAGTAGGGAATCTTAATATTTTGTTTTTCAATTCAGATGTTTGGATGTGTGGAGCCACATAATATCTTTCACAATTATTTAACAGTTTTTAAGGGAGCACTGTACTGCGGACTGCGAACATTTAAATAAAATCGTTAAGGCGATCGAATTACTCCCTGGGCTAAAAGAGCGAAAACAGGATAATTTTACAGTAAATGTATATGAAATACTGTATGTATTCGTCGTTCAAATTCGGTCGTTAAAATTCACGCTATTGCGAGGTGACCGTTTTGGGGATCTCTCGATAAACTTGGTTCTTAATATGTAGAATTAGGTACTGCCTGAAAGCGGAGCTCCGCTATTATTCTTAATATGTAGATGTAGGCACTGCCTAAAAGCGGAGCTCCGCTATTATGTAAAGGGCCGACTTCACAGACTTGCAGCTCTTAATCACTCGCTTGTGGTTTGATAGCAACTTGAGAAGTAAATATTTCTCCTAAGATGTTCAAAATGAAAATGCTAGATAACGAGAATAAAATGACGTAAATATGGAAGTTTTAAGGTAGTACAGGAGGCTCCCGAGGGTACAATTTGAAAAATTATATCTCGCTTTATATTTCGTTTTACCCAATCAGCATTTCAGCATGTTTTTATTAAATATTTAGCTTTCTTTTGATGTAATGCGCATACCGATACCACGCCCTGTTTCACGAGTATTGGTCTCCATAGTAACCATTACATTTTCACTAAAATTCTAAAAACTCACACGTTTTTAACAACAGACCTAAACTAAGTGCACCAGCTTATTTTTCATTAAAAAAGGGACAACATTGACCGTGCCCGTAGCAAAAAATTAATAAGTTAATAGGTTACCGATTAATAAAGTCAAAACGCAACAGAATTAATAATATTATGAGTTTCCATACGGGCATGGTCAAAATCCTTCTAAATGCACTATCATTTCGTTTCAGAAAGTTTCAGAGACAGAGCTCAAATCTACACGCACTTATTCATCATTTTCGGTGTTCAAGCGCCTTAATTACAGTGAAATAACTTCCTTACTTCACGAATTTTCGATTCTTTGGCTTTGTTCGCTTCAGTTGGCAAGATGCATCTGTGTTGGTTACTTTTAACCAGTCAGCGGTCTTTTGTATTCAATATTTCCCCCCAAATAAGGATCTTTTGCCCTTATACAGCAATGTTTTTCGCGCGAAAATAAGTACACGCTACTAAGCAAAGTAAATCGGATTAAATTTCACTCAAGTTTCAGAAGTCACGCGCGCTCGTAAACAAGCTCAGAACAAACCGCATAGCTGCGAAATTTTGGTTTTTGCAACATTGGCTTTTTATAACAAGTAAGAATCTGTTGTTTAAGCTCCCAAAAACATGTTTTTATGTCTCATAACGATTCATCGATCAATGCACATGGCATGACTTCACCAGGGATTAATACTGGAAATGAAATGCGATCCGGCTTGACCAACACAACAACTGATAATATTTCATTGTTTTTAACATTAGGAGAGGAAAAGAAGCAACTTCTGGAAATTATTTCGTTGCTACAAATGAATAAAACCTCTATGAACAAAAATAAAGTACTTTCTCGCATAAAAGCCGAATTCTGTGTCCAGTTAATGACTAACAGTAGGTCAAGGGTCACTGCAACAATACCAGATAAATACTCGGGCAGGATAAACACAAGGTATAACATTACAATATTTGGCGCGAAAAACGTTGCATTTCTCTCTCGATTTTTGTAGGAATTCGTGAAATTTCAAAGTTTTAAACTACCCTATATGATAAATAGTATCACCAGCATCAGTTGGGTGATTCTGGGGAGAATTGAAATTTCGATCATGAGCCTCCTCTAGTACCTTAATCGATGTTTGGTGACGACACTTGATAACAAGAGTCAGAAAATCATGTTTTTTTTAGAAAGGATGCTCATAAGAAATTAAAGTCGCGCGAGTTAAATAAAAGAGCAATCACCATAACATCCCACGAATCCATGGCGAGTCGACGGACGTTGTTCTGCTCAGTTCTGTCGTCAGTGGAGTTATTTATGCTGATTAAATGTAAAGGGTTATCAGTCCTGTGCTCCGCCGGGGCGGGGTAATGAAACACTAGATTTGCTAAGTGATTCACAATCACGGGAAATACCTTGAGGTCGTGTGCTTTAGAGTGGCATAACATGGCAAAGGTAGAAAGAACACACAGGGTGCTTCGTGCACAGCACAGTACTCGGACTAAGAACCTGAAAAACGCACTAGAACGCATTCAGGACACCGTGTCACGCTCATAACTCGCTAATGCGGTAAGTAGGGTGAATATAACCAAAACTATGCAACACAGTTACGACTTAAATGCAACAAAACTGTACTTCACAGCAAGACTTGCACTCATAATTCTAAGGTATTATTAGGGGCAAATGGTTATTTTGTTATTGGGAACAACGTCTATGGTTTAAGGGAAAAGAGCTCCGTAAACATTCTAAGCTTCGAATTTGCTGCTTGAAATAATAGTAATATTCTTCATCTATGGATAAAGTTTTGTCTAGCATCTATCGTTTTACCAATGGGTTAAAGTCTACAAATCTCCCAACTTTCTTGTGAGTTATTCCACTGGCAAGCGTTCGCCATTCGCCCAATAATTGTTCGGATGTGTTCATGCCGTATGGCACAAGCTATGTGTGTTACGTCTATCACAAACGAAACTATTTTGTAACTCAAAAGGCGCCAGAACTTTACAAGTGAAAAAAAATTTACGATGTAGATGTCCCGATAACGGGAATAAATCCCCGCTTATTTTCTGTGTATCTTTTTAAACCCATTTTTTAGTTATCTTGTCGACAGTTAAATACCTCACAATTCCCTTAATAGCTCACATCTAATACGGATGTATTTTTCTTTTCTTCGCAGATTAAGCCACCCGGCAACATTACCGGAATAGCATGGATGATAGCGAGCTAACACTAGTGATTTTGTTCTCGCTAATCGCCATCACAGGACTTCTAGGCAACCTGTTTGTATGCTTCATTATCCTACAGCATCGCCCAGTTCGCCGACCAATGAACTGCCTCTTTCTTAACCTTGCTATATCGGACACCACTGTGGTAATTTTCCTGACAATCCGGCACGTTATTATTCATCTGTTCACACACCCCTCAGGTACCACTGGGGACTATCTATGTAAGTTTATCACCGGTGGAAACCTGGCTTGGATCGGCGCCATTTCCTCTGTTTGTTCCCTTGTGTGTATCGCGCTTGAGAGATTCTACATGGTCATCAAGCCTTCAAGATACTTGAACTTCTTCAAGGTTGCCACAATCAAGCGCGGAATTTGGATATCATGGTTATTTAGTGTGATCTTCAACACCCCGTTGTTTATAGTAGTCAGGTATGACCCAAACAGGAAATTCTGCTACGAGGATTGGTCAAGCTCTATCGCATCTAAGAGCTATGCCATGATATGGTTGAGTGCAGTTGCAATCGTTCCATCTGTAATAATGTGTGTTCTATACTCACAAATTATCTATGCCCTCTGGATCAAGAGGAACGAGATAGCGGTACCTTATCCTCAGATAGCGATTTGTAAAGCACGCAAGAAGATCACAAAGATAGTGGTAACGGTCAGTGTGATTTACGCCGTCACGTGGTTTCCACCACTAATTGATTACGTCATGTTGGTGTTCGCGCCTGCGCAGAGACACCTTGGGGACATCCCACATGTAGCAGCGATACTAATGATTGTATTTAACGCTTCAGTTAATCCTCTGGTCTACACGTTTCAGAGCGAACGCTTTAGAAAGCAAATCAAAATGTCGTTGTCTTGTTATCAGCAAGTAGATAACGCTGTTAACCCGATGGGGACTGAACATGTACAGACGTGGATTCCTCCTCTACAGAAAGAGCGCGCAGACTCGGGCCCGCCAGACGAGGAGCAAGTTAACAACATGTCCAAGACAGGCGTAGATTTCATGTTTCTATGGCTAACAGGACCTTAGGATGGGACCTCAGAATGGCTGGGGTTAGAGCTGTCGCTCAGGACAAAACGATGTAAGGGAGATGAGTTATGAAGGTCATGAGGAGAGGGCAGGGCGAGGAGCAGATTAACAACATGCCCAAGACAGGAGTAGATTTCATGTTTCTATGGCTAACAGGACCTTAGGATGCATGAGCCTATGGAGACCTCAGAATGGCTGGGGTTAGAGCTGTCGCAAGATGTCATCTGCCAGCGGGAGGTGATCGAGAGGAACTATGTTTAAAGGCCGACTCACCTTTCCCATAATGCATTGCTTTGTTTTTGTTTTCCATTATTCATTCCAGCAGACACTCTGGCTTAATGGAAAGGAATTCTACTATAACGAGATTTTCTAGCGTTTGTACGGTATGTGATAAACTGACAAAAACTAAAGCTTCTTAGAATCGAAAATGGCGACGAAGCAGTGCCTTGTGTGGGCAGAGTGAGGTAGAAAGAAGTCTCAGGGCAAGTTGTACTGCGGCGGCTATTAAAGGAGAGTTGCCTTAGGAGAGTTGCCTTAGGTTACTAAAGCAATTATAAGACGGGGGCTAACTTGTGATACGGGCACGACCTAGTTTATGGGATCAAACCCGAACAGCTTAGAGAAAATAGGATTAAAAACAAAACTCGTGTAATAGAATATCAAAAATGGCTGTTTACTTGTTCTTCTCATTAGCAAAATTATAATATATATCCTGCGCAATTACATGGAAAATTAAGAGTGTTGTTGTTAAGGTTGTTGTTAAAACTGGTGCTTTCAAGATGTAGCGAAGGCCAGTATACAGCATAAGTATAAGACGGTGACTTAAGACGGACAACTTGTGTTGGCTTGCATATAACCCTCTTCAAGTCATACACCCTTACACTGCCGACGATTGGGCTCGGTGTCGAGTGTACAAAGATTTCACATTGCAGCCCAAATTGATGATTCGCGCTGGGAAGAATAGACCTTTTCCGCTTGAGTGGGGTCTGTTTCCCTAATTAGCACTCATGCAAAACACGTTGTTGGTTAGTTACACGAATATGCTTGAGCAGTGCTTGAGCTTGCTCGTGCAAGCTCAAGCCGATTGCGATTGCGGGTATTTTTTTGCTCCGCCAGTCAAACCATCTAAGCCAATCAGGTCCTTGCCCTGTTTCGTCTGGTGCAGTCAACTGGCTTTTTGTCGCGACGAAAATCCAGGAAACGGCACTAGGCAACACAGGGTAAGAGTTTGATTGGCTAAGATTGTAAGACTGAGGGGACCGAAAACCCCAAATCCCAAACCCAAAGCGACGTTTTCAAAATGCGCTGCGCGAAACAGCGGATTGAACTGTTAATATGGTTTCATCATTAGGGAAGCATAAAATGGAGCGTCTGCTGCAGAAATTGTATAAGACCACTAAATGTGCAATTTCATGACGCTCATAACAGCACAGAAAAGCAACGTGTGAAGTCTGACGCGTTAATAACTTGAAGAGCCTTTGTCAGCCGCCGTTTTGTCAGCCTAGCAACATACCAAGTAGGAAAAAGCATGTATTTCCATCGGCTGATTTAGGGAATGTAGTGCGATATTTCCGAGTGAATTCGGTGAATGAAGAATAAAACTTTGTTTGCAGATGGTTATTCGAGATTTCTATACGTGATATTAAATGAAACCAATAACAAAGTAGTGGCTGACATGTTTAAGTGCATTTCCTACTTGTACGCCTGTTGTCGTTGACGCAGCAAGTTTTTCTTCCATTCAGGCATCCCTGCGTACCTTTGCTCTTCCTTTAGTCTGTCAGAATTACACATTGATTCATTATTAAACATTATTGATTTAGAAATGTCATAACTTAACTGAGATAATTATGATTTTGAGTTTCAAATCTCACACAGAGACAGATTTGAGGTCATAGAAGCTGGTTCAGTGAAAAACTGGGTTCATTAACGCCGAAAACTGCCAAAACTATGTGAGTTTGTGCTAGCCGTTGCGGCTTTTGCAAGCTTTTCCGTTGATGAACCATGGGCGCCAGGATAAGCTGAGAAGTGAAAAAGCTCGAATTTACGGTACTGGGCGCTACAATAAACTCCCCTCGAATATTGTAGCTGAACAACAATATTATTGTTGCCCAAAAAACTACTTCTGACAGATGTATCAAAGATTTCGCGAGTTCATTATTTCTAAAGAATCATGGTTTCAGACTTCATCCCGCTTAAAGGGGCTCTCGCACGCTTGTTGACCACTTCTCTAACAAGAAAATACCTCAAACCGCAATCCAATTCCATCCTCTTGATCACAGGTCAAAACGATCTAGAATTACATTTGTCTAACACTTGAAAGGGTTTTCTATTAATCTGGAGGATTATTTTGATTACTATAGGCAAATATACACGTGTTTTCCCTTTTACAATTTTACTTATTTATGTCCACGGTGGACGAATATTAAGCGTGTGAGAGCAGCTTTAACGCCTGCAGGAGTCCTGTTTTGTCTAGTTTTCGACACTCATAAGAAATCTACTCTATCTAGAAAGTTCGGGAAAGTGTTCTCGGAAAGCTTGTGTTTTATCACCTGAGATCAGTTGGGCTGTAAACACTACAGAAACGATTGGGTTTTGTCAAGACTCCCTCACCTGTCGGACTCCTGTCGCTCCAAGATCGGCACCTTCCACTTGGGATGCCCAGCGAACTTTTCACGCTCTACATCGTCCTGACAAAATGAACACATAGATTGATAACTCCTTTGACTTGGGCAATTGTCGTTTTCATGAAAACAATCGACCCAAATACAAGGAGTGCAATGGCCGTTTACACGACGCCGGGATAAGTTTCATACGAGGTTCACATAGAGCGGATTTCGGATGAGAATCAAAAGTAGACCAGGCTTGCATTTTCCACACGTTTCTATTGGTTGAAGTCTGGGATCTTTGTGTAGTGTAAAAATTAGATCCTCAAATTGCTTACTTTTTTTCTCTGTTCAGCAACGGCCTGGTGCTGTTTCATGATGCGATTCCTGAGGATCTGCTTTTTCCAATCCGGCAGCGTATGCCAAGTGTCCTCGTCCATTCTAGTAACAGCTGTTCATATAAATCATTGGATATTATATATATAAGTAAATAGAGAATAATAAATGGGCGCGCGGGGATATGGAATTGATCTTCGAGTGTTCAACTTTTGATATCTCACGAGTGAGCGCATTTTCGTTGAGATATCTATGAACAGGGCTCGTGCGCTTTCTGAATGACAAAAATCCAGGATTTTCCAGGTTTCTTTAGTTATTTTCCAGGAGTGTTTATTGGGTAGAAATGGCCCTTCCATCAAAAAACATGATAAGGATATCATAGTTTGCAGTCTAAAATCAGATTCACAAAACTGACTGATTCAACCACATTTCAGATTGAAACATTTTTCCAGGAGTTTTCCAGGATTTTCCTTAAGATCCCAGGACTTTCAAGGACTTTCCAGGAAGGAAATGATATATATATTCCAGGATTTCCTGGACGCATACGAACCCTGTATAAAGTTTCAATCGAAGTCTCACCGTTATCGACAGTAGGGTCGCCAAAATGGGGCATGGGAATCATCTGTCGTTCGCGTAATGGACGCTCTGCTCCTTGCTTATGAATGTCTGTCGCATCAGGGGGAGGCTCCGCGGGCCCTGATGACGGTTCAGGGTTCTCTGTCTTCTGAGGACCACGAAATGCGAGAGGTGGATCTATAACTTCGTTAGCGGCCGCTACGGAATCTCCGATCGCCTTCCGGTGGGTTTCTTCTTGAGAAGAGCTTGTAATCGACTTGTTATTGCCCTGCTCACTGGCAGGCGAGCTCGTATTTCCATTACATAAAGAGTCAGAAGTACCCAACCGCTGGGGAAGTTCTTGCTGGTTTCTGTTAGCTGTTGTGGTGTAGGACTCCGTGAACTGGACAGGGGAAAAGACGATGTCGGGCGTTTCACTTTGAGATGAACTTGATCGCACTGTTTTCTGGCTCCGGCTGCTTACCGGCTTTAACCGGTCCTGCGCCTCTTGGATCATCTTGGACAGCTCAATTTTAAGGCCCCGTTCAGTTGCACTCTCATCAAACTCGCCCACAGGCGAAGGCGAGGAGGAATACCCATTGACAACTTTCGCAGATCGCTGCAGAAACAGGGTCCTCTTTCTGGCTGCGTCAAGGACGCCATCGCTAATTTTGCTTCTCTCATATAACATTGCATTAGCGGAGTTCTTACTATATGCATCCGGATCCGAAGCTTTCACATCTTCATACACATCCCAGGAGCTCTTTTCGGAGCAGATGTCATGGATCGCACAGGTGGATCATCCCTAGATTTAGAAGTGTACGTGCGCGACACTTCTGTCCCGTCAGGGGTAGGCTGAGGCGTTATGTTCATGTCTTCTTCGTCCCACTCAGAGGACTTGGCCAGTGAAAGTAAAGGAGGTCGCGCCTGGTCTACTGGACGGCACAGCAAGGGAGGGACGTCTGGACCTTTTGCTGTGGAAACGGAGGAAGGAGCAGCATTGGAAGTGGTCGGTCTCTTTTTGAGTACATGAAGAAAGCTGGCGCCGGCCGCTGAATCAGCAGTGTTGATGTCAAACGTCTGTGAATAACTGTTACTCATTCTCTGGCGTTTGAGTTTCAGAACCTAGAAGTCAAATGCACGTTTTGTACTCCATATCAAACACGAGAGTAACAATATACTCAGAATGTATATCTACCTATAACGGGGTGATCTAAATTACTTTATACCACAACGCGCGCGTTTCTCGAATTCTGATTGGCTCTCAGCCGTGGGTACATAAGAGGACATACCACGGAACGCGCCATCGCTAAAAAGAACCACCGAAAACACCGTTTGGCTGCGCGGCCAAGTCGGCTGCGCCTCGTGAGTCCACAACATTTTGACCACTTTATTACGTCATTCCGTGGTATATAAGAGGACATACCACGGAAAATCAGAGGACATTTGGTAAGTGTCCGTAGAGGATACTTTTAGAAGGTCATGGTCAGGAGAAAACATCAAAATAACAATGACTTTCAACATAACACTTGAGGCCGAAGGCCGTCTTGTGCCAAAAAAAACTGAACAAGTTTTCATTCATACCTTGGAGTTGGCATTCTTCATGTATTCCACACATGTCTTATGCCCATATTTCTCTGCCAAGTCTATTGGAGCCATGTTCATCTTATCCTTGACTTTGACATCCAAGTTAGCCACCTCAATCAAGTACCTTATGCACTAGGAATAGAGAATAGCGCCAATAATATAATATTCAACATGTGAATGGATCATCAATTATCTGGAAATACCAGATGTGACAGAGATAAAACTTGTATCAGGGCACAGCTGAGATTAGTGGCCAATCCAGAAGAGAATGCAATGGTTTCCACTGAACCCCCTTTAAGCATCAGAACAATCAGGATTGGATTGTGATACTCAGATCCATTGTATTCTCAAACCCAGAGCTCCCAGCTCATCACCAGGCTCTACTGGTGGCAGCCAGTTTCGATACATAGCCATTGAGAGAAACAACTTTCTGCGCATGCCCAAACATTCCAATGGATTTCCCTGGAGCCTCCCCTGTGAGCAGATGAGCTGGGGAGCTCTGGGTATGAGAATGAATCTATTGCCACTGAGCTTTGCACATATATTGCCTGTATCAGTCTTAGGAGTGTAGAAGATACAGAACTTGATCCCTTTATAAAATCCTGGATCTGCCACTAGCAAGCTATTTAATGGTACAAACATGAGAATGAATCTATTGCCACTGAGCTTTGCACATATATTGCCTGTATCAGTCTTAGGAGTGTAGAAGATACAGAACTTGATCCCTTTATAAAATCCTGGATCTGCCACTAGCAAGCTATTTAATGGTACAAACAATATTGAAAACCCATTTTTTGTACTAGGTTCAACCATGGTTATCAATGCAACCATGATGATGTCACAGACAGTGCATGGTGGATTCTGGGGAGGTGGTCTTAATGCAAATGAACCTTGCAAATACAAAACTGGTTTAAAATATCTGCTAAATCTTTGCAGCCCTATTGACAAATTTATTTCTTATTGAACTATTCTATTTTTTCTCTGTTACCCGGTCGTTGTATTTGACCTTGGAATTTCAACAGGGTATACATTCGCAACTTTGGAATTTTCCCAGGTGAGCAAGGGAAAGAGGAATTTCCACATGGGTTGTAAAGGAGCCTGGAATTTCCACAGGGGTAGAGCAATTTTTGAAAATTTGGAGTTCCTTGATAGGGGGGGGGGGGGGGGGGGGGGGGGGGGGGGGGGGTTACAATATTTTTTTGGAAGCCAATACCCACCCTTTTCAACAACCTCCCTGCCCCTGACAGAGTGGTTTTCAACATAAGGTTGTTCTGCACCAAGAATGCTTTGACCTTGGTGCAAAGGATATTTTACTAAAAGTGACAACACAAGAGTTGGCATGCAGAGGATGTAGACGATGCTTTCTCTATCTTACAATGTCTGTTTCTTGCCGTCACTTAGTGCATGAGGATTGTAACTTACATGTAGATGTCCTTTCTCAGCAGCATCATGCAAAGGAGTACCTCCTAGATTGTCTTTTATGTTCAAGCCACTTCTAGCATGTATCCACTTTAAGACTGGTAAATGACCTTGTAAATGAAGCAAATTAGAAAAAACATGATCATAAATTTTAACTTCAAGAAATCTTGAAATATTTACAGCTTTATGTAGATTATTTGTCACTGAAACAGTCACTGATTGAGGCAGATCATGTTAGATATTTTTTTTGTCTTTGTCCCTCATGTTCCTGTATATGTTATCTAATTCAGTTATCAAGGGGCGCAGTTAAGAAGCAATCTAAGCGGTCGCTATAAATGGAAGGACCTGACAAAAGATTTCAAGCTTCCAACAGGATTTGAACCCATGACATCTACCAGTGTGAGATCTATCAAAATGTTAGGATCTGCAAGGCCCTGTAAGATGATCTTACCATTCATTGTAAAGATATGCTAGATACTTTGCCAATTACGTGTAATTTGAGTTGCAAGCAAGAAATCTCTGATACAACAACAAGAAATTTATTTGGGAGAATAGAAAATGTACATAAAGAGCCCTAACCCGCAGATTGCAACCTGCAGCAATTGCATCTTACCTTGCCCTGCAGCATAATGAGCAGGAGTTGCACCTGTGGGATCCTCCGCCGTCATAGAGGCTTGACCATGAACTATCTACAAGTTGACAAGGAGTTATATACCTAGTACATGTACATGTAAGGCATTCAATTATAGAGCTTGAAATATTTTTTCTTACTTGATCGGACATATCTCTATTGAAACTATTTTCTTGGTCTACTGAAAGATTGGTCACACAGACATTTCTGAAAATTTGTCCGACGTTGCCTGTATCAGGTGCAATTAAAACCATAGCCTCCTGTACTCCCTGTGGAGGAGGCCATTTCAACCACTAATATAATGCACAAGTAGATCTCAGTAAATCACCTACCAGATACCCAAAACAGTCCAAATGACCATTCTGAGCTGCAGCATGAATTGGAAGCATTCCATCCCTGCTTTTGATATCACAACTGGCCCCGACACTGTGCAGATATTTCATGCATGGTATACTTCCATCCTGGGCCACTAAATACATAGGCGTGGTACCATCAGTGGCAGCTTCATTAATACACCTAGGTACCGTTAATATAATTATCATTAATATGTATATATAATAAGACTCAATGCTGTCCAATTCAGAAAATGATTCATGGATGATACATAGGAACTCCAAACTTCAGTCAAAGAGACATGTTAATTTCCTTTGGAACATCTTTATAGAATGTACTTGGGCCATCTTCGGGACAGTCTCTGGGTTAGCCTGCTTGCAGGTGGTACTAGGGTTTTTATCGCAGAAAACCCGGTCCGCTCGATGATCGGGTGCCATCTTGGATTTTTGAGACACGTGGTCCCAGGACGAGCACAAACAAAAAGGGGGAGGGGAAGGGAGAGAAAAACTCTCTGGGTGTGGTAGGAACATCACTGGCTTACGTTGAAAATGTATGTACCTATTACCAGTGAGTCAAAATTAAGTACCTCCTCTATTTTTTTTAAGTTGGCAGGTCTATCTTTATCACCAAAATTTCAGTGACAGATGATGAATTCGTCGCTAGCATGCTTTTAAAAATTCTGCATTTTCAAGTTGCAACCAGTGGGTTAATCCAGAATTTTGGTTCTCAGGACTCAGAAGCGAATAGGTTTTTGGGGTATGAAATTTTTGCAATTAGTATATTTTACGTCTAAAAGTTTCACTGGGAGGATTTTGTGGGACACAAAAAGCTATCATCTTATAACTTTGGGGATTATTGCTCCTTCAAGCAGCATGTTTCATCCCATGTCTAGACTATTAGGTTTTTGTAAAGGGCTTTTTGTAAAACATACAATGGAGTGTATGTAAACCAGTGAGATATACATTGTATGTACATGTAGCATCACACTGCATGAGTACTTAACTTAATCCCAAATGAATATCCTAAGATTGTTTTTAATACAACTTACTCTAATCCTGCCTTGTTAACCAGTAATTCCATGCAATTCAAATGCCCTCCTGCAGCAGCAAAATGCAGTGCCAGCATCTTGTTAAGTGTTTTAGCCATGGGGTTGCAGTTTGTCTTTTCTATGAGCCATTTGACAACTTCATAATGTCCGAACCTTGACGCCAAATGAAGCGCCGTGTGTCCTGAATTATCAGCTAAATTAGGATCCATTTTACAATCGTGTATAAAGAACTTCACACATAATAGTTTCCCCTGAGTTGCAGCATCGTGTAAAGCTGTTGCTCCAGTTTTGGACTTGGATTTTGGTTTGATCCCCGCTCGTTGGATCATCCACTTCACACAGTCAGTTTGCCAAATCTTGAGGCATGATGCAAGGCAGACGATCCGTAGCCATCTGCAACTAGCGGCACCGTTCTTCGCAAAGTTCGTAAAGTATCGATGTCGCCATCTCTAGCTGCAACAAGGACCCTTCTTTCTCCACCATATTATTGCTTCCAGGCGAATGATCGCTCCATGTCAATCTTAAAGCGCATTCTTTCATTTGTGATTTGTAGTCGCCATAAAATTAGTGAATATCCTAACTAAAATACAAGCTGATCAATTATTTAAGCATTCAAATGACGAGCGTCAATTGGCCACACAGCTCTCTGTGTGTGACAACCTAAATCAGGGTTGTCTTTGATTTTGTTTGCTTGAATGTTTGCTTGAACGGTTCAATAGTCTCTATCAACTTGTATCAGTAAATGACCTTCCGATCGCTCATGAACAGCAAATTTTGCCAGTTATTAGCATAATATCTTATAAATGTAAGCTTACTTATGTTCTGGATAGAACGTTGCTGAAGCTGAAGGAGAGGCAGCTGGCCTCCAGTTCCTTCCAGGCGAGTTTCTTTTGTAAAGATGATGCAGGCATAGCAACATTATAAAACGTAACGCTCTAGAAATCCACGGACTTTGCTGCTAAGGTGTTGTAAAAGAAACATAGAAGAAAGCAGCACCGAAACAGCAAATAGAGCCTCGAAGGCTCGTGTGACGACGCAACTGTACTGAACTTCATTTGATTTGTCCGCCATTTTGAAAATTGTTACCAGTCTTCTGGCGCGGCGCGGCAGTCCCGTACATACACCGGACACCGGCGGCAAAACGAAAGGCAAAACGCATTTGCCATGCGCTAAAGATTCACTTCCTGTGAAATGAAAACAAAAGAAATAATCTTATAACTAGAAATATCTGAAAGATAGGGAATGCTCGGAGCTATGGCAGTTAAAATCAGACAATGAGGTATCGTTGAAATGTTGTAGACTGTAAAAGTGCAGTTTCTTTAGCCGGAAATGCTTTTTTTTTTCTACAAATATTGAATTTCTCCCGGGCGCCTAGATCTAGTTCAGAACGGTTGTTGACAGCTGTAAGAGCTGGGTTCGTTGTAAGCTAAATAGAATATGACGGTTGCTCACTTGCTCAGCTAAGTTATCGGTCTCACAAATTTACGGGCATCACTTTGAGTGGTCTCGAGAGGTTTGGATAAAAGCTAAATCTTACATTGACTAGGTGTAGCTCCCGCTAAGTGCCAACGTCAGCATGAACAGAAATGTAAGCAAAGTATCTCAAAGTAAGACTTCAATATTTCTTGACCTACTTGACCTACCATGGAACTAGCGCTAACACAAATTGTGAACCTTGTCCTTTAATAATTTTCACAATTTTCACTTGTTTGCTTGACCAACTGGAAACCGCGAGCCTAATGAACACCCTAGCTGAATTCTGATAAACATTGCTCGACCGTAATAAAACTACGTGTCAGTTATCGAAAACGCGAACCTAGGTCAAATGTCATTTGAACAACGTCAAGAATGCATATGGACATGAACATTGCTACCGGGACATGAAAATTGTCTATACTAACATCTCGCGCATGTACGGCGCATATATTGACCGCTGACCTCGCTTTTGAGAGGGGGTAGATGATTGTGGACATGAAAAAGACATGAAAAATCAGCTCACGCATGTAACGGCAAGAATAGACTTGCTCTCCGCTCGCTACGCTCGCTCCGAGCAACAAAAGTACCTCGTGCTGTCTTGGAAATTCGTAAAACGTAAGCTCCAGACACAAAACGTAAGGCCACAAATTGTAGAGCAACTATAGAATGTTGTTATGTAGATTTTTTCAATTGTCCTCATTTCACAGACCAGTGAATCTTAAGGGTGTACTGACATCTAAAATGAGCCCGTTGCTAAGGAAAATTAAAAATGCTCTAAAAAGCCTCAGAAACGGTAATTTCGTTTGATATTCGATATTTGGGGTCGTTACAAGCGAAGTTAGCATGAGATGACGTCATCGCACTCCGAAGTCACGTGACCATGGCTCTACGGAAAAAATCGAAAATCTCCAGAGGAAATGTATATTTTGACATTGTAAATATTTCCGATTAATTGTTTATTAAATGTGCTCAAAACCATGCATGCGCTTAAAAAATGTTGTGAAACAAAAATGTTATGATTTTTGAAGGATATCTGTGAGCACTAAATTGTTGATAGCTTTGGCATTTCTAAAAAAAACGCTTATCCCATGCATGGTTCTAAAGAAAAGGCTGTCAGAATTGTATATTGTCAGACATCGTCTCAATTCGATTTATCTACCTTGAGATTTCCGCAATTTGAAAGGAACCGGAAGTTGAAGTTCTACGCATGCGTTGTAGGGCCTTTAGAAGAACGAGTGGTCACTAAGCTACGCGCGTTCGAATGTCAAGAAATCGTGCAAGTGATGAGTACAATTCAGCCAAAAATCGCTCTGAAAATTAGGTTGTGCAGTTTGGGATCTACTGGATATGACAGCTTTGATACTTTACAACATTGCACAAGTATTTTACGTCGCTCTCGTGATATACAAGCGCCAGTTCGATTGAGAATACAGAGCTATGAGAATCAAGATGGAAGATAAACCGGGAAGATAAGCTTGCATTCCGACTGGAAGAGATGGCCATCAGGGGTGATATACTCGTCTGCTTTTGCAGCCATCTTTTCTAACAGCTCCTTGAAGGCTTGGACTTGTGCCGGCATGTGAAGGCATGTTTTGTTGAGTATGGCTTGCCATCGGGTGTTTCCTGCAAAAATATTTGCACATTTTGTTGGCTTTTTGTGTCTTATCCCTCCATTGTTTATGTATGTGAACACAAGACAGGAACATTCAAGTGATGTATATATCAATAGAGTCAAAGAATGTGGTTACATGTAGTACAGTATTGTAGGGATGAAGTGGTGTTAATTTACTGTTCTATAAGTATAGTAAAAAAAGAACAGCTGTTCATTTACAGTACATACTACCCAGCCAAAGCAGAAGAATAAACATCAAGAGAGATACATCATTCAGTTATATTGGTCAGTAGCATTTAAAATCTACACCACTTCCCTGTTGGTAGGGCAGGGTGGGCACCCCCAGTGCAGCCTGGAGTTTATGGGTTGGTATCATAAGGTAGGAGCAAAATTCCAGGGTGGGATTCTAAATATGAAATTTCAGGGTGGGTAAACATGAATTTCAGGATGGTAATGATATGAAGAAATTGACGGGAGTTTCAGGATGGGTGGAGTCAACCCAGAATTTCCAGGGTGGGTATCTCACACGGGTCCTCAACAGGGCGGTTCTGATAATTAATGATACTGCCCATACAGTGACTATTCGCCAATCATCATGGAACCTACGGCGACTAATTGTCTTAGTATAATTGCTCAAGTGATTCATAAGGCTTTTAGACAAAAATTGTTTGTTGATTTTTCATGATCATAACAAAACGTGCACGTGCCCTCAAAATCCTTTCAATGTTATAATCACCTGGTGATTATTAATAGAGAGGTGATTATAGCAAGTGAAAACAAACCTATCGACCAATCAGCATGCAGAAATTCTTATAAGCACTTGAGTAATTTATTAATTGCTGTTATTTGATTGCTGAACTGCTATAATTGCTGTATCTGCAGAGGACAAAACAGTGCTCAAAACTATGGTGATTCTGACACACATACCTTGGGATGAAATTGACACCAGATCACATCTTGGTAATGATTGCTGTAATTCAATATTGCATCTGCAAAATTGCCTATGGGATCACTGGACTAAAAATCTCAGATGATTTGCACAGATTGCTGAGGCATTTCCTTGCATTTGAATCATCGAATCAGTCATCCTCTTGCACTTCTTGCCTGATTCCTTTTTGCACTAAATTATAATCCAGACCCATACAATATTAGTTTGAGTTTGCCTTTAAAATAATATATTGCAATGAATGAGACTGAACCCTTGTGAATGAAGTTGTCAATGTAACAATACATTATTTGTCATTGTTCATCTTTTTTTGGAGAGACTAAAATCACAAAATAAGAATTATAGTATGAAAAAAGCCTGCCTACCTTGCAGGGAGTCTTTTTCACTGTCTCAAGTCTGAGTGAAACGATTTCGACTTGTGGTTACCACATATAATGATCTCTGCTTCGGGACATTTTCTAACAGATTATCCTGGCAGGATGCATCCTGGTCTAAGATGCATGACTTGACTTTGAATCCAGCCTTTAGTAAGTCGTCGAGCATTTCCGCAAACATGTCCCCCTCAAGCACCTCCACTGGTCCCAGTCCAATTGGCTCTTTTCGTGCGGTGGGTGAATGCAATTACTTTTCCTGTGACTGCGTCATGAATGTCGCCGAACTGTTGTTAGAATAGTGACCCCTTGTAAGATAGAAGCCGTCAAATTGGATTTGGATCTTCTCTTTGTCCCCCAGCGAATCACCTCTTCTCGAGCCTCGCCCACGCTCCAATCTGCGATTGCTTTCACGTTCGGTGCGATCATTTCGACTATGCGTAGCCACTGCTTCTCGCTGATTGTACTCACTCCAATGCTTCCCAGACAGTTAAAGTAATCTTTATAGTATTGTCCAGCCGACGGAAAATATATTACTACAAAATTCGGCAAGTAGGCGCGGGGCTTTTGTGATCCGAGCTGAACTGTTTCTGATGCCAAACGAGTTGAAAGTCAGACAATAATAAGTTACTTCCCTGCGACATTCTCCTATCTCTTGACGTATCGCATTTTTACAAACACTACAACGTGTTCCATTTCCTATTTTCTGAATAACGTCTGTGTTGGTGAAAATATATTTTTGTTCACATCGATTTGCAGGGAATTCTTCGTGAGGTTTCTTGTTTATTTATGCGCGGCATTCGTGAATATCTTGTTTACTTCCTTGCCATAGCTTCCCGCGGCATTTGAGTCGTTTTCCTGAGAAAGTTTTTCAACTCCGAGGCTTTCAAAGAGCTCTTCTAAATTTATTTGCCATTTATCTTTCAGCCCATTAATTGTTGGAGATAGAGTTAGAGGTGGAGTTTTCGCAGAGGATTTTTCGTGGCTCGGCTCACTCGGCTCTGTTTGTGTCCCAACACTTACAGTTTCTCGCTCGTTTTTATCGCAATTACAAATGCTGACTTGATAGCCAATTGGGAAATGGTCTCTTTGAACCAACGAGACTTGGCAGCATTTGCCGCTTTTTTCTTTACAGAAACAAACTTTTTCCCAGACATCGGGGCATGACGAAAATCTTTCCAAAAGCAAAACAAACTCTGGCCGGCCTGCGCCGGAAGTAAAATATTTTCCCGCCCAAACTGCGCGCGCGCGCGTCGAGAGCCAGCATAGCAACGTCAATGCCATGGCAACGGAATAAGTCAGTACACCTTAAGCGCATGCAATGCGTTTTGCTGCTGCGGTGCCGCCGTCTTGCGGTGATTTTCTCTGTGAAAACATTCTCGTACCCAGAGCTCCCCGGCTCGCTCCTCGCAGGGGAGGCTCTGGTGACATCCATTTGAGGACCGTTGCTGATTGGCTGGTTTTGAACGTTGGTGCATGCGCAGAAAGATCTTTCTCTCAACGGCTCTGTATTAAATCTCGCGCATGCGTCAGTGGCTGTCACCAGAGCCTCCCCGCGAGGAGACGAGTCGGGGAGCTCTGGTACGAGAGGTACAAGAATGCTGTGAAAATTGTTTGGAGGCGTAGGGACTGGGAATGAGTATCACACGGCGCGCACAATGAACTGTGGGATCGCGCCCTGTTAAAACTCTCCCACAACTCCCTGCACGCCCTGCTAAAACTATCCCACAAGTCTTTGCGCTCCCTCTGGGTACGAGACTGGCGGCGCGGCGCGGCTCGAGACCCGGGTCTTCTGGGTAATTTTCAAGATGGCGGTACCCAGAAGACCCTGGGAACGAGGTTGGGGTTCTACAAATTCCAGGCAAAGGGGAAATTCCAGGGAAGGAAGCATCGGAAAGGACTGTCGTTTCCACTGCACGAATGTTAAAACTGCAAAAAAAAAAAAAACTTATCAAGCATCAATACAACAACTAACCACATGGTATTAGTTTAAGTAACTTTATTTAGAATTTCTTATCAATTTCCAGGTTTCCGGAAAACACAACCACAATAGTTCAAGCAAATCACAAAAGCTTTAATATCAGAGCAGCTAAAGCACATGCCGCCATGGAAAAAACGCTGACCATAGGTCCCGAGGCCGCATTGCACAGGTTACCAGAACAGCAAGAGACAGTGCAGCCGAAGGAGAACCCACGCCTAAGAATGAAAAAACAATGCTAGTTAGAACTATAGCTGTCAACACATAGATTCATGGGCGTCAGAAGCGGAACGGGGGACCAAGGGCACTACGGAGAACAAACCGAGTAATTCATGGATTTAGCCACTGGCTAAAAGCGGAGCCCGGTTGCATTTGAAAAGGTTGCCATTAGATATAGCCTGTCACCGCCATACCACGTGACTCATGTTTAGTTGTAGGGTTCATCCCTTCCGAAGATATATACCTTTTCTCGTTGATGTCATCGATGACGTCATACCACGTGACCAGGCTGCATCCCCCTTGCCATATAGACAACTTCACCCAAGTTTGTTGCCTGTTCACCCCTTCCCAATATATATGCCTTTTTATTTTGATGACGTCATCGATGACGTCATACCACGTGACCATGCAGTTGCAACCCCTTGCTACTTAGGGGTGGACCATTAGAAATTGGGGGAGGGGGGGTGGCAATTCCCAAAAAAAAATTCGAGCAAGGCAATCCTTCCAAAATAAAAATCTTGCAGGGATCCAAGCTAGTAAAAAAATGATACAAATTCAGAAAAAAAATTATTGCACTACCTGATCCCCGAAAAAAAAATCATGCGCAAAAAAATTGCCACCCCCCCCCCCCCCCCCCTCCCTCCCCCAATTTCTAATGGTCCACCCCTTAGACATTGGTTGCCCTGAAGTTCATCCTTCCAAGGATAAAAATTTCTTGTTGATGACGCCATTGATGACGTTATACCACGTGACCACGCTGTTGCGTCCCCCTTGCAACATAGATAAGTTCTCATTTTGTGGGTTTCCTGTGGACTCTGAATGTACACGAAAGCACTCAAAAAGCTAAAAATCTACTCAAAACAACGTGCGCGCCCTTTGCCATTCCTGCTGCGTGTGGTCCGCCTCGCGCCCAATAAAAAATGAAAACTTCAACAGAAACAAGGAGAGCGTGCGGGCAGGCTAAGCTCTCCAAGTTTGGTTGTCTGAGGTTCATCCCTTCCCTTGATATCAACATTTTCTCGTTTGATGACGTCATCGATGACTTCATACCACATGACCACTTGCTGTTGCATCCCCTTGTCGCTTAGACAACTTCACCCAAGTTTGGTTGTCTGAGGTTCATCCCTTCCCAAGATATAAACCTTGTATTTAGCTCCGCTATAAAACTGGTCATGGATTGCCTGTGCGACGACGGAACCACGAACGCCATGCATATACACTTTGTGTTGTTTTCTTTTCTCCTGCATGTAACTATGGGGCTCCGCTACGTTCCCACTGTCAAAGGACCATAGCTCGTGCATTTCCATGACAACAGTAAGTAAGGCGACATGGTAGAACTATAGTCACATTCATGATAATAGGATCTCGGCTTTTAAATACAGGATAAACGTTTGAAAGACAATATTGTACTTGAATTGTGAAAAATGTGCTTAAAATGTTGCCCGAAAAGCGGACAATGTCCAAATCTGCTCAAAAGTCAAGAGTGCTCGAAATGTAAAATAGTGCTCCAAATTGGAAAAAAGTGCCGAAGTAGTGCCCAGCGCAATCGGGACGTGCCTACTAACCAGAACTCCAATCACACACACCCAATTCTTTATATTATTTATTTAGCTTTGCCTCTGCTGGCAGGAGCCCACAACAGCGGAGCTATTTACAGTGAGCCCTCAAACAAATAAAATAATCAAATGATAAAAACAACATGGTTTATTCTTATAACAAATGTATCCATTTTTGAGGAGCCCAGCTTGGGATACCCAGTCTGGAATTCAGTGTGAGTTGTTATAAGTATGCTTGTGCTTCCCATGTACCTGGTGTGGTACATTTGTGGAATAAAGGATTATTATAATGATCGATTAATTGATCGAGTTGAAAAAAATAGATTCTCTCTTCCATCGCGGGCTACACCAGCAACAGAGAGTTGGCAAATATTTTCCCATTCCTATTATTCAGTCCCTTTTGTCTTCTTGCATCTCTAACTGTTTACTTCTTTAAAGAATCCAGATCAATCTCTGTGATTATATAATGTATTTGGGGGAAGAAGTTGTTGTCAAAATGCATCAAGTGTTTTGCAGTTTAGAGTCCAAATCGAACGCTGCGGCGCTGTGCTGGATGCGGAGAACGAAGCGCGCGCTCAGTTTCCACGTTCCATTTTGGCTTCGATGGGTTGCTTTATGCGACGTTGAATGATACGTATGGGGCTCCACTCCGCGCCTTCGTCGCGGAGAGTTCCTCTACAATGGATACGTGGCGAAAAATTAGTAAGCCAGAGCTTGCTTGGCAGATGGACAGCCCTGATATGATGATTTGAAAGCACTGAAATGAACCGAAAGTTCTTACCTGTTGAAGAACCTGCGCACCCTGCACGGTCGTTGGGTTCGCACGATTGTTGGGCTTTGCACATCCTTTTGCGAAAGCATGCGACGTCCTCCCCCCAGATTCAGTAGTGACTTCCAACTTATAACACATATCTCCTGAGCAGGTCACAGTTGTGCTCTTATTCTGACAGCCTTCCAGCTTGTGTCACTGGAGCACTTGTAGCAATTAAGTGCGTGACCTGTGAAGGAATAACCGAACCGAACTATTTGGTTCTATAGTTTTACTTATGTTTATATATGCAACTATAAAGATCAGAGCTAGCTGAATTGTAAATAGTCTGAAGGTCGCAACTGCAAGAAACCTGTGATCACTTTAATGAAGGTCCACCCCAAATCACTTGTATAGAGTCCTAAGTGATGACGTCACAAAAACAAAATTTTCAAGTTAGCAATATTTGTTCCTTGATTTCGAAAGAGCATATCGATTGAAAGCTACACACCAAAAATTAGATGAATCGGTTGAAACGTGACCGAGCTATTGCCCGCTGAATACATAATTTTCTTTAACAAATCACTGTATTTTGGGCTCAGCAAAACTTTATGAACTGAACCAAAATACAGTGATTTGTTAAAGAAAATTATGTATTCAGCGGGCCATATCTCGTTCGCGTTTCAACCGATTCCCCTCGTTTTTTGCATACAACGTTTTTCGGAGTTGGTCTCTCATTATCCGTGGACTAAAATCTGAAATTCGAAATTTTTCAAATTTGTGACGTCACACTTTAGGACTCTATTATGCTCTACGTTTTTTCCCGCATCGAGCACTCTTTGGATTTCACGGGATACGTACTGTACGTATGTTCTTAGAGGGTCCACAAGAGGTTTTTCGGGATGCGGGAAAGCGACAAAAATGTAGGCGGGATTCGGGATTCCGATTGTTCGCGGGATGCGGGATTTTCATAACTCAATGCGCGGGATACGAGATTAAGCTTTTCTTGTAGGCAGTTTGACGTCATAAACATGTAAGCGAAGAAGTCGTCTAAAAATGAACAATAGTAGGTCTAACGCGGCAAGTTTATAATAAATGGATATTTATATCCGGGTAGGGCCTGTCCGAAAGCAAGACTAATATCAGGATAATAAGACACACAATGAGTACCATGGGTATTAATTGTTCGCGGGATGCGGGATTTTCATAACTCAATGCGCGGAATACGAGATTTGAGCTTTTCTTGTAGGCAGTTTGACGTCATAAACATGTAAGCGAAGAAGTCGTCCAAAAATGAACAATCGTAGGTCTATTACGCGGCAAGTTTATAATGGATATTTATATCCGGGTAGGGGCCGTACGGCCTTGTCCGAAACCAAGACTAATATCAGGATAATAAGACACACAATGAGTACCATGGGTTATTAATTTTTCCGGTTTATTTTCAGTTTATTTTTTGCACTTATTGATTCATCCAATTTAAAGTTAGGAGTTCTGAACGATCGGGATGTCGGGGAATGAAAAAGCACGCGGGGGAATAGCGGGATTTAGAAAATAAATTGGTCGGGATAACGGGATCTAGGGACCCTAATGTGGACCTCTTCTTACTCTTTCACAGGTTCTGCAAGCTCTGATCTTGATGGTTACAAGCATAAAATGCTCAACGCTCGAGTCGTCCCTGCCTCAAAAACGCGCCACAGGAGGCCCATACAAAAGCCGATAACGAAAGCAAAAACATGATGCTTTATGTGACCTTCGCTGAGATGCTTACTCCCTCGCTTTGTGGTCTTCTGCATGATTTAGGACCATGTCTTCCGCTAAAATTTATGTCCAGTCCCACACATTTACATCATTTCTCACGCATAAATTATCCTTCCGGATTTAGCGTTTTTCAGTCAATGCGTTTGCTGCTTGTCGGCTTTGTCCTTTTGTAGCTTGATATTATGAAACATGCCGTACGATCGATTGCCGAATGTTTGGGTAGAGTAAGAATAGGCCTATCTGCTATGGTTAAATGCAATCTGCAGTTCAATCCAATCTGGTTATCTGGTTCAATCTAACACGTGCACTAAAACAAGGTACTAAAAAGCCATAAAGTGGCTAATAGATAAACGATAAAAAATATGAACGTTTCCGCCAAATGCCACCGTAGGCATATTTTCGGGAATTTTTCCTGCAATTCTCAAACGATGGCGAATCACAAACGGAAAAATTCGGCGCAAGATATACTTTGGAGTGCAAATAAAGGTCATTGTCATAGGATGTTTAGGGTTCTCAAAACGTTACGAGCCTTTCTGAGCCGAGATTAGAATCCCTACTCAAAGCGGAAATAATACGCTTCTGCCCTGGGTCCGACTACAATGCACAGCTACTTTTAAGTCTGAGCAGAAATAAAGGACATAAAGCATTTTAATAATAAAAACAATTGAGCTTATTGCATGTACTTACAGGTTTGGAAAACCACAAGAGTGATGATCAGGACAGTTATGAAGAGTTTCATCTCGTTGGCTACCAGATTTACTCTACTACTTAGCTTTTGCTGTTGGCTTTTGCAAACTCGCTACATGGATCGGGGAGTACGTTACCCCACGCCGTATCACATGATCCTCCTTACCGTGACAGTGTAATGTGTGATTTGTAAAATATTGGGAAATATATGCAATGGAGAGTGCTCGTGTCAACCTTGTAAGTGTAAGGCGTGCGTTTTTGGATCGATAGACGATTCCAGCTTATAAGTGCGCGCTCTCTTCTTTATTCAGAAATGCCCAAGCCATGCCCACAACTACCAGAATGCAGCGCGCGCTTTTTTAACAGTTTGTTCGACAAATGTCCCACATCTACCGACATGCAGCGCGCGCGTGCAATCAAACATCTCTGCGTGTGTGTGTGTGTGTGTTGGGGGGGGGGGGGGGGTCTATTTTATGGGAGTCCTTCCACGAGAGGAGACCTGGAGACAGGGAAAATGATGACTGGCAACAAAGTTGATTTATGGTTGATATATTTTCCCGTCTACAACATTTACAGGATTTACATAAGTACATCGATGGAAGGAGACCATGATCATCAGTTTTATAGGACAAGAAACAATAACTCATGCTATCATAATTTTCGCAAAAAGGCAGACTTTGAGTAAGCACTAGGCTCCCCAGGATCATTGACCGAACTCCGAGTTGACCGTTTGCAGTGTCGCTGTGTGAAACTTTGACTGAGTTCAATGAGCAATGCATAATGAGCGCTAAAATGAAAGTGCCTAAGAGAAAAAAAGCCATCATCCTTTTATGGAGAAATTATTTATCTAAAAAGGAAGAATATCTTTGAAGAAAAGTTTCGACAGAAGAAGAGCGCGACTGAAGCTCGACGTTTGACGTAGGCCTAAAATCGCTTAAGTATATTCTTACCAATTATATAGAGCAGATTTCGTATGACTGTGAAAAGTACCGTGACACGGCGCGGTACTGTCGTACCGAACCTGGGGCCCGTTTCTCAAAACGCCCGGTAATTAAGGTACTGTTCGTTAATTACGTCGCAGGGGGGGGGGGGGGGGGGGGGGGGGCTGGGTGTTTTTTTTCTGCTCGTAGGTTTTGTGAAAACTTACCCCGTTCAAAAAACTTAGTTTCAATTCTACCCCCTTCTGAAAAAACGGCTATTTGAATTTTACCCCCTCCCCTGCACGCTAATCTACTTAGCTAGTAAGCTAGTATCAAATGGCGTCTAACTAAGTATGATTGTTGAAGAGGATGTACGGGTAGAACAAGCTCTAAAGTGGCAAAAAAGAGAGGAGAAGTTCGACAAAGTCTTTAGTTTAGTAGGAAATCTTTAGTTTGCCCAGGGCACTCCCGAGTGCTCTGTGTTTCACGCAATTTGCACTCAATCTCAATCCTAGTCTGTTGAAAATTTGCATTACACTGAAATGCACCCCCCAAAAGTTTCGCGTGTTCTAAAAATTTACCCCAAATTTTTTCAACGTACTGCAAAATTACCCCCACCCCCCCCCCCACCCCCCCCCCCCCCCCCCCCCCCCCCCCCCCCCTATAAAACCATCGGGTACGAGCAAGCGTTTCTCAAAGCTCCCGATATTTATCGGGGCCCGGGGGTCGTTTCTCGAAATTGCCCGATATTTTCGGGCCCGATAAACTTTTCGGGTGGTTTTTCGGGCGAGATTTAGGAGTCCCGAAAAGTGTTTCTCGAATCAAAATTATAATTTCCAAACTTTGCGAATACTTTGCATAAAACAACAATGAAAACATAGGAAACTTATCGATTCGTCGCTATCAGGGGACAAAGTGTATTGCCATGGGTATTTTCCATCGATAAATGCCAAGAATTAGATAAAATGTGCGAAAAAGCAAGCATTTTGCACCGAATTCTTGTAGATGCATTGGTACTGTTTACAACATGTCAAAAGTTTGACAGCCCCTCGTCAAATTTGACAGGCGAGCTATCAAGTGAATGAATTTGATTGGTCAAGAAGCGAGATGCTTGCACCTGATTGGTGTATTTTATCGGGATGGCGGTAAAAGCAACTCGGGAGATTTACCGGGTAGCCCGGCGGATTATTCGTAAAAATTGCGCACTTTGGCTAAAGACTCCAGACTTTGCATGTCAATAGTTTTCAGTATTTATTGAAGATAAGATATGGAGGCACGCTAAATTTTATTCGTAGCGAAAGCTAGAACAGTTTAATGTGAACCATTGTTTTGCCATTGGCAGCCATCTTTGAATCCTTTGTTATTCATGAGCTCTGCGGCACTTAGTGAAATCATCCATCGTCCGTGTTTATAGAGTATAGCAGAGTACTAGGAAGAAATATCATGCCAAAATTTTAGAGACAAGCCTTCGTTTTACACATTTGACACATGAGGTACAAATTATCTCGATTTTTTTAGAATTTGTTGGTCATTCTTGAAACATTTTATCAAAGCTCAGTCAGACTATTGTTTTACAATAGAAATTCTAAACATTTCGAAACATTCACAATAAACTGATCGTGACATTTAATAGATCACCAAAAACTGTAAGGAAACGCTCAGCCGAAGTCAGTCAGCTCAATCTATAGTTCAGAATTAGCAAATGTTGAGCTGCTATGGCTGTGCAGTCTAGAGAACAACTTGAAAGTTCGCAAAGCTAAGTTCTAAACCTCATTTGAATAACAAAGCATTCAAAATGGCTGCTACAGTAAAAACCCGCGTATAAGAACCTGGATTTTTGAATTTAGCCTAAAACAGGTTCTTATAAAAATGGTGCTTAAAGCAAATTTAGGCTACCAAGGTTCTTAAAATAGGTTCTTAAATTTTTATATGAATTTCATTTAAATATATCATCTCATAGTATAATATAAATCATTTATACCATAATGCCTAAAGGCTGTATGTCTTTAACAAAACATATGTTCAAATGAACTCAGAGTCAGTTCTCTGAAATGCCACTTCAAACTTGATACCAAGGAGACCAGATAACTTTTTTCAAGTTATCTGTGATGCTCTAATGAGCAATGAAAAAAAAAATCAAAAAATGTATGGCTCCAGCCCTTGAGGTCTGATCATATCATCATCAGAGCCATCAACTGTCATTAGACAACCAGTCTTCATGAACAGTTTCTTGGCAAATATCTTGTCTGAGGAGAGCTTTCTCCAGGCCTCCCCAGCCCATTGTGTCATGAGGATTCTCCTGTTCTTCGCACTCAACCTATCATGCCACATGTCCAAATTCTCATCCTCTCTAGCCATTTCTCCATTGCTTCACCAATCTTTGCTTCATCTGTTTTCCAAACCCAGCATCTATAGGCTGAACTTTGTCAGTATGATTTTCTGGCAGCAGATAAATGATGGCATTGATCTGCTTCCGGCAATATCATGAAAGCCCTTCTCTTGTTGAAATCCAACATTGTCAGCAAATATTACTTTCTCTTGGGGGAACGTCCCAATCCCTGGTATCAATGTCCTTCTTACCCATTCCTGGTTTAATTGGGTATCCATCCAGGCACAGCTTTGAAAGTACACATCAACATCTTGATCATATTGGGCTTTCTCAGCACTTGAAACGTTCCCTTTACCCCGGAACACAATTGCAGGTTTTACATGTTGATCTCCCTCTGCCCGAATGCACAGCTGCAGCGTAGCCTGCCTTTTGTCAAGACCAGAAGAGGGTTGAGAAACCCAAACTTGCTTGTTACCTGTAACATCATAGGTTTTATCCTGATCTACCACAAAGGGCAAAGGAACTGATCTATATTGTATCGGTTCTGTGGTGTCCATCGCCCATACTGACATCCTGAGTTGAATTAACTCGTCTTCTTCTTGACTTAACAGCCTCCCTTAGGTCACGGTGAAATTTCTGGATTGTTTGTCTCCCGTCATCAGCTGCAAGTTTTTTCTTGTTTGTTCTTCTCCTGAATGAAATACATGCCGTTTCTTAAATTTCTGAAACCAGTTATTACTTCCTTTAAACTTACGAGCTTCTTCTTTTCCATAGCATTCTTCGATTTGTTTTTCATTTTTTTCTTTAGCCATAGTTTTGATACTTTGCATCCTTTCGCTCTCCTTATTTAAATTCAACTATGACTCGGTCTGATGCCAAGGGATATTCTCGCTGTTCTTTGCTTTTTCACATACAAGCTTTCTCCTCTGTCTTGCCGGCTTCACACCTCCACGATTTCCTTTCGCTTGTTGCGTTCAAATTCAGCTTTTATCTTAACCCTAATATTGTTCCACTTTACAACAAGTGACTTGCTAACTCCTCGTTCTTCTGCAACCTTTTCCCACTTCTTTTTTACCTTTAGTTCACTGAAAAATTCTAGACGTTCAAGAGTCTTTGCCTTGAATTCAACTGTGTATGACTTTCTCTGGCTGCTTCCTCTCCTGTTGTCAGATTTTGCCACCTCGTACTGTCTCGTATCCACCACGCTTGTGTCATCTAGCACCAGTATGCACTCATTATCAGATATCTTTCTGTTTTCAGTGTAGCTTGGAGTACAAACTGGTTTAGATTTGTTGTTTACATCGCTGCTAATGCTATGTTTCCATCGTACATGTGAATCAAGGTATTCTTCGCTGCAAAGGATTCTTTGCAAAACTCACATTCGATTGGCCTGCTCTGTAATTTTACAGACTTTGGTAACACACTCGTGATGTCAAACTTCTCTCCTTTTCTTGTTTCTACAGATTTCTTGATTCCACAGTCAAAAAGCGTACGATTCATGTCTCATACTTACACGTGGTTTAAAAACCGGCGAAGATTGTTTGTTTTAGAAATTCAGCCTTAGTGTTGAGCCAGCGATCCAAATCCTTTGTATTGACTTATTGGTCAGCGGTCATTTCCCACCTTCCACGTTGTCCGCCATATTTGTTGTGAAATCAGAAGGGATATTTATCTTCCAAACTTACTTTAATGACGAGAAAAAACCTGGATATGTTTGAAATGTATATCGAAGCAACTGTGCGAGGCTACCACGCATATCTTGATAATGCATCTGTTCGGATTGGTGAAATATTGACATGTGAAATGGAGCTCGACAATCCTCATGACAAATATGCTGTGGCGGTCAAAAACCAAGATGGAATCCTGGTTGGTCATGTACCAAAGGAATTATCAAGGCCCTGTTATAAGCTACTAAAGGATTCTGGAGAACTTGAAGCAGAATGCATTGGAAATAGGCTCAATGCTGGGAAAGGAAAAGGGGTTGAAATTCCTGTGGACTACAGACTTGTGGCCAATGATTCCTATCTGGGAAGGCTAAAGAGAAAATTGTCTAAGAAGGACTTTGCTGATGATATTAACATCAGTAAAATTCAGCGGATCACAGAAAGGTCAGCCAGATAAAAAATGTTCAATATTTTTATTTATACGCTGATCAGCCAATACCAAGAACTATTGATATGCTGCACTGTGTCTCAAGGATCTCTCATTTTTTAAATGATCTCACATTGACTTCAGAATCTGAAGCATTGACTGTATTGGGAGCTTACTCTCTTTGTTTTGACATTTTGACATTATTTATTTTATTGGGATTATATTTTTTGTTATTCTAACAGAACTGGAGAAGCCAGAAACCTTTTTTTGAATTACAGTAGTTGAGTGGGAGTAGAGCTGTAGTATTACTTGCAAATACTTGAGGAATTATTTGAATGGTAAACATATAAGCTTAAACATACAACACTGTACTTAAGCTTGAAAGAAAAAATGTCATGTCAAGTTACTTTTAAATATAATCAGATGATGATCTCAATTCACCAGTTTCTACCTTGCACTTTTACAGCAACTCCACTGATAAGAACCTAACTTAAAATTTTAGCCTTAATAGGTTCTTATGTGGAGGGGCTTAAAATGAACATTTTAGCCTAACAGGTTCTTAAAACCCAGGTTCTTATACGCGGGTTTTTACTGTATTGAGCTAAACAATAGTTCACTCTAAAACCTCTCTAGCTTTCGCTACGAAAGAATTCTAGCGTGCCTCCATATCTACGATTTAAAAATACATTGAAAACTATCACCTGGCAAAAAATTGGGGCTTTAGCCTAAAATGCGCAATTTCCTCGAAAATTTGCTCTAATCCGCCGGACTAGGGAAACCATTTCGCGACAAAGAAATAAAATTTTGGTAACAAAGCAAGCACCTTCGTAAATGGCTGTTTTACGAGAAGAAAAATGTACTTTCGGGGAAATTTAACTTCGCAGGTACTAGAGGAATAAATAAAGTCGCAAAGGAGTGAAAAATATTAGTTAATTTTGTTATTATTCTTCCCTATTCTGACGATTTTCGGAAACCCGAAATAGTTTAGGGGAGAAGGGTTTCTCCCCTTATCAAGGGGCGAAAACTGACGCAATTTTATCGGGCGCGAAAAACTCGGGAGTTTCGAGAAACGCAAAATTCGTCATCCGCACGCTTTTCGGGTAATTTATCGTGCTCGAAAAGTTTTCGGGCGTTTCGAGAAACGACCCCCCGGAATCAAATTTATAATTTCCGGATATTACAAATGACTTACCCAAAAAATCAATGAATTAACGAAAAACTCAGCACTTTGTCGACACTAGATTACAAAGTGTACTGCTAAGTTTGTATTTCCAGCGAAAATAGTAAAGAAATCAGCTAAAATGTACGAAAAAAAGAGCAATTTGTAGTGCAATTGTGCACTGAGATTGAACATGTGTTTACATTCTTGCAATCAACACGTCAAACTGATTGACAGCTAAGCTGTCAAACGAATCATTTTGATTGGTTGAGAAGCGAGATGGTCGCGTCTGATTGGCTAAAACTCTCCCGGTTTATCGGAATGGCGGGAAAAACAATCCCGGTAAGTTTACGGGAAACCTTGGAACTGCAAAGCGAGAACTTTTCGAGGCAAAACGAGACAGGCCAGAAAATGGTTAGTTTTGAAGGAAAAAGAGGTGAGTTTTCGGTAATTTTAACTTGGCCAGAGTCTAGTTGAATAACTAAGCTTACCTAGAGTGAAAAATTTCAGGAAAACAAATCAATTTTCGACCTTATTTAAGACTTCAAAATGCTTCCCGTTATTTTAATTAAGGGAGGTCAAGAGCTCCCGTAAAAAATCGGCCGATTTAACGGGAACTTTTACGATTTCGAAAATAACGGGAGTTTTGAGAAACAGTGAAAATATATCGGGAGGTGTTAACGGGTAGGTTTACGGGTCCGATAAGTTACCGGGCGTTTTGAGAAACGGGCCCCTGGCCTGCTGTTTTCTGCTGTAAATACCGAACGAAACCGGGTAGTCGCGGTACGGTCACGGACGCGGCGCGGTACAACTCTTTCGCGGTACTTTTCACAGTCATACGAAATCTGCTATATATACTAGCAGTGACTTATTAACGTAAAAAGGACTAGATAAAGGCATTTCCCAAAGCGGACGATATTTTTTTAATTCTTTCATTTTAGCGCCCATCAAACTCAGTCAAAACTTGACTTGACAGTGACTACGCAGAAGAGCTGCAAACGAACAACTTTAAAGTTGCTCAATGATTTTGGGGAGCTCATGGTGTGAATTCGGACAGCAGTACTAACACTCATTCTAAAACATCTTGGCTGTTGCGTCAAAAATGCCTAAACAAATCACAAAAGCTTTAACAGAGCAGCTAAAGCACATGCCACCATGGCGAGGACGCTGATCATAGGTCCCGAGGCCGAGTTGCAGAGTTCACCAGAACAGCAATTGACTTCGCAATTGTCAAAACCTACGAACAAGGATACGATTCTAGTTAAAACTAGTATAGCTGTCAACATACACGTATATTATAGGTACATTATTAGTATGTCAAGAGCTATAAGCTTGGTATTATGAGTCTAGTATAGGCGCAGATCTTGGAAAGAGGCCTAGAAAGTGTTTTTCGCCGGCACCCTTTTGCGCAGACTCGGCGAAAGTGGCATAGGATGATAGGTATAACACTCCGATATCGGGCATTTTTGTTTCAAGCGGGGGTGCTCGTCGTACCTTTTAGGGTTTAAAATCAGGCCTCTGGTACCCTTAGGGGTAAAATTCGAATTTTTTTTTTCAGATAAGTACCTGTAAAATCGAAAGTTCCCGACGAGCACCCCCGCCCCCAAAATAAGGGAGCCCCCATCCCGCACCCCTGGGATTGGAGGGATATTTTTGCCAAAGCACCCATTCTATTATTATTACTTTTAGCGCTACGGCCCATAGAGCGGATTTCAGATGACCGTCGTGTTTGCAATTGGTTTGCTTTATCATTGGCTGCTTATTTCTATCAACCAATCAAATTGCGAACTAATTACAAGCAAGGAATTACTAGCCAATTGGTTCGGCTCCTGATTGGCTGGGCTGGAAACCATTCAGCAGTAAGTTGTAATTACTCTTGTATCTGATTGGCTAGTGATTGCACAATTGCGTTTACTTTCACGATGGTCATCTGAAATCTGCTCTATCTATCTATGCCTTCAGGAGATCAGAGGAGGCACAACTCTTTGGCTGCCAACTTCTAATTTCTGTTTCTGACGATAGGGTCGGTATCGAGGGAAGATTTACAGCTAGGAATTTAAAGTGTATGATTTCTTAGAATGATGGAAAGTTTTGTACACATTTGATCCTTGAATGAGGGATTTACAGGCGTATATAAAATTCGCCATTTTTTACAAAGGACATATGAGCAGACAGTCCGGTTCATTACCAGTGTTGGTAATATGTTGTAAACAAACCGCTCGGCCAATCAGATCACAGAACTCTCCCCCTCCCCCCACTGTAGTTCCATGTACTTTCAAAACAAAATGGCGGCGCTTAATAAAACGACGGCTTTTGCCTGCTCGCAGGCGTTGGAGCGTAGTTTTAGGTCGAGAAACGCGAGTTTGCTTTCGCTTGGCCGCCATCTTGGATTTGTGACGTTTTGTCATGCTCAAAATCAGCCAATCAGCGAAGGCCCTCAAATGGATGTCCCCAGAGCCTCTCCTGCGAGCAGACGAGCCGGGGAGCTCTGGGTACGAGAATGGATAGGTGAGGTCTTGCGTATCGTTTTTGCGTATACGTACTTACTTAGGCCTCATCATCCCCGGTGGGACATAAGGCCAGTACAACTCGTCTCCACTCTTGACGGTTGCGGGCAAGATGTTGTGCCTGCCATACGTGTGGACGGGCAAATACAGTCCGTGTGGACACGGATTTGTTTGAATACGGAGAAAAAATATCCGTTTTCGAAATACGTGTGGACGAGGCGTAAAGTCTGTACCTTTGCATTGTGGCATGTCGTTCTCGTTGCACTTGTCAGCGCTTGTACACCCTTTGCCGAACATAGTCACCGTCGTTGCCCCAGACCCTTTCGAGGCTTTCACCTTACCACACCTATTTGCTCCTGGCAGGCAGGTTACAGATTTGCGCTTGTCCTTACAGTCCCCCCAGCTCGTAAGACTTAAGCACCCATAGCATTCGAGTGCATGACCTGTTGAAAAAGCAGGTTCATAAATATTCGGTTTTCTTTCGCCATTTCCACCCATAAAATGCACTATTATTTGCCGTGCCCCTCAAAGTCATTAGCTGACTTTCAGCTGACTATTGCTGTCTTGCACGTGACGTCATTGGCAGCCATGTTGGTGTACAGGAACAAAAGAACGTTCATTTGTTGCTCTTGTTCTGTACACCAACATGGCTGCCGCGCTTTTATGATTTTATTCCCATAGGAATGAGTGCAAACCAAGAATTGTTTTCAATAGATAATTGCACCAATATCCCCTCCATTGGCACTTTAGACAATGATTGGTATTCCCGCTAAATTTTCTATGCTCTAGCTAGAATACCCAAAAAACTATTATTCTCCTCTATAAACTATGGTTTCAAATTATCGTATTACTCCCAAACTTTCAGAATATCTAAGTTTTGAAGTATTCTAACTATAGCATATAAGAGAATTAAATAGAAAACCTTGGATCGGTCAATTGGAAGGGGCAATGCAATCAATCAATCTGTTTATATTTTTTAAGTGTTAAGCTCCAGGGACGGAGGACGCAGGACGGAGCCAGGGGGGGGGGGGGCTAATTTGGAAACAATCAAATACATATTTAGCAATTTCCCCGGGGGGGGAGGACTCCCCATATTTTCAGACGGGGGTGCTCGTCCTATAAAATTGACAGACGTGCTATCTCTTAGGGGTGTTTAAAATCAGCCCTATCCCTTAGGGGAGTCTCAGACCAATCCTTGTCCAGAAATATCATGGTACTGACACCAGAACCGATATTTACAAAGGAAACTTGGTTGAAAACCCTAAAAGACTTAAAATTCGCTTTTAAATGGTTTTTTGACCTGCCAAATTTGCTGTCTTTTAGGGAAGTGGTCAAAACATCTGTACTCGAATGGGACCAGGTGGGGTGGTGTATGCCGCAACCAACCTTCTTTTAGCAAAAAATGGCCATTTTTAACTGCAAATATCTCGTAAAATAATAAATGAATACAAACGATAGGCTCAGCAGTGTATCTTTATAGTGCGAGCAACACACCCATGCAATAAAATCCAACACCCCTGCGGGACTTTTGGAGACATATGCCGTTTTGAAGCTTGGCCCGAGGGTGTTTCAAAATGGGTTGTTTGCAATCGCGCCGTTGGTGGGTGTGGCCGTACGGCCGTATTCTTTGTTTCTCCAGAAAACCACAGGGTACCCGCGTAATTTCGTTTTGTTTATTTTTTCCCATGGCTTTAAAACGAGCGTTGCATGAAATAAATGCTGCAAACGTAATCGTCGGAAGATTCTCTACACTACCCATTAGGTAAGTGGCTCACATAAGCATTAGAAGTAGCTACTGCGCATGCGTATGTGTGCTACAACTCACAGTCCCAAAATAGTGTGTTATTGAATGGTAAACTTTGGTCGCAACAAGGGCAAACAATGTATGGAAGTTATTTACTGTTGAAGAAAACTTTTTGCCAGCACTGCGTCCAGTTTGAAGTTTTCTGTTAACAATTTGATAAAATTTAAAACGTTGAACCCGCAAACAACGCGGGAAAAGCCATGCTTGCATGAGCTTTGCGCCCAGGAAATGCAAGATGATGAGGATTACCAGAAGAACTCATCATAATTTCCCCCACTTGTACTTCCTTGGGGACTGAATTTGTCATTTGTCAAGCACACCAAAAAGTACCTAGGCGTCATCCACGATTTCCTGTGATTTACAATGGAATCGGCACGTGCGACATCGTGTGTCGTGCGAGCAAGCTGCTGGGCCTCTTCAGGCGCAATCTCGCGACATGTACTCGCGATCAAAAGCAAGCTGCTTATTTGGCCTAGTACGACCACTTCTAGAATATACATCAAGCGCATGGGACCCATACACAGCTCAGTTATCACAAGAGGTCGAGAATTAAAATCCAACGCAGAGCCGCGCGTCTGTGTGGTGACTCCCTCGCGAACCAAGACCTGTCACCAAATTTCTAGCCGACAGTTTTCTGTGAAAATATAGAGACGGACTTTTTCTGACTATAGACTCTTCTGCTAAAGTATCTGCAGTTCTGCAGTGATAGTGATCATAATGTTCACACTTTTTAAGCGCACACTGCTTCCCTCAGTAATAGCGATGACTGTACGTCCAAGTAGTCTTGCGGTATTGCGAGTGCTCCACGTTGCCTAATTGGACGGCCCTCATGTCGTCCAGCCCGTTCAACCCCTTGGGTCAGGGGTATGTGTGTGTGACTGTTCGCGCGCTGTGCTTTTGGTGAATGGTTAAAGACAGTCATCACGAGCTCTGCGAATGTGCCACGCACTGCAACCAGTGATCGTAGAAGAGCATGCCATGTAGTCAGTTCGTCATTCAGGTCTGGTGTCATTACAGTGATGTGATGTACCTTCAAGAACATGCATCGGCGCTTTCTCTGTCTTTACAAGACACCGTCATCAGTGGTGAAAGCCCATGGAACAGCTCCAAGGGGAAAACGCTATAACGGGAAAACGCTCCAATACAAGGGGAAAAACGCTATATGGCTATATTCACCTATAGCTTGTCTTGCATTTATACGACATTTTTAGTGTCCTAGCTTTTCGCTCTGCTGTGGCTGCCACTTTCTTGTGTCTTTGTAGCTTGTTTCTACCTCCTGGCTACCTTAGATGCATGTTAACTCTTTAGTTGCATGGCCCGATACCTTGCCTTGTGCCCTGTTTAATTGGCACCATCTACTGCAGTAGAATGACTAGTTCCTACTAAGTCTAGATTGTGGGTAGCGAATTGCGTTTCATTCCCACAGGCCATCCAAATCCTAATGGTCCCCAAAATATCAAGAGTCTCACCAAATTTTAGCCAGAGTCTCGGAATCTCGGAAATTTTAACGTGCGTCTCGGAATCTCGGATTTCGTCCTCAAACTTCTAAATACAGTATATATATGAGCTGATATTTTTCTTCAGTCTCGGGCTCGGATTTTAAACTGCCAGTCTCGGCGTTTTGGCAAGTCTTGGATTTACCATTCGCTACCCTTGTGTCCCCATAGGACTTGACATGCCTGTTGATGGTTGGTATTATGTCCACGCCATTCCAGGGGAAGCCAATTCCAAGACTTGCCGGAAGCCGAGACTGGCAGTTTAAATTCCGAGCCCGAGACTGAAGAAACATGTCAGCTCACGTCAGCTCATATATTTACTGTATTTAGAAGTTTGAGGACGAAATCCGAGATTCCGAGATGCAGGTTTTAAACATTCCGAGATTCCGAGACTCTGCTAAAATTTGGCGAGACTCTTGATATTTTTAGGGACTATTCGCTATCTCCAGACTGCTGACAGTGAAGTCTTTGGCGTATAGACGTTCTTCAGCACCTTCAGCTGAAAATATGTGATATACTGTTTTGTCGCACGTAAGAATACGTCTGTCTCAATGCTATTTTAACGTTAATAAAACTTCAAACTGGACGCAGTGCTGGCAAAAAGTTTTATTCAGCAGTAAATAACTTCCATACATTGTTTGCCCTTTTTGTGACCAAAGTTTACCGTTCAATAACACACTATTTTGGGACTGTGAGTTGTAGCACACATACGCATGCGCAGTAGATACTTCTAATGCTTATGTGAGCCACTTACCTAATGGGTAGTGTAGAGAATCTTCCGACGATTACGTTTGCAGCATTTATTTCATGCAACGTTCGTTTTAAAGCCATGGGAAAAATAAAAACGAAAATACGCGGGTACCCTGTGGTTTTCTGGAGAAACAAAGAATACGGCCGTACGGCCACACCCACCAACGGCGCGATTGCAAACAACCCATTTTGAAACACCCTCGGGCCAAGCTTCAAGCTGGCCCACGGACTAAAATGTTTTGACCGCTTCCCTTAGGGGTAAATTCGCCACGCCAAATTTGCTTTCTTTTAGGGGTAAATTTGCTGTTTGACACACCCATTTTGCTATCCCTTAGGGTCAAAATCAATTTTCCCGACGAGCACCCCCGTCTAAAATATTGGGAGTCCCCCCATCCCCGGGGCAATTTCTTTCTTGTGTTTTGGGGGATTAATATTAAGGGTTTTATAGCTTCTAATTCTTCTATTAATTTTCAAAGATCATTTCGAAAGGTGTCATAAAGTGGACATTGGATCAAGACTAAAATATGAAAATCCGCGAACGAGGTGTTTTGCCAAGCTGGATCCTGATCAAACGGACCTGTCAACCAGTTGAACTGAGAAAAATATATATAATGAAACGTCGACGAACAGCTTAAACGATGATTATTTAATAACGATATTTCAATCGGCCATTACCGATCTTATTCAGGTAGCCTGCGAGCCGGCTCTCCAGTGGGAATTCCAGAGAAGAATTCGTTAGGACGCGCGCGGGGTTCCTGTGGCGAGGGATCCCGCGCGCCAAAAAAACTCGAATATCCGAAAAAAACCCACTGGAGAGCCGGCTAGCAGGCTATTATTCAGGTTGTGAATCGAATGGAGATATTTACATTGCATGCTGGATATAAATAAAATAACGGTCACATCTTTTTAAAAAAAGAAGAATACATATGATACGGTGCTTGAGAAGTGACAGATAAAAGATAAAATAACATGAAACAAAAATAAGGATTAATTACAGCTAAAATTAACAAACTTTCATCTCTTATGTTCAGACCATTAGGAGTTAAAGTTCGAGCTCTGTGATAAGAAAAGCTTCTCTAGCTTTGCGTATAGAGTCGCGGTTAGATTTAAGTTTTTCTAAAGGGATTAAAAGCACGTCAGAGGCAATGTGGTTAGCTGTATTATGGAAGTGGAGGGCAGCGGTAGTAGGAGTAGATTGACTGTCAGAATCTAAAGTGCGTCGGTGTTCATTAAAGCGTTCACGAAGATGACGTTTTGGATCAAGAAATGCTCTTCATTTTCCACATATTGACAATGTGGGCAAACCCTCATTTCCGGCATTACATAAATAGAAGATATTAAACGGTGGCGCGAAGATATGAATTTTACTTTCTCGTGTCAAAAGCAATATTTTACTCAGGTGGAGAACAAGTTCTGCGCATGCGCTAGTAAGCCCACTGGTCATTCCACTCGTCGGATTAGAGCGTTACGTTTCGGTTTGTCCCATCGATTTCTCTGGATTATTTCTGTGTAATGTTGATGATGTTTAAAATATTCCTCGACATTATCCTATTGTCATTTAAAGGGCCGGTCGATGCTTAGGATGCTTCAAATAGCGGCTACATGGTCGAAAAATACGCTTCTCGTCCTTCTCAGTATGACCAGAGAAGAAGTCCTTCGTAGCAAACATGTTATGTTATAACGGCACCATTGAGAAATTGTTGGTTGACATCGACGGAAACTACAAACATATAAAAGCGAAAAGGTGAGGAAATTTGCTTCATTAATCTTTTAAACTGCATTGTTGTCCATTCGGAGTCGGTCATTTGCTGAGGCATTTAGTTTTAAATTTGCTTAAATCGTTCACCTAGCAAATTAAACTATGAATGCATAGACTGCTTGCAGCCCCTTCTCCCGCGAACGTCAGTAAATCGAGAGAAGCGAACGTCCGTGAGAAGCGAACCTCCGTAAATCGAGAAATCCCGTGGCGGCACGCTTCGGTTTGTTTACAAGTGTCGAGCTACCAGGAGAGAGAGAGACGCCCCGTGGCGCGTCTCTCTCTCGCTCCGAGTTTGCCTAATGGTCGCGGGTCGCGGGTCGCGAGTAAAAGGTGCGGGCGCGGGTGCGGGTAAAAAAGGTGCGGGTGCGGGTAAAAGGTGCGGGTGCAGGTAAAAAGGTGCGGGTCTTGAAAATGGTCTAAAAATGCCAAATCAGACACTGGCTTCTTCGGGCACTTAATAAAGCTGTATTTTTGTACCAGTGTACCGCGGTGCTCGTAATTCGTAAGCTCCTATTCTACTATTCTACCGAGCTAAAGCTCATGATGATAACCGGCGACTTCTCTTTCCGCTTGGCTTGGATGGCAAAAGGTGAATGACATAGCTTACGATGATGCGCTCAAACATAGATATTATAAAGTACTTCCTCGCCAATTCATTACTACGTAGTTTATTCCAACAAGTGAAAACATAATAGAGGGACGTTCCGGTTTCCAGTTTCTTGCTGGACCGCTGGTTCTTAATAATAAAGTAACGCTGTGTAGATTGTCAAATAATTCTATAAATGAATGCTCCGTCAGACCACTTCTACTGGCTTCAACGTCAACTTTTGTTGTTTTCTTTGGCACGAGATACAAGGTGTATCCTAGGTAAGCGATAGGCAAACAGGGGCTTACGAATTATGAGCTCCTGGTACGAATACAGAACCAAAATACAACTTTACTAAGTGCCCGAAGTAACCAGTGTCTGATTTGGTATTTTTATACCATTTTCAAGACCCGCACCTTTTACCGCACCCGCACCCGCACCCGCACCTTTTTACCCGCCCCGCGCCCGCACCTTTTACTCGCGACCCGCGACCCGCGACCATTAGACAAACTCTCTCTCTCCTGTAACTCGACACTTGTAAATCCGCCGCGGGATTTCTCGATTTACGGACGTTCGCTTCTCTCGATTTACGGACGTTTGCCGGAGAAGGGGCTGCAAGCAGTCTATGAATGCATAGCTCGTAGATCATAGTACCAAGGGCTGAACCGGTGATTGAAAAGTAGAAATGTATAGTTCAAGTCTCTATCTCTCACGTTACCTCCAAACCAAATTCAGAAAAAAATCGCCTTTGCCCCCAACTTTTGTATCGAATAGCTTTGGGTCAGTTAGCGACGAACAGGTTGTAGTTGGGAAATTAGTGGTTTCAATGTCATTGTTTCTGTGATGGCGCAGAAAATATTATTTTTTAGTTTAACTATGTTGGCAGTCTCTTGACAAACTACGATCGGGGCAATCAGTCATTCGGTGAAAATATAGATTTACTTCGTATAAGCACGTAGAATTAAAGCAACTCTCTAACAATTATTTCAGTTGCTGTTCAGAAACCAGTATTTGAACCGGTCTAAATTGTCCATGATTACAGAGCACATATATTCTATTATTATACATTGTACTCACTATCTCGATTCTGATTGGCTAAAAGCGCGCGCTTTACTTTGGGAATCACGCACTTTAAGGGTCTCTAAGAATCAGTGATCCTACGCGCGCAATGTTTCATGGGACTACAGCCCTTGAATGTTTCCCCTATTTAACAAGGCGCTTGTGTAAAAGAAATTGCTTGACAGAAAAAAAAGTATTTTCACTGTATCAATGTATAATAAAACAATTAGCCTGATTCCACTTGTCTCGACATTGTTTATTCTGGAAATCACAAAAACCTCATCCAATAATTGCTTATTATTATACATTGTACTCAATATCTCGATTCTGATTGGCTAAAAGCGCGCGCTTTACTTTGGGAATCACGCACTTTAAGGGTCTCCAAGAATCAGCATGCTGATTCTTGATCCTATGCGCGCAATGTTTCATGGGACTACTGCACTTGAATGTGTTCCCTATTTAACAAGGCGCTTTTGTGTAAAAGAAATTGCTTGACAGAAAAAAAGTATTTTCACTGAATCAATGTATAATAAAACAATTATTGAATTCAGTTTTTGTGATTTCCAGAATAAACAATATCTCGCCAAGTGGAACCAGGCTCGGCCTTACGGCCTCGCCTGATTCCACTTGTCTCGACATTGTTTATTCTGGAAATCACAAAAACCTCATCCAATAATTGCTTAGAATTGGTTCTAAGCGCTATTAATTGTGTCAAAATTTGCCTTTTGCGAATAAAAGTGATGATTATACTAATTTCTTATGCTTCTGTCAAAGTTAATTTGCTTAATTTTTTTTACCATGATCTCTGCAAATCTGGCTACACGGACTGTGTATTGTTCATGAGTTGCGCCACAAAGCCTCTTTTGTTTACTAGAACGAATCACGATGAAATAACTGAACACAACAATGATGTCCACTGGGAATGGTTCTTACACGGGGGTAAACCCGCAAATCTGGCTACGCATTTTGTTTACATTTGTATTCAATATCCTAGTTCTTTCGTCCTCTAATTTAGCTGACCACATTTTATCACAAAAAATAATTTCGATTCTTATGTTTGTTTGTTTGTATCATTATGCTGCAGACAAAACAATGAAACAGTATTTAAGATTTTTTTCTACTTTACAGCTGTCTTCTGTCCTCCAGTCTCCTTCTCTAATGAAGTTGCTTGCAGTAGATGCCTCTTTGGATGGTCGACTTGAATTTCAGCTTTTTCTTTCCAGGAAGCAAAATTGCATATAATAATTGGCGCGATAACGAAATTTCAAACTTATCTAATCTCATAATAATTGGGTTCGTTGTATTTAACCTTCGTTTTAAGAGTTTGTAATTAAAAAAATTATGAATAAAAAGATAGTGTGTTTATCTCTTCTGGCGATTGACATCTTCATAAACCTGACAACGCGGCGCACACTCCGAAAGGTGCACTGTTTCCCTACTGCTGGATATAAAGTGGAGAAGAAAAATCCCGCGAAAGCGGACAGCGTTCGCGTCATTTCGTCGCCCGCAAACGAAAAACATTTCGGCGGTTTCTCGTTTTACGAGCCAGCGATTTGTTCGGTGACCACACATGTTTATTTTACTCACTCGCGCAATATTAAAGCCACCATGTATTTTTTTTTTAATTATATAGACAACCCAGAAAAAAGTTATTCCAAATTGATTTCCAAGCACTTTCGTTTTGACCGATATCCTCACTAGTGAGGATACGGAAAATATGTCACTCAGGACCCGGAGCTTCGTATGAGATCTACGAGTGTATTTCCCAGTAAAGCACTCGTGTCTATATAATAATTCTTGCTATAACATACACACACTGAAAACTGTTCCGCCGTCCCTGACCTAGCTTACATTTATAAATATAAAAATATTTACAAGAAACATATTGTTATTATTACTGCTTTCATTTTGTTTTTTAGTTACATTTAATAAAATTGACACCCTATACACTATTAAATTACATATTTTATATTAAGGTGGATCGACCCAGTAATTTTGTGCCCATGCCAACCAATTTTGAACCTCTCCTATAAATGCAGGTTGATTTCTATCGCGCATCCAATATAACACACATACTACCCATAGACTGAAATACATGTAAAGTCCAGTCATCGAGTGAAATTTTGATGGTCGAAGTTGAACAAATTGCAACAGAATTTCTGTCTCTGCCAAATGAAAGCTAGTGGTCAACTAACTAACATACTAAAAGTTCCCCAAAATTCCTGCGGTGGAACATCCTCAAATTAAGGGGTAAATATTTGAAGAAAATACCACAGGGTACCCGCGTCGAGAAATTGCTTAACTATTGCATAAGTAACAAAATAACATTGTGTTTTCATTGTAAACGGCTTAAGGCAATCATATAAAATCTCAAGGCTCTCAAAACTTGCAACTGTAAAATAAAATGTAATAGAAACGTTTTTTTAACATGATATTTACGGCCTAGACGAAGCAAGGAACGCCTGGTGTTTTCCGTGTTGCTGTCCTAAATGCAAGGAGTCCCCAACACGCTACCAGTCTTTTTCTCCACAATTTCTAGCTTGAATAAGGTGGAAGATTTATTGTTAAGCATAATTTTGATATCGGTATGCTCCTCGGGTCGGCGAAAAACTCACCAAAAAAAAAGAAAAGGCTAAGATATCGGGCTGGCGTTTTTGTGTTATGGGATTTTTTTTCATTCGCAAGCGTAATGTTTTTATATGTAAGCGCTTTCAACTTTGGCGTTTACACCGCTTTACAGGTAAAAGCCGCTTACAGAAAAAGCGCTCTGGATCCGTATGAGAAAAGGCGCTATATAAATTATCTGATTATTATTATTTTTATTACTGATTATTATTAAAAACATTGCGCATGCACTCCCGAGTAAAAATAAGTCCGAAAAAGGACCTTATCACACAAATGGTGCAACACATGGTGCATGCCCTAACGGATAAAAAAACAGTGCGTTCATCGTAAAATAAAACTCTAAGAGCTCACACCAAAAAAACACCACTTACACCGGCTAGGCCGTCTCGAACACGACACAAACGTTTGCTTGGAATACTGAATAACTGGCCAGGATTGCAAAAGCAAAAGAACTTCATCATTCGCCATCGTGTCATTTCTTATTCCGAGGGTTCAAGAACAACTGAGAACACACCGGCCGGCTTATCGCCTTGCCGAAAATTCGGCTTTATCAAACGGAGGCTAATGAATTATTAGAGAACTGAGAGAAGGTTGCACGTCTTCCAAACGTTTTGGATTCATGTATCTTTTAAATTTGTTGACTACATAACATTAACAACAAACCCACAGAAGAAGGAAAGAACAATACACTTGACACGACGTGACAGGGGCACTACAATAGCATAGAAATGCCAATTACCAGAATTACTATAGGCCCGTAGTAAAATCTACGAAACGTGAAATTCTAAAAAAGCCAAAAAACGTCATTGATAAAAAACAACAAGTGATATCCAGGAGGCGTCCACTACCACCAGATAAAGGGTGCGACGGGTTTGTGTGCCACTAAAGGCACTTAAACTTGTCTTCGTTTACCAGTTACACTCCTCGCTACCGATCTAATGCCCAATAAGGTGCAGTTGCCGTCCAATTGCATACAGAATAAAGCCGGGGAAGAACATTGTTGCGTCCCAATTCTAATGTTTGTTGCTCGTTTTTCCTCAAATTCACAACTTGTCGCGCAACATATTGCTTTGATGATTATTCATGCGATCCCAGTGGATTTTGCCCCTTAGCACCTCATTTCTATTGACTAATCAACTTGAATGGTATACAAAATGTTGCGCGACAAGTTGTGTGTTTTATGAAAAACGAGCAACAAAGCCAGAATTTGTGGCTCAAAAGTAGACCCGCGCTCTACCTCGCGCAACAAGTTTTCACAACCTGCAACACATGCTTTTGTTGCGCGACAAGTTGTGGCGCAAGATGAAAAACGTGAAACATCGATCATCAACTTGCAACGCAACAAAGTTGTGCGACAAGTTGAGGGAATTTGTGCCTCGTATTTCCCCGGCTTAAGGAACACAGGTGCTGCGACAAGAAGCGAAATGAAAATCTTCTGGCCTGTTTGACGTCTAAAGCGGGACGAAGAAGTCCTAAGCATTCACCTTGGCTACAAAGCCCTAAAGCCGCAAGCCAACGCGGGAACGAATATGGGAGCTCAATATGGGCTCATGCCTTCACCGAGAAGAAAGGAAGAGCTCGCAAAGTACTAAAAGCGTGGAATCGGTAAAATAAGCTCAGTAGGAGAAAATTGTACGCCGTAATTTGAATGAATTTGCGTGCGTTTATTTATTACTGAGGTTTCAAGTCTATACCCGGGATTTTGTATAGCGCAGGATTTTGGAAAATTGCCAAAATAAAAACAATGATCGGCCGACTAAAATATGATGAATATTTACATGTAAGCACAACTGATAAGTCTAATAACACAAAAGTAGCGCACAACATCAGCAATTAGAAATATATTGAAAAACAAAGGAAAGACGAGAAAGAGTTAGCGAGTTCGCGTGCTCACAAAACTACCAGGCGTTCCTTGCTTAAAGGAAGGAAATGAGTCCGTGCTCAAAATGACGACTTTTTCGTTGAAAATTATTCGAAAACAAGTTTATTTTAGTAAACATATGTAGTAAAACTCTTTCAAGTTCCACAAAAGTATAACAATATTTATTTTCAAGGTTTAAAAAATTGTTTTGGAGCTTTTGTGACTCGGGTACCCTGTGGTATATTCTTCAAATATTTACCCCTTAATTTGAGCATGTTCCACCACAGGAATTTTGGGGAACTTTTAGTATGTTAGTAACTTGACTACTAGCTTTCATTTGGCAGAGACAGAAATTCTGTTGCAATTAGTTCAAGTTCGAACCACAGGATGACTGGGAGATCGGAGTTAGTATCACGTGACAATTGGGCCACGCCTATTTCCACTCTCACCCCAGTTTCAGGCTGTGACGACATTTTTTCGAAAAATGCTCTACGGTACCTCGAGATTGACTGATTGCCCAGGTGTAACCGAAGTTTGACTAAATTCTACAAGACCGATCTGAAGCATGGCGAGAAATAGCGAATGATAATGGGAGGAGTTTAAACATGACCCTAATTATGCTGTCAATAAAGTCGATTGTCCTATTGCGTCTCTCATTGGTCGCTGTCGATTGGTGGGTCAATTAGTATGCAAAAACAAACCCTGACTTCCGGGAGAGACAGAAGAGAGAGTGAAGGGTTGTTATAAATTGCTTAAAACTTTGCCTTTTCGGCTGATAACATGCCAAGAAGAAACAATTTGAAAGCAAAGTAAAATAATATATCATGCTTTTTGTTAATTTGGGAAAATATCGAGGATGCGTTGATAAATAACGAGAGTCAATACTGAACTTTGCCTTCGCCGGTTCGCTTCAAGTTCGCGCTAATATTTAAAAATTAAGTTCGCTAGGCACTCTGGTACTCGTTTCTAGTCTTTTTGGACACATATTATTAGCAGAGGAACGCCTGGTTGTACACTGTCGAAGAACTGGCCGCTCAGAGCGGAAAGAAGCGAAGAAATCGGCATTTTTTCGAGCTTTTTTGCTTCGAGGCGGACTTCAAGGGCCAAACAATGAAGCCTCGTTTAACATGGAAGTGGATCTTAAAAACCGAGCTGAAAAATCATTTACATGACGTGAAATCTGTGTGAATTTACGAAGGAATTCTTGTTCTTTTGATCTGGAGGTAAAGTGAGGTTTGTACGAGCTTATAACGTTACGAAATTTGACTGTTAGTTCTGTGTATTTTAGCGCCGTGGCATAGACTTCCTCTTGTAAACAGAGCTCTTGAGTTTGTAACCTAGATTTGACAAAACCGAACCGATTTTATACTGTAGCCCACCAATATTACCACGAAAAGAAAGATGAACAACATGTTGTTTCGATCGGAGGCAAAGTAACTTTCGATTTCGAATTTAGCCCAGTGTTATCTTGAATTTAAGTTTCATTGCCATACATTTACAGTAAATTATTTGAAGGTAATCTGAGTCCATATTTTAGAAGTGCCACGCTCAAGTGCGCATGTCCATTCGGTATTTCTCCCCATGGATATTTTAGGATTATAAATCTGTGCTATATTTATGTAAAATCCAGTGTTATGAATTAACATGACAGAGTTGGTACTTCATGGTTATAAATTGAAAGTTTTTATAGCTCATTCTATTTATATTATGTATGTTTAAGGAAGGTCATGCTCTTTATTAGAATTAAATATTATTTGCTATTTCGAAAAGGATACAAATGTAAGTATCAACATAATGGCCCTACGCATCGGCTTACTGCGAAATTTGGGCCTACTTCCACGAAAATTCGGACTGATTTGAAAAATCGTAGTTTTTTTTTCACTTCAAATTTTTGGACGACTCCGATTGATCAATGTAAAATATGTCTCCAGCGTTTCAAATCAATTGAAATCTTCTATGGTCATCAACTGTGGACGCAAAGATCGGTAAATATTGGATGGATTCGTGTAGTTTCTGCTCGGGACTTGCTATTGTTCTTCCAATGCGGCACACGTTGATATTTGCGGGCTTCGCGGGTGACTGCTCTCCGAATCGTCCCCGTCCCAGCATTTGACGACAGATGGCGGCCGGTCACGCTTTTGGAGGGCTGCGTAAAATTTGTGGGTTTCTGTATCTTACATTGCTTTTCAGTGGCTTGAAACGCCACGAAAACGGTTTAGTTACCACAACAATCCACTTCTATCTGGAAACAAAGTTAGCAGCGCCACCTGGGCTGAGTTTAACAACACCACGCTCCAAACCGGCTGTCCATAAATATCAGCCATGCTCGATTCCAAAGATAATCAATATTTTCAAGCAGTCTGGAATTGCTCTGTGCCTTCTGTACCTAGCTGGTGATCTTGAATTAAATCCTGGGCCAGAGAAAATTGCTTGTAGTATCTGCTTGAAGACCATAAGGAAAAATCAAGGTTTTGCTGAATGTGAAGGCTGCCAAAAGGCAATCCATCTCAAGTGCTTCGGCCCGGACCTGAATGCGAACAAGACGTGTAATTTATGCTGCGTACTGGACGAAAGCGAAGCTAGTTCGGATAACTGTCAACTTTTCCTGGCCCCTAAGTTAAATACCATTTCTAAAGCCAGGGGTTTCAAGATCATACATCAAAATATAAGGAGCTTGGCTGGCAAGATCGAGGAACTGCGCCTTATTCTGTCTGGACTAAACTCTGGCCTACAACTGCTAACGTTTTCCGAGACATGGGCACATAAAGACATCCTGGATTCGGAACTTGAGCTCCCTGGTTATCAAATTTTCCGCCGCGATAGACCTAAAGGAATCAAGGGAGGTGTTGCAGTCTACACTAGAAACGATGTTAAAGTTATTCGTCGGCTAGATCTCGAAGACTCTGAGATCGAGGGGCTTTGGGTTGAGGTCTGCCCTCCAAAATCTCGAAGCTTTTTAGTGGGAACCTTCTACAGGCCCCAGGCGTCCTCGAACTATGCTGTTGCCGACTTTATGTCAATTCTGGAGAGAAGTATACAGCGTGCTTCAGCTAAGGGAAAGAGGTGATCGTCTTAGGCGACCTAAACTGCGACCTCCTCCCAAAACGAGTTACACTAAAAGAAAGTAAACAACTGAAAGCGCTTCTGAGATCTGAAAACTTGTCTCAGTTAATATCCCAGCCTACTCGCATAACGCCAACCTCAAAAACCCTTTTGGACGTGGTCATCACTAATGCTGCGTTTAACATCAAGGAGTCTGGAGTGTTAGGCTTGAGTTTAAGCGATCACGAGATGGTTTACTGCATCAGGAAAATTAACTGGATAAAAGCTCAACCGGAAGTGAAAACCTTCAGAAATTATGCTAAATACGACCCAACCATGTTTTGTGAAGATCTTAAACGTGTTGTTTGGGAGTGCGGAAAAGAATCCTCAGGGACAAGCGAACAATGCATCAGTGTTGATGAGCTCTGGACAAATTTCAAGGTTGATTTCCTGGGCGTAGCTGACCGCCATGCCCCACTGATTCAAAAGAAGGTGCGCGGTTTAGATCATTGTCCTTGGATAAATAGCCAGATTAAGAAAGATATTCGCCAAAGGGACTACCTTTTAAAAAAGGCGCGTAAATCAAATCATTGCGAGGACTGGCTAGCTTATCGCCAAATGCGAAACCGGGTGTCAAATACAATTCAGAAGGCTAAGCGGTCATACAACAAGACTCTTGTCGAGAATCACAAAGACGACGCCAAGGCATTCTGGAGGACAATGAAAACAATTCTCCCCGGGGAAAAGAAGTTGACAACTACTAAGAACATTTCTATTGACGGCAAGTTTTGCAGTGAAGAGAGGAAGATTGCAGACAGTTTTAATTGCTTTTTCGCCTCGGCTGTTACACGCCTTAAGCAAACTCTTGGTATTAATGTTATGGAGAGTAGTCGTGTCGTGACGCTTGAGATGGGTCGAGCAATACCCGACTTCAAGTTCCAACCAGTGTCGGAGGCGTTTGTCCTAGATTCAATCAAACGTCTAAAAGCTGGAAAGGCTAGCGGACTGGATAATATTTCCCCGCGTCTAATTAAAGATGCAAGCGAAGTTATTGTAAAACCGCTGACACGTATCATTAATGCATCGCTGTCGCAAGGAGTTGTGCCAAAGGAACTGAAATTTGCTAAGGTGACCCCTATTTTTAAAAAGGGTGTGTCTACTGATATGGACAATTATCGACCCATTTCTGTCCTATCAGTGGTATCCAAGATCCTTGAAAAGGCCGTCCATTATCAGCTCTATAATTTCCTGACTGCGCACAAGCTTCTGAGCCCGTTTCAGTGTGGTTTTAGGAAACAGCACTCCACGGAAACAGCTGTCTTAGCGTTTTCGGACTTCATCAGGCGTGGAATGGATCAAGGCTTGTTAACAGGGGCAGTATTCATAGATCTGCGTAAGGCTTTCGATTCTGTGGACCACGACATCTTACTTAAGAAGCTGGAAGCGTACGGCCTGAAGAATACAGAAATTGACTGGTTCAGGAATTACTTAAGTAATCGCGAGCAAGTTGTCAGCATTGGTAGAGAGATTTCTAGCCCCTGTTCTATTTCGTCCGGGGTACCACAGGGTTCAATCCTTGGCCCATTATTGTTTGTACTGTTTGTGAACGATCTACCAACAGTTCTCGAGAATTGCAAGATCTTGATGTACGCGGACGATACAGTAATATATTTTACCGATAAAGACCCTAATGTAATTAGTAGTACTCTTACTAGTGAACTTAAGACGATAAATCAGTGGCTGCTTCACAATAATCTGTTTATGCACCAAGGCAAAACAGAATGTGTTCTTTTCGGGACAAGCCCAAGACTAGCATCGGCCGACTTTTCTGTCCTTGTAAATGATAAGCCACTCAAAAGAGTAAATGAATATAAATACCTTGGGGTAATCCTAGATGAAACCCTTACGTGGAAAGCACATGTAAAATATTTAATTGCTAAAGCAGGTAGAAGAGTTGGGATGCTCGGTCGCACTAGAAAAAATATCAGTATGGCTTCCGCGAATACCATATACAAATCTTTTATTTTGCCAGTTTTAGATTATTGCGACACGGTATGGAACGGCTGCGGACTCACAAATAGTAATAGCATTGAAAAGGTCCAAAGACGGGCCTCACGTATCATAATGAAGTCTGATAGTAGTGATAATGCTCTTGAACACCTACGATATCCAACACTAGAAAGCAGACGTGAAGAACATATATTAAAGCTAGTTAAGCGTTGCTTAGGCAGTAAATGTCCACAAATTTTACAGAATTATTTTATTTTTAATAGAGATATCAGCGTGCGTCAGACTAGACAGAGCAATAACCTAAGACCTCCAGCGGTAAAATTAGAATGCACGAAAAGAGCATTTTTTTACCATGGCTGCATAGTTTTTAACAAATATTGTAACACTTAGAATTTTACCTATTTATCCATATTTATCGCATATTTTTTAACTATTTTTAGATTGTAAATAATTACACTTTTGTACATAATGTATATTTTACTATTTTAACGTGGTGTATAAACGGCTTCTGCTATTTATCCATATTTATCGCATATTAAATTTTAACTATTTTTAGATTGTAAATAATTATACTTTTGTACATAATGTATATTTTACTTTTTATCATAGCGTATAAACGGCCTCTGTTGATAACAATATTATCTGTTTGTAATATTGAAAGAGATACCGTTTTAAAATAAAGGCATCTATCTATCTATCTATCATATGGTAATTAAATGCATAACAAAAGACCCAAAAAAACTAAGAAAATTATCATACATCGGAGACTAGCCAAGCAAGGACAAGCCCACGTGCGCTCCATTGGAATTCGATTTTGTGGCGAATGGGGAACAAAAGCAAATCCCAGAGTAGAAACTAGAGAATTCATCCAATATTTACCGATCTTTGCGTTCCCAGTTGACAGCCTTAGAGGATTTCAATTGATATGGAACGTTGGAGACAAACTTTACATTGATCGATTGGAGTCGTCCAAACTTTTGGAGCGAAAAAAAAACTACGATTTTTTAAATCAGACCAAATGTCGTGAAAGTAGGCCCAAATTTCGCGTTGAGCCGATGCGTGGAGGAATTATGTTGATACGTACATTTCTATATTTTTCGAAATCGCAAAATAATATTTAATTTTAATCAAAAGCATGACCTTTCTTGAACAATTACAAATAGATTGGGCTATAAAAGCTTTCAATTGATAACCATAAAGTATCAAACTCTGACATATTTATTCACTTCACTGAATTTTACATAAATTATAGCCATTATTATAAATCCTTAAATATCTTCAAATCGGTCTTGTAAAATTTAATCAAACTTCGGTTACACGGAGGCAACCACTCCATCTCGAGGTACCGTAGAGCATTTTCGAAAAAATGTCGGTACAGCCTGAAACTGGGCTGAGAGTAGAAATAGGCGTGGCCCGATTGTCACGTGATACTAACCCCGATCTCCCCAACTTTGTACTGACATGTATTTCAGTCTATTGGTAGCATGTGTGTTATATTGGATGCGCGATAGAAATCAACCTGGAGGTTCAAAATTGGTTGGCATGGGTACAAAATTGCTGGGTCGATCCACCTTAAAAATAATGAGACTTGGATTTGGAGCTTGACCCGGAATCGTTCTGTCAATCAATGACTTTTGCTGCTTGTTGACTTTGCAGCTTAATCATGAAACATGCCCCTTCCCGTATGATCAAAATCAAATGCCGAATTCCAAGAGTATATGTATCGTATGACTTCAAACGGTTGCGGTGGTAAACACGAGACCGGTACGAACTCAGATCGCTCAATCATACAGGTTCGGGGGTAGAAGCGGAAAATTTTAAATTTAAATATTCCGTATTCCTTACTACATTTTCCCGCGGATGTTCCCAATCAAAATTGGATATTCTTTATTCTCTTACGAAATATGAAATTTCCGTATTCCCTACTTTTCCATTGAAATATTCCGTATTCCTTAGCTTTTTTAAGTCGATATTCAATATTCCGCTTCTGCCACGATACAGGTCTCATGTAATCATCAGCTTTTTGATCGTGTTTACGCGAGACTGGTACGGACTCGAAGGGCGTTTGTGTCAGGACGTTTTTCAGGCCGGTCTCGTGTAAACGCAAAGCAATTTATGAGCCGATACGAACTCAGATCGCTCCTCGTGCTTCCTCGTGAGGCAATTATAATTGGCAATTTTTCCGAATTTTTCCTGCAACATGCAACGCAGCGATGGCGAATCACAAAACACTATTGCCTTCCCTAAGCGGAAATATACGCTTCTGGGTGGGTAGTGGTTATGACTACAATAAGTTACAATATCCATGCCCAGCTACTAACAAAAATAGCATTGAATTCACAAACGATTGAGCTTATTGTATGTACTTATACTTACAGGTTTGTAACACCACAAAAGTGATGATCAGAAAAGTTATGAAGAGTTTCATCGCTTTGGCTATCAGATACTGCACTGTACTCTACAACGACTCTTCTCCAAACTGACAAACTATATATCTAATCCCTCGTGTATGCAACTCAACCCACCCCCTATCATATGATCCTCCACGACTGACTGGTTACTGATTGGCCGTGACTAAGCACATGTATCGAGTGACGGAGGCAAAAATAGAAACGAAACTGAAACGCAACGACACACATACAAAGAGACAGGCGTGTGGGTTTTCTCTTCTCTTAGCCTTGTAAAAATAGGCGAAAAAAGTACGAAAATATGCCTCATGGACATCGACGCGTTATTCTTGCCAAATCTATACTATTATAATCGGGTTGTCTGCGCAAACGTTTCTGATTGGCTAAATCGTCCGCACTCACTCCGCTTGGCCCTGAAGCTGTGCCGCCAAACGAACACAATCCTGAAGAGAAGGTGGAAATCTCGACAGTGGACGTGTTTGGTTGGAAAAGATTCGCCCAGGGCTAAGTTCTAATTCAAGCGATTTCTTAAGCGAGGGACAAAGCTGCCATCGCCGCCATTTTGAAATCTCTCACAGAAACTAAAAAAGAACTCACCTCGCACAGCCGAAAGCACCATAGTCATCCAAACCTAAATATTTCTGTTACAGATTACTTGCAGGAATGTGCAGCGATAATTCTTATTAGAAAGCTTTAAGCTGGGAAAAGTTTTCATTCAGCCTGAACAAACGTATGCTGCTGCCATGCTTTCCTGGGCGCGTGCTAATTTACACAAAGCAAAGCCAGGAATAATATTCTCTAGGTATAAATCCTGACGCTGTATCGCAAAACGAAGGACACAAACCCGAAGAGAAGGAGGAATATCTCTCCAGTGGGCGTGCTTTTGTTGGAAAAGATTCACCTTTGGCTAAGTTCCCCCGGGGGGGGGGGGGGGGGGGTTCTCCCATGTAAGAGTGATAGGGGTTCTCGTCGGGACGTCGGAAAATATACCCTAAAAAATACCAGGGCATAAAAAAATCCACCCCTAAAAATACCTTATAAAACAAAATGACCCCTAAAAATACCAATAATAAACCTTTTTTTTTTTGTTTATTGTTTCTCATCTCAAAACAGGCTTATTATAGAGCTATAAATGAATAAAGAAAGAAAGCAAACGTTTTGCTTGGTTTGTGACGCCCTTTCATTCATTTGCGTACCACTAAAAAATACCATTTATTAGTGAAAGCCACAATGTTTCTCCGATACCCCCTAAAAAATACCCGAGAGTCGATTTTCACCCTAAAAAATACGACGAGCACCCCTATCAGTAAGTTCTAATTCAAGCGATTGTTTCAGCGGGGAACAAAGCCGCCCATCGCGGCCATGTTGAAATCTTCCACATAAACTAAAAAAACCCTCAGTTCCCTTAGCCGAAAGCACCATAGACATTCAAGCCAAAATGGTTCTATTACAGATTACTTACATTTGTGTGAACTCTAATTCGAGAAAGTTTTGAGCTGAGAAAAACTTCATTCAAGTTTGAACAAACTTACCACGGCACTGCCTACATACAGAGCGCGCGCTAAAGTCATGAATGATGTTCTCTATATATTCCTATGATAAACTAAGAAATTTCTTAGAACAATTTAACTTTACCTGTTTCTTTTCTTCCCTTACTGATAAGCATACAAACAATTCCGAAGTCAAATGGTTTTTCTGTAATTAAGGCTTGCGTTTTCAATTTTAGCGGGTTCTAACAAAATAGTAAACCATTTTCACCGATAAATCCGCCACTCATTGTCTCGGCGATGTTAAGTTATGGGAAACCGATTTTGCCGAGGCAATGAGCAGCTAGGAGACTAGTGGTGCGAGTGCTACGTAGCCGAAGGGGAGGTGGGAGGGTCGAAAAGATTTTAGGACTTACCGGTTTGCGAAGATGTGTCGAAAAGCCCTGAATTCATGTCAGAAATCCTTTATATAGGCAAGAAAGACTGACGTGGCTGCTCGCAAATAAACTATTGATTACCCTTGGGAGTTACAAGCATGTTTAACTTCGCACGTTTAATCTTCGCGGCAAATTCCTCGGTGAAAATAGTCAGGAGGCAAACGCCAAAAAAGTGATTTTTTAAAAAGTTTTGAGTAGAAGCAGGAAACATAGCTTAAAATATTCCAATTGTCATCCTGATTAAGAAAAATGCTGTTTCCACCTCAATTTTTTGGTCTTAGTCAGTTAAGGGGAGGTTTTCTCTAGGCGCTCGCTCCTGCAACATGGAAACGAGGCTAAAATGTAAACATACTTGTATCTCCGGTATTATACAACAACAACAACAATCTTTATTTGTACTTTTTACAGTTACATTTGGTTATGAAAGAGATAGTTAAGAGGCAGGCAGGTAGTTTATAGGTGCAAAATCTGACATAAAATAGTTTGTACAGGCAACCTAGAGTAGCACTAGACTAATCGAGCTAGGGTGCGCTTAAGATTGGAAAAATTGTAATATATGTATCGGAGAGAGAAAAGGAAACACTGATGGTAGTATAGATTGTGTGTTGTAGAGGGAAAAAGCACAGGGAAGACTTCACGACAAGTATACAAACAAAGCAAATAAAATGAAATAAAAGTACTAAAAAAAAGCGAAATAGGATGCAGAGATGGTGCATAATTAATATTGGAAAAAGTAAATTTAGTAATTTGCAATTCTGTCGGCTGTTAATTTATTTTTGAAGAGGTTTCGATTGAGCAATTTGTCATTTTGTCAATAGAATTCCAGATTTTAACTCCTAGGAATCTTATATTAAATTTTCCAAAATTCGTGCGAGTTTTGGAAGGTAATAATTTAATTTTGAGGCTAAACGAGTATTGTAGTTGTGTTTACTTGATAAGGGTTGGAAAAATGTATCAAAAGTTCTCGGAAGGTTTTTTGAATAGTAATTATGCATAAACAATGAAGTGTGGATAAAAGCTAAATCGTCAATTTTTAGTAATTCTAAAGATTTGAAAATTGGCGAAGAGTGAGCATCAAATTTAGAAAATGTCATGATTCGCACGGCACGTTTTTGAAGAGTTATTAAAGGTTTTAGGGTAGAATGGTAGGTGTTACCCCAGATTAGAATTCCGTAAGTGATATGTGGATAAATGAGAGAATAATAAAGCTGTTTAAGAATGGTTGTGTTTACATAGTGACGGATTTTAGCCAGAGCTCCAATGTTGCGTTTTATTTTTTTAGATAGTTCTTGTATGTGAGTCTTCCAAGTAAGATTCGAGTCAATGAGGATGCCTAAGTATTTTACATGTTTTTCCCTTTTGATTTCCACTTGATTAATGTGTACTTTTATAGAATGGGATAGCTTTTTTTGGTGTGGGTGGAATATAACAAAGTTTGTTTTATCGGTGTTCAGGGAAAGTTTATTTGCACAAAACCACTGATACACGTTATTTAGTTCAACATTGATCGTGTTCTCAAGACTAGTCAGGCTCTTATCGGAATAAAAAAGGTTTGAGTCATCTGCAAAAATATTGAAGGATAAAGTCGAAGAAGAATTGTTAAAATCATTAATGTAAAGGAGGAACAGGATAGGTCCAAGGACACTCCCTTGTGGTACACCGAAAGCGATGTTATTGTAGGACGAGGAGCAACTACCGATTTGGGTATATTGTTTTCGGTTTGAAAGGTATGAGGTGAACCAGTCGAGGGCGATACCGCGGATGCCATAGTGTTCTAATTTCTTAAGTAAAATTTGATGATTGACAGTATCAAAAGCCTTGCTTAGGTCGCAAAAAATCCCACATGAGAATTGACCTTTTTCGATTGCTTGTTGTATTTTATCAACTATGTTTAGCGTAGCATGTGTCGTAGAGTGTTTAGAGCGAAATCCAAACTGGTTTTCAAACAAAATACCTCTTGTATCTAAAAAATGGGTGAGACGTTTGCAAACTAGTTTCTCGAAAATTTGATTAAAAATGGAAAGCAGTGATATTGGTCGATAATTGGACAATGTAAACATCGATCCTTTCTTATGAATTGGAACAACTTTGGCAATTTTAAATTTATCAGGGACAACCCCTGTAGATAACGAAAAATTATATAATATTTCTAAGGGTTTGGAAATTAAGTGGTTTATACATTTGAGCACTTTTACTGGTATGCTGTAGGGTCCTGTGGATTTGTTTGTGTTTAGTTTTGTCACCTCGAGTTCTATCTCAGATTGCGTAACTGGAAAAATATAAAAAACTGTTTGTTTGACGGTTTGTGAGATAATAGGAATAAAGTGTGTGGGAACTTGGAATTTCAGACGCTAAATGTCTTCCAATGTTGGTGAAATAATCATTAAAGGCATTTGCAATGTTTTTGGGGTCCGTTAAAGTAGAATTATTGTCAATTATTTTAGTAGGGATAGACGCTCTAGAAGGTTTAAGCGAAAGTATTTCTTTTATGCCTTTCCAAGTTGCTTTTATGTCGTTGAGATGAGATGAGAAATATTCATGATAATATTTTTTTTACTCGATAGGGTTAAATGTTTAAGCTTATTTCGGTATGTTTTGAATTTTTCGAAAAAATAGTTGTTGCCTGTATTTAAGTACTTTTTATACAATATATTCTTGATATAGATCGACCGTTTTATAGCTTTCGTAATCCAAGGTTTTGACATGAATTTAATTTCTTTCCTGGAAAGTTTTTTGAGAGGGATATGAGTGTCAACTACGCTATTCAAAGTGTCATTGAAAGAGTCAAAGTAAGCATTTGCGTCCTCGCAGTGCGAAAAAACGTCGTCCCAATTAATTGTTTGAAAATCACGTAAGATTGCCGATTCATCATACTGAGAAAAGTCACGGCGGTATATTTTAAATCTCCTGGGAAGGTCTACTAGTTTGTTAATAACTAAGAAGTTAGGTAAATGATCTGTTAGCTCAAAAACGATATTGCCACTGACGGTGTGATGTTCACAGGAATTAAAGAATATGTGATCAATGAGCGTAGCAGAATGGTTAGTTATGCGCGTTGGCTGAAGAATATGTGGTTGAAATGAATAGGATGCCATTGTGTTAACAAAGTCTTCTGTTTCTTTGTTCGTATCACAATTTAACAAATTAATATTCATGTCGCCCATTATTATGCAGATCTTATTTTCTGAGTGCAATTTATCAATTGTCTCGTAAAGTGTTTGTGTAAAGCGATTAATGTCAGATTTTGGGTGCCTATAGACGACCGCGCAGACAATATTTGTCTTGCTTTGTTTTCAATTCGATCCAGAGAGATTCGTGAAAAATGTTTGAAGAACCTAAGTCCGAGCGAACATTGAAAATTAAATCCTCTTTACATAAAATCCTACGCCACCTGCTTGGGTAAAACTTGGCTCTTGTACAAAAGTATAACCAGGCAGAGCAGTGTTCGTTACGATATTTCTCGACTCATTGATTTTGGTCTCAGAGAGGCCTATGACACTAAATGAAAGGTCAAGTTCAGCTAGCAAAGTGTGAAAATTATCAAAATTTTGTGATAAACTTCTAATATTGCTATGTAAAACTGAGAAGGTATTAGAGGAAATAACTTCTTTTAACTGAACATCACTGTGAAAATCATGAGTAGTGTAATAATTGAAATTTACTTGACATGGTAAGCTATTGTCATCAGTGTTAGGCGAGTTCTCGTTGATTTTAGAAAGAATTTCCAAGCAAGGCAGCTCTTTCAATTTTTGAAGAGATATCTTTTTGAACACAGACAGGCGGAGTTAGAATTAAATGATAAATCAGTAAGTTGAGAGTCAGTTAAGCTACTGAATGGAAAAATATCACGGCGGCAGTATGTACACAGCCAAAGCTCATTTGTAAAGGAAATATGATTAAATTCTTTGGTCGAAAGGCTTGTGCATTTAAAATGAAACCATTTCTGGCAGAAATCACATTCAATAGCTTTACCTCTCTTTATTGCCCGTTTACAAACGGGGCAAGAACAAATAGATGACGGCTCTTTGACGAGAGTAGACTACGTCTGTACTGTTACACTACCTCCGACTGCTCCGGCCTCCTCTGAACTAGTATCAAAGAACTCGTCTTGTGATTCAGCAAATAGCCTTTCACTGCACAGGCAGCCCAAGTATAATGGTCGTTTAAAAAAAATATTCTGGCTTGGCGATGTTTATAGTGTTTATGTGGCTTTGTGTAAGAGTAATCGAAAAACTCGCTAAAATAGTCACTGAGTTCTGGTAAATTATGGCAAATAAAAGTAGAAGACTTACATAAAGTTGTCCTGTTGTCCTTTCCTCGTCTAGAGGCGTTTAAGAGTGTTTCCGAGGGTTCCACCGGGGGGCCCGGTGGAACCCTCGGAAACACTCTTAAACGCCTCTAGACGAGGAAAGGACAACAGGACAACTTTATGTAAGTCTTCTACTTTATTTGCCATAATTTTCCAGAACTCAGTGACTATTTTATAGCAATTTAGCGAGTTTTTCGATAACTCTTACACAAAGCCACATAAACACAATAAATATCGCCAAGCCAGAATATTTTTTTTTAAACGATCATTATACTTGGGCTGCCTGTGTTCACTGCGGCTTAGTTTCTTGAGATCTACGGAATCGGAAATTAGAATGGCTTCGCCGTCGGTGTTCTTTCGTAGGTAGATTCGCCCTGTGTTTGTCCAGATAAACTTGTACTTGAAATCTCGCTTAAAACCAAGGGTTTCTTTGAAAAGCTGCTTCTTAAGAGGACTCAGGCTTATTGAACGAAAGGTATACTCAGGTATTATTGAACGAAATTTGTTGAAATTCATCAGTTATACTATGCAGATCGACCTGAATCCAGCAAGTGGATTTGTGAAGGTTAAAGGGGTCACGTGACTTGTCTATTATGGAAACGAGGCTGAAATGTAAACATGCTTGTATCTCCGCCGGTTAATGGTGAGTTTGCAGGTGTGCGTGACATTTTGAATTTTGATCCTAGCAAAATAAAAATACCATATTTGAAAAGAGCTCACCGAAATATGTGAAATCCTAAAATTTGAGGTGGTTTCGATAAATAACAAAGAAGTTATGAGCGTCAGAAGTTGGTCGTTTTCCTATAGGTTTAATGTTGTGCAGTTGCCCACCACAACATTAAACGTATAGGAAAACAGCCTTCTTCGGGCGCCAATAACTTTGCTAATATCTGCCCAAATCAACTCAAATTTTCGGCTTTTTCTAAATCCGGCAAGCTCTTTTCAAATATGGTATTTTCATTTTATTAGGATCAAGATTAAAAATGTCACGCAACACCTGCAAACTCCCCATTGAACGAAATTTATTGAAACTCATCAGTTAAACTATGCGGATCGACCTAAATCCAGAAAGGTGATTTGTGTAGGTTAAAGGGTCACGTGACTTGACTAGCATGGAAACGAGGCTGAAATGTAAACATGCTTGTACTCCTGTATAATTGAACAAAATTTATTGAAACTCAAAAGTTCGACCTGAATCAGATCGACCTGAATCAAGCAAGGTGATTGATTATAATTTATGGAGTCCCTTGATTTGTCTAGCATGGAAACGAGGCTGAAACTTGGGTCCTTGCTCAATGAATTAACAGAACTGAGTCGATCACGTTTATCATCAAGCTTGGAAATAAGGGGGTACTCTTCTCTCTTATTGCCAAGATGTGGCTGAAATGAGGCTGTACCTGAAGCTACATTTGGAATAATAGAAAAGAGGATCTAACAAAATAGTTATCGCAATTACAAGACACGCGCATCATTAGTTATACCAGCCGACTGATGGCTTTTAATTTATACTAGAAGTAATCGAAGATTAGTAAGTGCGCTCGTGTTGAAACGTTTTTCTTGATTTTTGTTTGACAATTTTTTTTTTTTTTCGTGAGAGTTGGAATCTGGATGCTGGATTTCTTTAACCTACCCGGACCTCTATATGTATGGGGGGGGGGGGGGGGGGGGGGGGGGGGTAAATCATTTGGAAATTATGGATGCATGGTGGGGTCAAAAACTAGCGCCGCCCTTGGGGAGTGTACCTTTATTTTCTGGAATTGCCCATTTTGTGAAAACACCAGATAACCTTAATTTTGCCAAATCACACTACTGTCAATGCTGCGTTATGATTGGTTAAGCTACTAGTAGGCTATTAGTTATAGCGTTCTAGTAGCGAAAAGTGTTGGATTTGAAAGCCAGAAAATGGCAAAAAAGTGACCAGACCAGATATATAAATTGACTTACTACAGCAGTATGATTTGACTAAAACATTAATTCCTCTTGCCCTCTGAGTCAATAACCCACACAGCCTTCGGTCTCATGGACTATTGAATCAAAGCTCATTTGGGCTTGGGACATAATTGTCAACTGTATCAAGTGCATTTGTTAGCACATGCCCAAGGTGAAAACGTTTTCCAAGGTTCATTATACTAAAACATTCACTAAAACGTTCATTCACTAAAAACAACAAGCATCATGTAAACGCAACATTTTTGTCTATTATGAGTATAAAGTTTTACAAAAATATAGACTCCTTTAACTTTTCTTTAGCCATAAAACTAAACTATTACAAACTATCAGACATTCTCTGGAAAGTCCTCCCACATCGTCTAGGGTAGTTTGATTTCACTTTTCTCTGCAGAATGTCATATGACAAAAGTATGCCATCGTCATTTTCAAACGCAACATTTTTACCTATTATGAGTATAAAGTTTTACAGAAATATAGATTTCTTTAACTTTTCCTGAGGCATAAAACCAAACTACTTAAAACTATTACAAAGTATCAAACATTCTCTGGAAACGCAACATTTTCGTCTATATAAGTATACCCGTCTCATATCGTCTAGGGTAGTTTGATGTCAGTTACTTTTCTCTGCACAATGTCATATGACAAGGTTATGTCATCGAGTTCTAAAAGAGCTGTTATGAATTCTTCTGTGGTGGCTTTGGCTAAGTAGTTAAGATTGGCCATTTGGCTAGATCTTGTAGTTGGGGATTGAAGAAGGACAACAACAAATTTGTTTCTGGGTCGCTCTCGTCCACCAGTAATATCTTTCCAAACCACTGCGACTTGCACATCAACTCTTTTTGCTGCATGTTGCATTGGGGTTTTGGCATACCATGATAGAGTTCTGTTTTCTTTCTACTTTCTTAGAGCATTTGATGCAGGTAAGATGCTTGTTCAGTTGTTGTACACCAATAATACTTGTAGTGATTTGCTGAGTTGTAAGTGCTGGCACGTCATCAACTCTAGCGAGCGGGAGAGTAAATTCCTCGATTTCTTCAAAAAGGAATTCTGTTCATTTAGCTGTATTGAGATACGTGCCAAATGAGCTCTGTTTGACTCTTAGATTCTTGAAGACATAGGTTTTGTTCTCTTCAAGCTTGTCGATGTTGTCTTCCCACAGAACCAATTGGATGGAGTTGGTTGGGTCAATGATCAGGCATTCTTGTTTCTTCAGGGGGCCTCTTGTAGTCGATATTACTTTTGGTGAGTTGATGGTTTGGACTTTTGCTTTCAGGGAAACCAGTTGCTCTGGTGTAGCCTCCAGAACAGACTTGATATCAAGTGTTTCCGTTGTATCCTTGTAAGTAAAAGAATCAAACTTGTTGATGTCTAGTGGTGTGATGACTGTTTGTTTGTCCATGATAATATTGCTGCTGGCATATGCTGGGTTGTTTGTTTTCCGGAAATGGCTTATTTTTACTGGACTCTTGAAATCCTGTAAAGTGTTGAGCACAACTCGCCTGTCAGGGGCAAAACAAACAGCTCTCTCATTGCTTGTTCTGTTTGCAGAGTGCATATCAAAGTACTTGACGTTTGATCTGCTTGACTTCTTTATAGGGGATACAGAGTGTACAAAACAAATGATGTTGTCAGCATCTTGGATGGTCTACAGGGTTAGGAGCTGAAATAGAAAAGGAGGGTAAAGTATTGTCAGAAACACTGCCAGATGTTGAATTCTTCATATTGTCACACCATGTTCCTTGTTTGGACATTTCACAAACATAATGGTCCCAGTTATCATCACCAATACTTTCAACATATAATTCAGGATTACTATTCATGTGTGCAATTCCTGCAGAACGAACCTGGAAATGCAGTTCTGAATTGGAGTAAAGGCCATGAGCCAAGGAGGCAAAAAAGCAATCACCAGATGAACTTCTGCAATCATATGGAACTCGTCCTATTAAAGCTAATTTATTTCTCAAAACATTCCAATGCACTTCCACATTATGACTGACCTCACTGTTTGCTGAAAACATTCCACCTCTTAAATGGTTTTGCAACAGATCTTGTGTTGTATCAATTTCACATTTCTTTGGTTTTGTCTTCTTAAGAAAAAACACATATTTACTGTAAAAGTCACTGTCCAAGTATCTTAAACAATACTTTTTATAGTTTGCTATGAATTCTCTAAGGAATGAACTTTTGGAACTTTTGAATTTATTGCACATTTCAATTGACGACGAGTTGATTTAGCATGCATTGACTTCAGCAGCCTTTTAGCACATATTCTAGATGGTTCTCTGTCCCGTTTTCTTTTCCCACTGTTTTGCTTAAGAGGATTTCTGTGTCTAATGTATGGTATGGCATTGGAAAGCTATATTACCAATGTTACTTCTCTGTGGCTTAACTGGAATATTCTTCATAAGATCTTTAGTTATGCATTTTGACAAAAAAACATGCTGAGTTATTTACCGGAACATCATTCCCTGTTGTAGTGCACGTTGTTGAAACAAATGTTTGAGATCCCAAATCCAAACATGGTAGCAGTGACTCGCAGAATTCATGACTGCATTCAGAAGAACTTTCCTCAGACTGAGTTTCTTTGACAGAGGGAAAATAGACTGGCAAAAGTATTGCATTCGAGTATTTTGTTAGATGCAAAGGCCATCCAGCTAAGTAACTGGGTTTTGAGTATTTTGTTTGACCACCTACTATAGACATGGTCAAAAGGCCCGAAGACCACCCAGCCAAGTAACTGGGATTGAGTTTGTCGAATGAGACATAGTAAACCATTCGTATTGTGTTACGTTCAAAGTCGATCAGATTCCAGTATTCTGCTCTGAAACCAATCCGTATCTAGTTTTCGTAGGCAATATATTGGTCGAGTGTCACACTGTAAGCTAAGATAAGTCTCGATTAACGATTCTGAAAGCAGCCATGTTGACGAACCACACGTGGGTTCTGACAGATCTGTGTTCCGCGTAAATTTCAACGTTTGTTTTCTAGAAAATACAGCACTACACAGTGTCTTGATGTCCAGATAAGTAGCTTCATCCATTTTGCTTCTGGGAGCAACTGCAGAATACACGGCCCATTTCTAGCCTTCCTACTGAATTTTGGCGGTCCGTGGTCCGCAGTCGAATAGTTAATATTCAAAGAATGAGAGAAACCGCAAAGGCAATGTCACCGCGGTCCGTGGTCCGCAGTCCCGCAGTCATTAAGTGTCACCGCAGTCCGCAGTCGCCAGTGAGATTCATGAATATTAAAGAACGAGGCAAGCACTGAACTAAGTGTCACCGCAGTCCGCAGTCGCCAGTGAGTTGCATGAATATTAAAGAACGAGGCAAGCACTGAACTAAGTGTCACCGCAGTCCGCAGTCGCCAGTGAGATTCATGAATATTAAAGAACGAGGCAAGCACTGAACTAAGTGTCACCGCAGTCCGCAGTCGCCAGTGAGATTCATGAATATTAAAGAACGAGGCAAGCACTGAACTAAGTGTCACCGCAGTCCGCAGTCGCCAGTGAGTTGCATGAATATTAAAGAACGAGGCAAGCACTGAACTAAGTGTCACCGCAGTCCGCAGTCGCCAGTGAGATTCATGAATATTAAAGAACGAGGCAAGCACTGAACTAAGTGTCACCGCAGTCCGCAGTCGCCAGTGAGTTGCATGAATATTAAAGAACGAGGCAAGCACTGAACTAAGTGTCACCGCAGTCCGCAGTCGCCAGTGAGATTCATGAATATTAAAGAACGAGGCAAGCACTGAACTAAGTGTCACCGCAGTCCGCAGTCGCCAGTGAGTTGCATGAATATTAAAGAACGAGGCAAGCACTGAACTAAGTGTCACCGCAGTCCGCAGTCGCCAGTGAGATTCATGAATATTAAAGAACGAGGCAAGCACTGAACTAAGTGTCACCGCAGTCCGCAGTCGTCAGTGAGATTCATGAATATCAAAGAACGAGATAAGCACTGAACTAAGTGTCACCGCAGTCCGCAGTCGCCAGTCAGATTCATGAATATTAAAGAAGGAGGCAAGTACTGAGCTAAGTGTCACCGCAGTCCGCAGTTGCCAGTCAGATTCATGAATATTCTAGAACGAGGAGGCACTGTACTCAGTGTCACCGCAGTCCGCAGTCACCAGTGAGATTCATGAATATTATAGAACGAGGCAAGCACTGAACTAAGTGTTACCGCAGTCCGCAGTCGCCAGTCAGATTCGAGAATATGAAAAAAACGAGACAAGCAGTGTTAGTGGGAGGGCACGTTTTAAGAACGAGGAAAACACAAATTGAGGTCACTCTCCACCAGTGAATAGTTGGAGGGCACGTAGAAAAAAGGGTCGAATCTATAAACCCGTATTTCGAGAACGAGGAATAAATAAGTCCAATCTTACGAACGAGGCAAGCATTGTAGTGGGAAGGCACGTTTTAAGAACGTGAAAAAAATAATTGAGGTCATTCTTCACCAGCGAATAGTTGGAGGGCAAGTAGAAAAGGGTTGAATCTATAAACCCGTACTTCGAGAACGAGGAATAAATAAGTTCAATCTTACTTTGAGAACGAGGATGAGGCAGACAGTGAAATCGTCATTATAAAACGGCATTTTATTGTTAAACGTTTTTAGTATATGCTAACGTTGACTAACAATACAAGTTGAGGCAACAATAAAATGTTACCGATTATGATTTATTTGAGGTTGTTTCTTTTACGCTTAAAAGCGTATAGGCAGAGTTTGTAATTCTTCAATAATTACAGCCATTAAACTATTCTATAAAAAACATCTTCAAAGCCATGCCTGACCATTTCATATTGTCCCAAAACAGTTGGCAAGTTTTTTTTCTAAACTCTTTTTAACCCCTAAGAATCGAATAAAGTAACTATTATATAAACATCAGACAAATACCAAGGTATTTCTCGCGCGGAAAACTGATATCTTCACACTATGAAGATGTGATATTTATCTTCACTCTTCGCAGTGAAGATAACACACATAGCTTTGTAGTTTTCAGATTTTCGTAAAATAAATATAGTCGAATTGGTATTTCAGTGATGTTTATATATAATAAATGACATGGTCGCTTGGAGATACGAATTATATTATCGTGTTAAAATTTGCAACATTCGAAGATAAAACTCCGCGCGGCCATGTAATATCCTCTATTTTTTCTAACATCAGTAAAAGGTTTATGAAACTCCCCGTTGAATTTACAGTCAAAAAACACCCCGTTGAGCACCGCAGTCCGCAGTGGAACATATATTTTATACCCTATGTAGAATATATTATTGTCTTGCAACGCACTTCTCTGAAATAAGGAAGAAGAGGTGTTTTAGGATTCTTAGGATTTTTAGGTTTCCTAAACAATACTTTTAGGATCCTTGTCTCTATTTACATAATTGTAGGACTAGTGGAACCCATATTTGTCAGAACGAAGATAAGTTATAGTATGCGGCACGTTAATGCTGTAAATTTGCTAGTGGAATGCATATTTGTCAAAACGAAGAATAAGGTATAATTTACAATCACAGACTTTGCGCTTTGAGAACGACGAATAAGTAATGTTTGACTAGTGGAATCCATTTGTCAGAACGAAGAATAAGTGATGTTATGGACAATTCCACTAGTCCTACAATTATTCCTCGTTGTCAAAGCGCAAACTAATCCAAATGACGCTGCTGACTAGCGTCTCACAGCATTTATAAACAAGTTCCTTTCAGTTGTCCATAACATCACTTTTTCTTCGTTCTGACAAATATGGATTCCACTAGTCAAATATTACTTATTCGTCGTTCTCAAAGCGCAAAGTCTGTGATTGTGATAACTTATTCTTCGTTCTGACAAATATGCATTGGACTAGTAAAATCACAACTTAGCCGTTACAAACACATGAAATACAATTGTAACACAACGCACGTTGTCTTGTATGTCTGTGTTCAAAACATTCTGCATGTTTTTGCTCGAAAAGGGCTTGCGTTGTCGTGGAATCAATTCATTATGCGACCTCAAAATTCACTTTGCGATTGGTGATTCTCAGCAAAGGAACTGTAATGTCAATTTTCTTGAACCAGAAAATTACTAATTCAATAGGCCAGAAAGCCACATGATACCTTACAATTGTTTTAATTGATTTTGCAATCTATGGTCGATCCACTGAAGTAGTCGAATCCAACGTTTTTGTTTTGCTTCGCAGTTGAAAATCGCCCATCGCAACATTGTATTTTGAGGACGCGTTGCAATGCATATAGTGGTAAATAGAATATAAGACTTTAATTGAGGTGTCCATTTTCCTGGAGGTAGAGTTGCATGGCGCGAGTGATTTCTGCATGCATATCCCGCGAACGCTCGCGATTGAAATCCTCCCTTGTTACCTTCGTAGTCACCGGCCATTCCTCTGGCTCCGACTTAACGAACACTTTTGACGGCGTTCTTGCCCTCGGAACCCTGAACTGGACTGTGCGACCAAAGCCGTCGGTTTCCAGAAGTGTAACTGCTCGATCGTACTCCGGCTGTGCAATGGACCTTGCGGCACGTTTAGAGTGTTTTAGCACTCTAAAGGTTACGGCTGGTCCTTGGGTTTTGAGGATGGAGTCCTTCAGGTCCTGTACCGACGGTTGTTTTACGGTGGGATCACGCGCCGCAATGGTGATATCTTTAAGGAACTGTGGAAAAAAAAGGCAACAAAGGGTAGTTGCATTGTGTGGAGCAATTGTTCAATGTAATGCCGATTATGAAGCTCCCTTTTATAATATCTTGCCCCGGCTCCAAAGTCAAAAGAAAAGAGTGTTCTGTGAACGCGCAAGGGAAACTAAACGCAAACCCGATATATAAACCAAAACTGTAACCAGTGAAACGCGAGTGTTGTTCGATTGAAATTGAACGCAGAGGCGGATTAGGGAGACCATACATTTACTGTATTTGATGCCAAGGAATTTTGCAAATTTTCGTCCCATGTTTTCACTATCCGTCCCTCCTTTCTGAAATTGCTGGATCTGCCCCTGGAACGTGCAAGGTAAACTAAACGCAAACTCGATTTATGGGCCAAACCCCTAACCAGTGAAACACGAATTGTTCTTTGAACGCACAAGGTAAAGTTAACGCAAACTTGTTTTATAAAACAAACCCTGATGGAATCAGTGAAAACGAGTTGAAAAGCTGTACCTTGCACAAAATGTCTTTCCTGCCTCGAGGTGTTGCACGTAGGCAGAAGCTTTCTGCAGGGTTTCCTTTGGGATGACTGGTGGGGGTTCTGTGGCATGACCTGCCAGCTGTTGCTCCATTGTATGGACAAAGACGTGGAGAACTGCTGCGACACGGGGAACCATGTCTGTCATCTTGGATTTTGGGGAACTCTTCCCTCACGGATCGCGCTGTTGACCTCGGTAATAAAGGAGTCTAACAACTCCCTTAGGAACGCCTTCCCATCTTCATCGAACTCATATTTTTTAGTGTCCAACTCGCTGATGATCCTGAACACCTCTACAAAGTCTTTCAGATCAGTGGTGACCTCTATCACCCTCTTAGCTTGTTCTCTCTCCGACAACGTAGGACTTTCGGTGTATGGTATCGCTATTAAGAAACGATCAATCAGACCATGACCTTGATCCATCATAGCGACTAGTTTAGCAGCGTTCACCATCTGCGTGGCGCCGAGAATTCCGAATGGAGTCATGGTTTCGATTATTCTTGTTTTCTCGGTGGAATAATGGAATGTTGACCTTTCGCCCGAAAACAACTTACAGAGACTGCTGCACGTCACCGCTAGCATTGTCCCGGTCTGATTTCATCAGTTTTTCTATGATGTCAAACACTTCGGGGGAGAGGATGAATCCCTTGTTGCTATTGCAGATGGCTTTGACTAAACCGGAGGACGTCGCTTTACTGATGACTGAGTCAATTAAATCAACACTTTCCAATGGGTCTTGTGCAGCGTGAGAAATTGCAGAAGACTTCCCTAAAAACAATAAGAGTGGGTCTGTTAATATAAAGATGGACGGAAGGATCGACATTCGTTACGTTGCTTTATAACGGAGGACAGCAATTGTTGCAGCTGACGTCACGTGAGCTTGAGGGAAACACTTGGAGGCACAACAATAGTTCTAGAGTTATCGCGCCCGCTCTTGTTCGTGTACGGAGTCAGAGCCAGCTTATACATGTGCAGTTCAACATATCATAAACTTTGTGAAAGAGTCAAGCAATTATAAAAGTTGAGGACCCTTATTCTATTCCTTTCTTTGATGTGCATTAGTTTAGTTTTTGTGAACAGAGAAACTGTAGTAATGTTTTCGTTGGAAAAAATTGCAACATGGGAAAATTATTGATGCGAATTGTCAAAGGACCCGTTGTCAAAAAGATCAAGGGGAAGTTGGTTAAAATTTGGTTTTACCGGCGATGCTAAGGGCGGCTTTTGTTTTCGGCGGCCCTTAATGAAAACACAGAAACTGGGAGAACGTATAGAGTCACTATGAAATGAAAGTGGCTGTTGTAACAACTAAATTCTGAGCGATGTTAACGGCCATGAATAGCTGTGAACTTTTACTTCTTCCACCGCAACATTGGAACACCTACGCGCGGGAAATTCAAGGATGAATATGGGATTCGTCAAAAGAAAGGATTTTTTAGTCATTTGTATTCTCTTCGAACTAACCGCACAAAATTTGGAGGATCCCATGTTGCAATTTTTTCCAGGTTAAAAGCTAAATTGACCGGACTATTAGACCGGAATCTGGTGCGCCGGTTTGAGCGCCCCACATATGCAACTTGTTTTAGAAATTGCAATTTCCTATCCTAGAAGTTGTAAGTAACAAAATAAATTCAGCTCAGGAAAATAATGAAGTCTCTATACAACGCAGAGCGCTATACAACTGAGGCCGCTAGTCCTAATGATTCTAGAACTGTTAAACTCACACCTCGTTTGTCTATTGTTCGAAGGAGTCGATGCGACTAGTTGGAGTTGCGCAAAGCCCAAACCGATCGAGATGACCGCTGTCAAAATGTGTTGACATATTATGGTAACCAAAAATTTACCCCAATGTAAAAAGTAACTTTGTGTGCCCAATCTCGGCGTAATCAATCGAAGAAATGAAAACAAAAAATCAATCGAACTCGAGAATTTCTTTGATTTTTGGCCCGATTTTGGCATAAAACATTTGTTATATTGTCCTAAAACATCAAGTGATTCAGGCGCCTGTTACGAATTCGGCGCTATATGGGGAGTTTTTGGAACCTTTTAGGAGTGAAAATCAACTAAAACCATTTCCAATTTGTTACCATTAGGGAGAAAAATCTAAGTATGTTTAAAGTTCGATTGTGGGTGAGTCCGAATGTGTTCGATTACCCAACAAGTGGAAAATTATCAATGGAACGATTGGTATTCGATTAAGTTCGATTACTGAACGTTCAGTCGGAGATTGATTGGGGATGCAACCGACTTAGAAACTGCCTCTCAGTCGCACCAAAAGTTGAAGTAGTTCTTTTACCTCAGTCCTTAAAAAATGGCCAAAAAGTGGTTAGGCTGGCTAACTACGCGCTTGTACTCGATGTAGAGAAACACTCTTATGTACCTTATATCACAATAATGCTTAGAATTCAAGTATAACTTTTATCTAAGTTTACACTATGCGATGGGAGAAGCGCGAATAAAAACTGCGTTTCAGTTGAGCAAAGCCCTTGTCGGTTAATACTAAAAAACGAACTGATTGATGTTATGAACTAAACATTGCTCGATCTAGCGAAGTACTTGTCGGAACGTAACAAAACTTATACCAGAATAAACGGCATGCAAGGATAACTTTGATCTAAGTTTACACTATGCGAAGAAAATCATTTGAAGAAATCTTTGGCCCATTTTTGCTGGTAATCATCCCACGAGCATTTGTCGTAAACAGAAGGAGCATTGTCGTTCAAGAAATGTTGACACTGCAACATTCCAGGACATTCTTGCCGATGAAATGTTTATAGCATCGCAAAATGAGATGAAAGCCGCCTAATAAAAGATTAAAAACGGAAAAGAGAGATTAAAAATTGTAAGCGCTGAAAACCCTTTTTTTCTAAAGAACGATATTTAATGAGGATAAAACATTTCACGCGACGAACTTTTAGCAGCGCAGAAAGATTGTTTTCAAGACGAAGGCCGTTCAATAAGAATTGAAAAAGAGCCTGTGTCAGCCGCCATTTTAACAGCATGGCAACATACCAAGTCGGCGAAAGCATCCATTTCCATCGGCTGATTTTAGAGAATATAGAGCAATTTTCTCGATTGAAGTTGTTAAATCAAATCTGAATTTTGTTTTTCGGTTGTTGATGTAGAGATTTCTGCACGTAATTCGTCTTCTAATATCCAACGAAAACAATAACAAAGGAATGGCTGACACGGGCTCTTTAAAGATTCAATGAAGATTGTAGTACCAGAAACCAACAAACGCAGAAACTGAGTCTAGTTGAAAGATTGAGTGCATTAAGTTGGGAGAAAATATTTCGTACGATGAAGTTTTGGTACATAAGAAACTAAATGTAGAGATGAAGGTCACCAAGTTACACTCGTTTTCAGTCACTCGTGCACCCTGCGCTTTTCGATTCCGAGTCGCGACTGGTGTTTGGCTGACGGCAATCAATACTCTAGGTGGAAAGTTTTGATTGACGTCCACCAAACAGCAGTCGCAACTCGGAAACGAAAAGCGCAGGGTTCCGCGCGCCGGCCACAGACGAGACATGTGAGCCAAAAAGAAAAGACAGTGGTACTACTTACCTAGGCCAGGACAGCCAACAAACACGGTGTACAGGTTTAACGGCTGCTCGTGCGTCGTTGTCTCTACTTTGGCTCCGTTCGCTGCCAAGACGTACGAAGATGTCGCCAACAGAGAAGGGACGAAAAACTCGGGAGAGCTTCCAACGGAAACAGCATAATTCTTGATGAAGTCAAAAAACGTCATCTGTAAAGAGCGAGCTCAGCTGAAAAGGGACGGTTCCAATTCTGTGCTGCAGACTCGCCCATGTCTCTTCAGTTTGCTTGTCGATTTTTGACATGCAATACATGATTTTTCGTAAAATTAATATCGATTGGAGATTTGTGTCGAGAGCTAGTTGGAAGTACAAGTGAAATGGTAGTGCGAGCAGTGCGCCGAGACTTTTATGACAGCGTCCCCGAGAAAGTGAGAAAATCGCTATTGTGATGCTTTTGTATAGAGGCGAAATAGAAAATAATGGAGGGCAGCGAGCTAATTAGCATGAAAAGCCAAGGCTCTTTTGATCATTGTTGGGCGGTATACCTCCCTCAGGTACAAGTAGGCGATTGGGACGGCGTCTTCTACGCACCAGTCACATTGCCGTATCATTTCCAGCACTAACAGAAATCGCGTGTGGACATTAGTAGAATTAAATTCAGAATTAACTGGAGTTATCACATTTAGTAAGCAAACCTAAAAAGAGAGAGCGCAAATTGATCGCTATTGTCGGGATCTCGGTTCGGCCCCGGTTGATACCGGCAACTCATATTATTTCTATGATCAACTCAAAATCACGAGCCGTTATGCAGTTCTCTTGTTCGATAAAGGCGACCCATGATCGACATCGAATCGCGAGGAGTACTGCCTTACGCATTTTTTTCTTCTATCATGGATTCTATAAAGAACCATCAAGTGAGAAAATTTCACATCTGCAGTTTTCTCATTCATTGGCTCAATAATTGTTTTCGCTGCGGGTTTTTTTATTGCTTTAAAGAACTGTTTAAAGAGATCGAGCACCGCAATTACCTGTAGTGCGCAAAACATCGTGAATGGAATGCTCTATCCTAACAAACTGAAGGTTAAAAAACGTAAATTAACAAAAAAGTGTATTTTTGTTTCTACAGAACGAGGCAAAGAGGGCTTGGTAGTCAAGAAGACTCCGTAAATCTGAAAAGGGCGTGTTTTGCAATGATAAGTGCAGTTATTGTTTTGTTCCACATAGAGCTACCGTTATTCATTTTCTTCATTTTCTTAAGCTGTGCGCAACATGATGGCTTGAACTGAATGGTAAACACTGAGCGCATGAAGCCGGCCTTTTATATTAGCCAGCCCGGATCGAAATCCCAAACTTGCTATTGGTTAATGGCAAACAATAGGGGAACCCCGCAGAATCACCTGTTTCCTCGGCGGCCCGCAGTGACAAGTATATAACGAACAAATGCGCGCAAAGGTACCACTATAGTATTCGATTTCGACAAATGCACACTATATTGCTTTAATTTTACTTGACTCGCGTCAATTGTTTTTATTAAAATGAATGAGAAAGGAATCCAAGTTTCTATTGGAAACAATAAGGCTAAACGGTCAAGAGGCTGCCAAACCCTACCAGAACCAGAGAAGCGTGAGATTTCGACGCAGTGTGCACCAGCTAAAGGTAGCTACAGCCGCGATGAGAGTGGACGGAGGAAATGGAAATACGATGACCTGGTCGCCTTGTTATGGAACAAGGACTTGCTCATCCGTTGGATGCAGGATAAAGAAATGCTGGCCAAGTCGCAAGATTGTCCCCAATGCCAAGCAGGCATGAAGTTCGTCCCGTGCTCTGACCGATCCGACGGGTACAAGTGGGAATGCAGGCAGCGGGTGAACGGCAAAAGGCATAAAACAGAAAAGTCAATACGGACGGGCAGCTGGTTTGCGGGCAGTAATATGACCCTGGAAGAAATGCTGAAGTTTACGTACTGGTGGTGCCAGGATATTGACCAGGACCAGATCAAACACGAACTCGGTTTGGCCTCTCACTCTGCCGTTGACTGGGACAGTTTTTGCCGAGAGATTTGCGAAGTGACGCTGATGAATGGAGGAGAAAAGCTAGGAGGAGAAGGAATACGAGTTCAAATAGACGAGAGTAAATTTGGGAAGAGGAAGTACCATAGAGGCCACCATGTAGAAGGACAATGGGTTTTCGGAGGCATCGAGGAGGGAAGCAGAAAGTGCTTCATGGTTGCTGTTGAAAAGAGGGACGAGGCCACGTTACTGCCCATAATCCAGGACAGAATAAAACAGGGGACACTTATTGTGTCTGACTGCTGGACGAGTTACATTAACCTAGCCAACCACGGATACATCCACAAGACAGTAAACCACTCCAACGAGTTCGTAAATGCAGATGGTGATCACACTAACAAAATAGAAGGACACTGGCGTCAAGCCAAGGCCAGCTTTCCCCCGTTTGGCATCCGGAAGTACCATTTCTCGTCGTACTTGGCTGAATTCATGTGGCGATACATGAACAAGGGAGAAGATTTATTCGCGCAGTTCCTAGACGACGTGAAAGCTCTCTACAAGGTGTAATCAGCCCGCAGCACAGTCAAGAAAATAATTCGGCTGGTTTCAGCCACTTAAAAAACGGCTCTTTTCAGAGCCACCCACATTTGAAAAGTCACGACTCCATTGCTTCTGGAGTAAAATTAAAGCGTTAATAAAAGATAATGATAAAGAAATAGAAATAAAAATTCCAAAGAGTCATACAAACTGCACAAATTAAAATCGGGGCTCGGTCTGTATATCTCAGTCGTTTCCAAGCCAACTCGAAAGTGATTCAGTTTGCTCAATAAGTGGAAAAGATTTTCGCTACTACGTTTTTTAGGGCTCGTGTTCGTAAGGTTCTTCTGAAAGAAGCAAGTTGGTTAAGAGTGCAGAGCCTCGTATGGATTATGTTAATTGTCAATGAAAGTGCGTTGCAAGACAATAATATATTCTACATAGGGTATAAAATATATGTTCCCATGACACTCAGAAGTGTGTTTCAAGACCGAAGTAAGCACTTTAATGAGTGTCACCGCAGTCCGTAGTGAAAATACAAAATACATGGAAAATACAAATGAAAATAAGGATATGAAAATACAAATACATGGAAATACACTATTGTAATTTATTCTGTGTGACTGCGGACTGCGGTGACAGAGTTTTTGAATGCATTCATAAATATAAAGACAGATGTAAACATTTTACTGAGTGTCACCGCAGTCCGTAGTGGAAATGTATACATTATTTGTAATTTATTCTGTGTGACTGCGGACTGCGGTGACAGCGTTTTTGAATATATCCAGTGATGGGCCGGGTATTCTGATTATGTAATTTATTCTGTGTGACTGCGGACTGCGGTGACAGCGTTTTTGAATGCATTCATAAATATAAAGACAGATGTAAACACTTTACTGAGTGTCACCGCAGTCCGTAGTGGAAATGTATACATTATTTGTAATTTATTCTGTGTGACTGCGGACTGCGGTGACACATTTTTGAATATATCTAGTGATGGGCCGGGTATTCTGCAATCTAGCCTGCTTCTGTATATTGTCAATAAATCACCAGCTCCTTACCTTTACTTGCCAAAAAGAAGAGAAGAAATCCAGGTGAAGAAGGGGAAATCCGGCCACCACGAAGCATGAACGTCTCTGTTCGCACTTGCGGGAAATTACATTGCGTCATAAAACCTGTTCGACAGCTAACAAACCTGTTTTTCTGGTCGTTCGCAACATCAAGTCGAGGCTAATTCAGTCCCCGACATCTCAGCTCAAAACGCTACAGCATCCAGCCCACACGACGCGATTAGAATGCGCTCGTAGAACTCGCGCAATAATGGACTATCATCAAATTCACTCTTTTATACGATACGAACATGCTGTAATACGTTACTCTCTAGAAGTTACTCACTAGACAGGGCTTCTGTCAGGTCGTGGGAAAAAAAGGACAAATTTCGCGGGAGTTTTTAGGTTAAAATTTGCGGAAAAATAGCTATTTCGCAGCAAAATTCGCGGAAGATGGCCAATTTCGCGGGAAAAACAACAGAGTTCGCGGGATTTTTTAGGTTCAAATTTGGTGTCTTCCTTGTGCAAAATGTATTATATTTTTGATTAGAGCTATTGTATTCCATTCCATTTAAGGTGTATTGTATTTTTGATATTGTATTCCATCTTCAATCGTTTCGTCTTTTGTCTTCTATTTGTCTCGATGCCTCTGGTGCCTTGCAACACCAAGAAAGAGCCCAAAATCGTACGAAAAAAAAAACGGCATGCTTCCGCGAGTCGAATTCGCGTGAAAAAAAAGGCTGATCGCGTGTGAATTTTACACAGCAAATTTCGGAGAAAATGTTCGCGTGATGGATTTTGAATTTAATTAACGCTTTATTGAATAAAAAGAAAATGTACAATTTAGTCACTTTGTCGCAAAATACTGTAGGGTTGAGGCAATTACTTAGGAATGGTTTTACATAACAAAGGTCATAATTTGCTATTTCCAGCAACAATGCGCTGAGAAATGCACCAATAGCAACGCTTCTTACATCTTGGTAGTATCTAAATTTAGAACGCCTGGTTGTTTTGAATGGTGTTGTACTTGAATGAGGGCGAATTAAATAAGGGTGCGAGCTAAATTTGCAGGTTTACCTTGTTTTTAAGGCAAGTAGATAACTCGAAAAGCCGCGAAACGGGTTTCAATATGCTGTGTCATTAGAATTCATAGCAAATTCTTAAGTTGGTGCGTGCTTTGGTATATTTCAGGAGATTTCGCGGATTTACCCAAATTTCGCAGGTCCGCGACCGCGCGAAATATCAGAAGACCTACCTACCAGAAATACCAGAAGACGTTACTCTCAAGACGTTGCTTTCCAGACGTTACTTTCTAGACGTTACTTTCTAGGCGTTGCTTGAATCCCCTATTTTGGGGCGGGGGTGCTCGTCGGGAACTTGCGATTTTACCCCTAAAAGGTAGCTAAAATGGCGTCACTTAGTTGATTTTGACTCCTAAAGGTACCAACAAGACATTTTCCCCCGTATTTTTCTCTCGTATTTTTTTACGAGGGAAAATACGTCTGAAAATCAGGCTACCAATGAAGTGTGGGTTTTGCTTGATTTGCTAGAACGGATGTCTAAAAGGTACCTATCTGGGAAAAGTTGCAAGTTTTCGAATTTTACCCACTAAAAGGTACCAGAGACCTGATTCTATTAAACCCTACGACGAGCAGCTTCGTCGAAAGAGTAGGGGAGTCCTCCCTTCCCCCCCCCCCCCCCCCGGATATATAATAATTATTTTTCTGCTTTGGGAGCATATAAAAGCATACTTTATAAGTTCTGTTTATTTAACGACAGTTCTGTTTTAACGAAGATACAAGGATCCGAGTTTTCAGCCTCGTTTCCATGCTAGACAAGTCACGTGACCCTCTTAACCTATACAAATCACCTTGCTGTATTCAAGTCGATCTACACAGTAAAAGTGGCGAGTTTCAATAAACTTCTTTCAATAATACCGGCGATACAAGCATGTTTACATTTCAGCCTCGTTTCCATGCTAGACAAGTCACGTGAGCCTTTAACCTGACACAAATCACCTTGCTGGATTCAGGTCGATCCACATAGTATAACTGATGAGTTTCAACAAATTTTGTTCATTAATACCTGAGATCAAGTATGTTTAAGTTTCAGCCTCGTTTCCATGTTGCAGGAGCGAGCGCCTAGAGAAAACCTCCCCTTAACTGACTAAGACCAAACATTTTGAGGTGGAAACAGCATTTTTCTTAATCAGGATGATAATTGGAAGATTTTAAGCTATGTTTCCTGCTTTTTAAAAAAATAAAAAATACGGACGTTTTCTGAGTTTGCCTCCTGACTAAAAAGGGAGGTCATTATTAATGTCAATCAGCAGTTTTAGAAAGGTAGGACTCATTAGAGCGGATTTCACATGACTGTCAACCCTTGTTATGTAATTGCGATTGCTTTGCGCTCTCATTGGCTACTCGTTTTCCTCAGCCAATCAAATTCTGTAGTAAATACAATTGCGTAATTACTTAGTAATTGGTTCGGCTTGTGATTGGCTGAGAGAAAGCCATTTAGGAGCAAGTGGTGATTTTTCTCGATTCTGATTGGCTAGTGACTGCTCAATTGCAATTGTTTTCACGACAGTCATGTGAAATCCGCTCTAATTAGTAATGTAAATCAGCAGTTTAAGGAAAAGGAGACTCAGTTTGAGTCTTCTAGCGTCACGAAGTGACGGGCTTTTTCTTGTTATTGTTGAAACAAAAGGAATGAAGTAGCGGGCGCTATGACAGTCCACTGCTTCATTTTTTTTTTTTTCGAGATTGCAGAAGTCATATCTTTCATTTCTGAGAAATTCAGGGATGGCGGAAAAATAAGGGATCAGGCAGCGGGCACAATGACAGACAATGCTTCACTTTTAAAAAATGCGGAAAAGCTCTTTTCTTTCACTTTCTGAGAAATTGCAATGACGTAGTTCACTGATTGGGAGGGCACGAGCACTAATAAGGTCCATGCGGGTGGGGTCAGCAGAGGCATTACAAATGACGCACTGTCTGTTAGCTAACTCAAGTTAGCTAACTTTTTTTTGTTAAAATATAAAGGTCATCAACATCCCTGTTAGCCAGGTGGCCAGGATTTTTGATTATCTTGGATATTTCTATAAAATTACTGTATTTTAGGTTTCGAAAGAGGCCCTGTAAGCCTGGGCTACATCTTTATCAGTAAAATAGATAAAATAAAAACTTTGCATAAGCATTGCTACCAGAAACGTGATTTGTTTTTTAAATTGTTTTGCTCGCGCACGCGTCGATACGCACGGGACAATAATCTCATATCAAAGGTTGATTTCCACGCTGCATGCATTTTGACTGAAACATCTGTGACAACCCAACAGGGAACCCAACGGAACGCACGGATAGTTTTTAACTAGACTAGTCTGGAACTAGTCTCCAACTTCACTCGTCTCAGCGTACACGAGGTTGGCAAGATTTGCAACGAGTCGCACGAGTCTGATTCCATGAAATCAGAGAAGAGAACCGTGCGAGACGTTCCGACGATCGAGTTTCTCGATCAGCCTAGAAACTCCACTCCACTGCATCACTGCCATTTCTCAGAAATGAAAGAGTTGTTTCGCATTCTCGAAGTGGGGTTTGCATAGCGCCTCGCTGCTCCATCCGGTCCTTGTTTCAACAATTATTTGGACGCTGGGTCACCATATGACTGTGAAAAGTGCTGCGACAAAGTTGTGCCGCGCCGCGACCGGGACGCGACTACGCGATTTCATTGGCGATTTCATTCCATCTACAGCAGGTCATTCCGTACCGTCACCGCGACAGTGCCGCGCCATACCGGAGCACTTTTCACAGTCTACGAAATCTGCTCTATTTGTACAGCACCTAAGTGGATGATCTGGCCCAGGGATGGGACATACTTTATTTACGTTTATTTTGTTCATGCCCGGCCGTTGTGCATTTTCGCATCAATCTCTTCCCGGAGGCAGGAAATTTCCATTTAAAACTTTTAAAGATGCTTTTACACACCATATCCTAGTGCCCATATCCTGAGCTCTTCTCATAGCGGATAATGAACCTTCATCTTATTAATTAATAAATCATTTAATATATATTTTTTTCTTATAACAAAGTAAATCTAACCATCAGGGCATATCTGGCTTCCAATGTTTTCACGGGGTATTGAAAATACCCGTATATTTAACAAACCTCCTCTGATTTTCCGTGGTATGCCCTCTTATATACCACGGAATGACGTCATAAAGTGGTCAAAATGTACTGTTTGTTTTATAACACACAAAAGGCAAAAAAATAAAATAAAAGCAGCACACGTGCAGCCAAACAGTGTTTTCATTGGTTCTTTTTAGCGCACGCTGAAGTGATGGCGCGTCCCGTGGTGTATATTTAACAAATGTCCTCTGATTTTCCTTGGTATGTCCTCTTATATACCACGGAATGACGTAATAGAGTGGTCAAAATGTTGTGGACTCACGAGGCGCAGCCGAGTGGGTCCGCAGTACATTTTGACCACTTTATTACGTCATTCCGTGGTATATAAGAGGACATACCACGGAAAATCAGAGGACATTTGTTTTATACCACAACAAAAAGGCAAAAATAAAAAGGCAAAAGCAGAGCGCGCGCAGCCAAACGGTGTTTTCGTTGGTTCTTTTTAGCGCGCGCGCTTATGATGGCGCGTTCCGTGGTATGTCCTCTTATGTACCCACGGCTGAGAGCCAATCAGAATTCGAGAAACGCGCGCGTTGTGGTATAAACTTTTATATTCCTATGGCTGAGAGCCAATCAGAATTCGAGAAACGCGCATTGTGGTATAATTATCATTTTTTCTAAAGCTGAAATGTCTGCTGTTAGCCATTTTTGCCAGGGTATTGTTATTTTAGTGATGGATATCGAACATAAGGTCCATAAACAAAAAGCACGCAATGCATTACAGAACGGTGACATGGCCCTTTGACACAACAGAGATCCATGCCAAACCAATGCACAGAATGAGAAGTCAATATGTGGTAAGTCTTTACTTTGATTTCTCCTCCATTGTAGAAGCATTCACCATTGCTTGGTCTGCATAATCATAAAGACCCATCACAGAGTCCAGAAAATATCCAAACACTTGTGGCTTGCCAGGAGGAAAAGGTCTCAATTTGCTGACATCCAGATCTTCTAAAACTTGCTGTAAATTCCTGAGAAGTAATTACAACACGTTAGGCCAAATCTAATTTTTGTTCTCTGGCAATTCCAGAAAATACCGGTATTTGTACCCTCGCCACAGCTGGCAATAACTTTTCAAATCCCCATACAAACAGAATTTCAAAAATGGATTTCTCACTCATGCATGTGAAATTCCATTTGACACCCCTCCCATCAAGAAATTTTAACTCCCCCTCAAGACACATGCTACCATTCTATCATGCATTGCATGCTGTGTTGTTTGTGTTTTGATTTTGAAATGAAAAAAAAAAACAGACAAAAACAAATATTATAACTGTTCACAAAACTTAAAATTAATCTATCAACCGGCCTCTCAATCAACTTTTTTAGTTGAGTTGTCAAGGATGTTGGAGACATAAACAATGCGGCATGCAATGGATTATAGAACAATGGCATGGGCCTTCAATGTACATACACATAATGAAAATGAAAACACATTATTTTAAAGCTTTTCAACGATGCAAACTGTCAAAGCTCATGAGTAGTGAATTGTATAATTCCAAAACTGGATGTACATATTCCTTTAAAAGTTGGCAATAAATTATCTTAGCCTGCTTTATTTTGTTTGAACGTTTTTTCTCTCCAAAAATTGTCATATGAAATGGGAATAGGGGGGTTGACTTCAGGGGCGGATCCAGGATCTCCAAAATGGGGAGCCCAAAGTAAAAAAAAAGGAGGCCAAAGTTGAAGCCTTGCTCTTGCAAATACAATAAATGTATGGGGAAATCTATTGAAAAAGGGGGGGAGGGGCTCCCTGAGCCCCCCTCCCCCTAAATCCGTCTATCGACTTACGTGCAGTTAGCATAAGCCAGATGTTGATGCTGTGCTAGCTGTTCTGCTAATTCTGACTGGTGATTGTCCATTAGTTCTTGGTTAATAACAACAACCAGATTTCGTCCTGCCTCTAGTGACTCCAGAACACTACCAGAACCTGCTCAAGAGATATGGAAGTTATACTTGATGATATGTAAAAAGCATACATTCATTAGAGTAGAGAACATCATTTGTTGAAAATAATTTTAGTTACAGCTATTTGATATACATACTTGCATGGTATAATTCTAGCCAATAAAAACACAGCATTCATAATCTCATTCAAGATGGTGGACGCTAAAAACGTCATTTTTGAAGGTGGTGAAGAAGAAGGAGGTAAAAACTTGTCCTTGAGTCAGTGGGTTTGAAGAGTTCCCGCCCAGTCCCTGGGTTGTACAGTATGTGGGACTTGTTTCAGGTAGCCTGCATAGCGGCTCTGTTTGTTTTCGAAATGAGTCATTTTTAGAGACAGATTTCAGGTGCGCACGAAATCGAGGTTCCCTGGATACAGAGCCTGCCTCAAACCCTCCGATTTTTTCTTATTTTACAGCCAGAAAAAGGCAGAATGTGATTGGTCGAGTCACCTAATTCACACTCTATCTGTCAATCATGTGGTCCATCTTGCATGCCTATAGCGCCCTGCTAGCATTCAAAACAGGGCAATCACCCCGCAATCACTCCTCTACAACAAAATTCTTAGTGCAGGAAGTTCTTCTACAGCAAGTTCACATTTCCTCTTGCTAGAAAGAGGTGGTCTTAGCCATTGCTGGTCAGGTTTATTCCTGGTTTTACCCCACAGTGGAGGTTTAAAGCGCAGATTCTAACTTTCTTTTTTTTGCTACCAGGGGACTGATTTTTAAATCATCTGACTTCGGTACAAACTTTTTGTTTGCAATGGTTAGACTTTTGAGATCTTTACCTTCTCTATATGTGTTTATTTACATCTTGGTGGAGGTGCTAACCTACTTCTACTTCATTGTGATTGGTCCATACAACAAAAAAATGACATTGACAAATATCAGTCTCCCCGTAATTTGAGTAGCTGTTTACTATGGGGCGTTCGGAAAATCCAGACAGGCCTCACGGCTGGCTCTCGTGCTGTCACACTCGGCTCCAGACCACACTTTGTGCAGAAGAACCTTCCTCAAAAACACCCAGGAGCCAGCTATGCTGGCTAGTTTCGGGATTTGTCCCTTACATGCTCACACTAGGGGTCACATCCCTGTGACTAGTCCCTTGGACTTGTCCCCTAGTCTGTGCCGGCCTTAAAGGTCTAAGGTTAGTTTTGCCATAACTAACCTGCATGACTGATGACTAGCGAGGCTTTCATGATATCATCTCGTATTGAATCCTTGTATCTGTAATACTCAATACGAAGGCCATTCTGAACTTCAACTTCTGGTTCGAAAATCCCTTTCCCAATCTGCAATAGCAGCCTCTTATAACCAAGATTATTAAGTGCCTAAAACATACACAAATAAGTCAAGTCAAGTCAAGTTTATTTACCATTACATTGTTTACAGGAAATGAGTACATTTGATGAGATATTTTCATCTGTTTACAATTGTAATGGTAGGAGGACTATATAACCCCATTGGGTTTTACAAGTAGTCCCCCTTTTTTTAAAATCTTTTACAAAAGTATAATGTCATAATCAGGTTTCTATACAGCAAGTTTAAGCATGTTAAGATGATATTAATTTCCTAGTAGTAATAATGAGAATGAAAGATTCATGTGGTTAAGAGAAACGTTTTTAGTTTTTTTTGAAGCTGTAGATTGAAATATTGTTTTCTTTAAGAGATGCTGGAAGTGAGTTCCATACTATTGTTATTGCATTTCTAGTTGAAAAGCGTCCATAATTAGTTCTATAATAGTTTTTATGGAGGTGACTTGAGTTCCTAGTATTACGTCTATGAATTTGAGAGTTTTGTTTGATTGCGGAGCTGAAAATATTTGTTGTATTGTTAAGAAGTAACTTAAAATTAAAGAGTGCTGTGAAATATTTGTTGATTTGTTGTAAATCAAGAAGTCCTAGCTTGCTAAACAAAGGTTTGAAGGAGCTTGGTAGTGTGAGAAAGTTAAGATTCGAATGATCTTTTTTTGAAGTTTTGTTATCTGGTTAAGCCTAGTTGGATAATTATTAGCCCATATGACATTTCCATAGTGTAAATATGGATAGACTAGGCTATAGTACATGGTTAACAGTAAACGCTGGCATATATAGTGTCTTAATTTGCATAATATTCCTATTGATTGAGATATTTTTTTGCTAATATAGTCTAGATGAATTTTCCATGTTAAGTTTTTATCTATAAAGATTCCTAAGAATTTTGTACTTTCTACTCTTTTTATTTCTCGTTCTGAAAAGTATATTTTGACATCTGTTGAAATATATTTTTTTGATGATCGAAATAGAATGTAATTTGTTTTATCTACATTTAGTGTTAATTGGTTTAATTTAAGCCATTCATTTATTTTATCTAGTTCAATGTTATTTTCGTCTCCAAGTTTCTAAGGCTTTTGTCAGAACAGTAAAGATTTGTGTCATCTGCGAATAGAGTAAATGAGAGTTGGTTGCTTGAATGTATTAAGTCGTTAATGTATATTAAGAGCAGAGGCCCTAGAATTGAACCTTGGGGTACACCACATGTTATTACTTCCTCTTTTGATTTTACAGAGTTGAACTTCACAATTTGTTTTCTTTCTGTCAAGTAACTTTGGAACCATTTGTTGCAATTTCCACGGACACCATAAAAATGTAACTTTTCTAAAGAATCTTGTGATTTACAGTGTCAAATGCTTTTGACAAGTCCAGAAAGATTCCAATCGTATACTCGTTTCTTTCAATTGCCTCTGTAATTTTGTCAACAAGATTAATAATTGATTGTGTAGTTGATTTGTTCTTTTGAAAGCCAAATTGATTTTCGCATATTATTTTATAACCTGAATATGAAAATTTAGCCTTTCATACATTGCTTTTTCTAAATTTTTGAAAAGCAAGTGAGAACCGCAATAGGTCTGTAGTTTTTAAATTCCGATTGATTTGATGATTTGTACACAGGGGTTATAATTTTAAGGTTTTAGCAGTTTTGCTCACACAAACACTTAACACTAACGAACACAAACATCACTCTGTGGTTTTTCAAAACCTTCCATGTATTAAGCTTAAAGCTTATCCAGTAGGTTGCTTTACATCATGTTATGCACCAGTCAATTGACAGCCCTGCACCCCCCCCCCCCCCCCCCCCCCCAATTCGCGCATTAGCGGGGCATTCACTTTTTGGCAAATGAAAGGCAGTGAGTGCCTCGGTTTGCGGGGACAATCTGAGAGGTGAATGCACCGTCCCCAGGGTATAATTAAGAGTGAATGCGCTCCTTGCCCAATGAATTTAGAAGATAACACAAAGGATTTTTACTCACTGAAAAGAGTCATGTCAATGGTGCCCAGTTTTCAATGCAGCCGATCGCAAAGCGTAATAAAACCATATTTTTCTACTTGCATGTACTTTCGCTAGTGTAGATTAAAATTTAATACGTGTAATTCAAGTAACAAAAATCTGTATTTGTCGTGTCTTTTATGAAGTAAAGGGTGTTGATATGGAGGTGAGCAGTCCGGAGAAAGCGGGCTGGTTTCTGTTGTGTTGTGTCCCGGGGAAGAGTGACTCCCCACTCGATGTACTGTGTGGAAGCCGTGAAAGAAAGTGCATCTCCCGACCAACGGGGAAGTAATCTAGTGTGAATTATGTACGAAAGCCCCGCTAGTACCCCGCTAATGCGCGAATGGGGGGGTGCGGGGGGCTGTCAATTGACTGGTGCATTAGATGTTTGATTCAGGGAACGCTTTGAAAACAGAATTAGGTTAGTAGGTGCGGAGTTCATAGAGCTATGAAAACCGCAGCAAACCAACCTTGCAAATTATTGGAGAGGTGACTTTCGATTAATTTATCAAAGCAAGTCGATCCAACTGTGACAAAAACAAGTCCTTCGTCCGACATGTTGGCGCCCGCAGTATAATTGGTCAGTGACTAAATGTGGCCTGCGACATTATGGTCTGCGGTTTGCCGTAAAAGCCTCGTTTTCGATCTCACGTGCCAGCCTCGTTTTCATGATGTCTGATTAAAAAAAATCCACGCATCCAAAGAAATCGGCAACAAAATGCAGGCCAAGTTGTCCTCCGAAAATAAGGGCCAAATTTCTCCTTCTACTTGCGTTTACACAAGCTGCTACTGGTAAGATCTCATCGGAATTCTGTTATACTTGTTTGCTGTGAATTCTGAGGGAAATATAGTGCTTTAAACGAAATTTCTCGACGTTAAACGCGATTACTTCAGCAGAGACTCGTTGATTGTCACTTCAACTTCGTCTCCGAAACTTCACTAACTTTTTCTCGGCACACAGCTAATGTCGAGCTTCTCTCTGTTATGCTTGAGGTTTTTTATAGACTAGCACATCAGTTGACGAGGAACCTTTTCAAATACAATAATATTTTCCTGGTTAGTTCACTTTGTTTTGTTTCTGTTTTGCGGGTTTTTCCTTTTCGCGGGCAAACTTGACTTCATTCATAAGCCTTATTTCAAGATGAACTGCGATAAAATTTTAAAGCTTAAAATTCTCTCCTTATTCTACCTTGGCTAGGTAACTTAATGGAGCAACTGTCCTTTGAGAGGAGCTCAAAAGTTATAGTGTCAGTTTTTACTCGTTTTACTAAATGGATGTCGTTCTGTGTCAAACCGTAAAATTTGCTCTTTGACTTCAGCACGTGTCACTATACACTGGCAGATTTATACAAACTTAAAGATAAAGCTTACATATTATTTTTTTCATGATTATAAAACCAGCATTTTAATTTTTACCTTCTGTTTTTTAGATTTTGGTTTTCATTTTGGAAATGAAGAGTGTTTTGATATTTTCTTCTGGTGTAGGAGCATCATTGAACAGGTTCAAGCTATCCACATAGTATAATCCCCTGTTTAGTCAGTTACTACTCAAACTGATTTTAAAACTTTGGCTAGCTACCAGTAGTACATTTGAGTCAAACAACTTGAGTGTCTATGTGAACTTTTTGTTTTGAAAACAAACAAATTCTGGGTCATTTCATTGTCTCTCTGTGGTAGTTCATTTGAGGGGCGGCAGTTAATGGGGGGCCTTGGGGTTTCTCAAAACTGCAATACTGTACCACACAAAATCTCTGAAATTACTGCATAACTACAATAAATTACCAAAACACAGTATTACAGTACACATATATTGAGAAACACTGCAATGCCGCCATGTCCACAGTTTTTTCACTGCAATGGACGATTCCAGCTATAAGAGCAGATGCTCTTCTTTATTCAGAAATGCCCAAGCCATGTCCCACAACTACCAGAATGCAACGTGCGCTTTTTTAACAATTTGTTTGAAAAATGTTGCACATCTACTGACATGCTGCGCTGCATGCGTTATAGCTGGAATCGTCCATTCCGCAAATTCAGAAGCAAATCTCCGCAAACTGAAGAGTTCTGAAATACCACATAACCACAGATTTCTGGCTAATTCACTGCATTACCACGTAAAAATACACCCAATACCGCATCACTGCAAACCCCTAGGCCCCCCTTGATAGTGCATTTCACATGACTGATTCTGGTCTTGTTAAATTTCAATGAAACTTGTTCTTGGCCACACTCATGTATTATGGATTCTGTCATTCCAAGGAGTTATGTTTTTAGTGTTTCCTGTTTCCATGGAAACAACAAAGCTGTACAAAGCTGTGTTTTTTTGTACAATGTGTGGTTCCAGAAATTATCCATACCCCCCCCCCCCCCCCCATGGAAGGGCATTGGAAATTCCACAGGGGTGGGGGGGGGTCAATTTACCTGATCATTTCCATACACATACTGTACTTTTCCTTGGAAATTCCAGAGGGGTGGGGGGGGGGGGTCACTTTTCAACACCCTTCCGTGGAGGGGGTATGGATATTTTCTGGAACCACACAATACAAAAACAAATCACACAGGATTGTCAAGTTTCGGGAGGTTTGGCTGAAAACAAGGATGTTGTATCTGACCACCCTTGGGCACAATGGCTCAGTAAGGACCTGCATGTCCTGTTTCATTGCCTGTAGATCCTGTAAATGTCATAACTAAATGAATATATATCTAGAATAATAGATGGGCGCATGGGGATATGGAATTTATCTTTGAGTGTTCAAATGAGCACAGCGAACAAGTGAGATATCAAATTTGAACATGAGAAGATAAATTTCATATCTCCAAGTGCCCATGTATTATTCTGTTTATTATACCATATAAACTTTTTTGTGAAAACAAATTTTGTGAAAAATTTTTCTACGGTGATCGTTTTTTTCACACGTGCGAATTACAATTTTTCTCATTGGCTGAAGTCCTGATAAAACACTATAGTTTATAGTTTACATAATAATAAACTGTGAACATAATAATATTATTTTTTTTTTGCAGTGAGGAAAATGTATGGAAGCTATGTGAGAGAATAAAAGAAGAAGGAAATCTTGATATTGAAGAGCACTTTGTTGTGTTTATATCTAATAGCAGCAAAAAGGTACACTAAAGTATGTTTGTGTATGTTTACATAATGGATGCTATTACACAGACTGTTTCTCCAAACTCCAGAGATATTGGGGCTGAAAACTTTGTTTGGCAATTTTAACACTTTGATCCCCAAGTTTTTCCATTTTCTTCTCTACCATGCTGATTTTAATAGCCTAGAACTTCCTATTTATGGCTTCATAGTGTATATGTTTCAAAAAATTAATTTTTCAATTTTATTCAAACCCTCAATTTGTAAGAACAAAATCTTGGGAGAGATAGCAGCTTCTCCCAAAAACTTTCTATTGTTTCTCTCCAATGTTTTCGGGTGCCCAAAAAGGATAAAACCTCCGGGGGGACGACTCCCATATTTTTGGTCGGGGATGATAGTATGGAATTTTCAGTTTCACCCCTAAAAGATACCAAAAAGGGCGTGGCTCAAAAAAAATTTCCCTAAAAGATACCCATCATGTTTGTTTAAAATGCTGCCTTTGATGTTGTCTAATTTATGATCTTGTCAACAAGTACTCTCTCTTTTCTTGAATGTTTGCTGATGTGTGTTAGATCCCTTGAAAGATAACAATCTAAGGAAGTGTTGCAGCACTTTTCACCGTCATACGAAATCTGCTCTATGTTTATGGCCAGTAATTAAGCAGCCGATATAGCTATAATTATATTGACATGTATTGCCTTTGTTTTTAACGGTCTTAGGTCCCATTATGGATGCAGAAAAAGGCAAACCACCCTCTAGATGCTGTAGTCTGGGTAAGCAAGCTCACCAGGTATTCCTTAAAAAGGAAGCTTTTAGCCCCAAATTCTTTCTTGATCAGGGATCCTTTAAGTTAGACCTGCCAATAAATTTTCAACATAAACGATGTTCCGACCAGCCCCTAAGACCACCCAAGTATATTTACATATCTCCTTGACAACGCCAATAAAATGTACTCATTATACAATTAACACTAATCCCCCCCAAAACTCTATTATTTTGAAACAACAACATCATTTATGTGATTTTAACGGGTTTTTTTTAAACAATTATTGACAAGCGCTATTGAAAATGTTATTGTTTGAAAAGATTGAGAATACGAGTTTAGTCCAAGGTCATGCAGGTTATGCGAGGAAATCAGAGTTTTGAATTTTAGGCAAAGAAAACCCGCATAAATGCGAGTACATGGCAGGTCTACTTTAGGTTGTTATTTAGTAATTCTAACCCATACCCTGTTTTGGTACCTAGGATTACCATGTGATCTTAATAAGGAAAACAAACAGCAGAAATTTAGTGTACGACCTGGACTCCATATTACCATTTCCCTGTCCAGCTGAGCAGTATATAGAACAAGCTATTCAAAATGATAGAAAATTAAAGAAACAATTTCACAGGTAAGGATTGATATTTTCATTATTCTTTGTATGGAAAAAGTAATAAAAAAAATGATAACAGTCCTAATGCAGACCTACAGTAAGTCAACAGGGTGGTCCAGTTGGTTGCGAGCAAAGCAGAATTTTGTTATATTCATGTAATAAATAAACTGTCTTTATCACTAAATGATGAGGCACAACTTTGATCGAAATTTGTTTGTAGGGTAGCCATACTGAAGTACATTCAGAAACCAAACAAGCGAAAAACGATTTCATACTGCAGACCTCAGGCCCTAAAACCATACCCTATTGGGCTGTACATACCATATACTATATATGAGGGTATGAGGGAGTGCCCCCCCCCCCCCCCCCTGAATATACAGAGGGACACTATAGTGTACCTTATAAGAAGGATCTACAGGAAGCGCTATAATACTGCACCACCCATGCTTCACAAAACATGCTCCCCTCAAAATAGTGTGCAAGAACATCCCAGGCAGACACCCAAGCACCACACCCGGGCACCACACCCAGACACCACAGGCACCACAACCAGGCACCACACACAGACACCACACCTGGGCACCACAACCAGGCACCACACACAGACACCACAGGCACCACACACAGACACCACACCTGGGCACCACACCCGGGCACCACACACAGGCACCACACACAGACACCACAGGCACCACACACAGACACCACACCTGGGCACCACACCGGGCACCACACACAGGCACCACACACAGACACCACACCTGGGCACCACACCCGGGCACCACACACAGGCACCACACACAGACACCACAGGCACCACACACAGACACCACAGGCACCACACACAGACACCACACCTGGGCACCACACCCGGGCACCACACACAGGCACCACACACAGACACCACAGGCACCACACACAGACACCACAGGCACCACACACAGACACCACACCTGGGCACCACACCCGGGCACCACACACAGACACCACAGGCACCGCACCCAGACACCACACCAAGACACCACAGACACCACACCAAGACACCACACCAAGACACCACAGACACCACACCACAGGCACCACGCCCAGACACCACAGGCACCACAACCAGACACCACACCCAGGCACCACACCCAGACACCACAGGCACCACACCCAGACACCACAGGCACCACACACAGACACCACAGGCACCACACACAGGCACCACACCCAGACACCACATCTGTTAAATAAGGCTGCTGAATCCATTTAAGTTAATTGCAATTAATTCTAACCTTCAGAAAATTCAGAGTCATTCAAGCACCAGTATTTCTCCAGACGTTTGCTTCAGACAGATCACACATGAGAAAGCCAAATGGTGATTGGATAGTCAGCCCACCATCATACCCACCAATACGAACAACAGGTAAATAATCAGACGTCACTTGTCTGCTGTTGCCAGGGGTCTCAAGATTTTTCACTTCTGTCTCCCAAATAAATTTTCCTGAGTTGTCATACATCTACTGTATTTCTCCCAGCTTTCTTTCTTGGAAGTTTCTTATAACGGTTTTCTCGCGATTTCTGAAGTCCAAGGGTTGACATCCCTGCATGGAAACCAAGACAAATTATTTTATTCATTCATTCATTTGCTCATTCATTTATTTCTTTTATCCATGTTTGCCTAAAAGGTTACAGTCAAGTGAAACAACCCTTGATCTCTTGTTTTAGAATCTTCCATGAATCTAGATTCCTTCATTGATATGGCACATGGCATAGGTGAAGGAGAAGTGATGGACTTAAAGAACTTTACAAAGACATTTGCCAAGTCAACGTAACTCGACATCAGATAGGTTGATAAATTAGACATGAATTAGTTTACATAAAACTGAAATCCGACCAAATGTACAATATCCCGAGAAAGTATAATATTCAGGGCTTGATGTCACTGGTATTTGAAGGGAGTTATTTATTTACACTGCTGGTTCTTGGGTTGACTGGTGTCCCAGACAAGGATGTGTAAACTGATAATGTTCAAATATTGTTACTGCGCTATCCAGTTAAGCTTGTAGCGCCCATAGTTTTGTTGACAAGTTTTAACGGTTCGTTTCGATAGTTTTGCGTTTGAAACGGCGCGTTGTCAAGGCGAGTTCATGATGTTGTCAAGGAATGTCGCGACAAAGTTTCAAAATCACGAGCTTTTCCTTGACAACACTGCGAACTCCACTTGACAACGTATTTCCAGACACTCAAATAAATGCAACAACTTAACGATAAAACTACATCCGATTGCGTTTGAGCGTTTTAGCCTAACAGTTCGCACGTTATGTTTGAACGTTTGAAAGTTGCGTTTCTAGGATGAAACGAGACGTTTCTATGGCGAACCAAAGAGTTCTGTCCTCTCTGATTGGTCAGTGAAAAATAAACATGGCGGTTGCCCTTGGAAACGTCCGACTTTTTGTCTCACAACACAACTTTCAAACGTAACGTGCGAACTATTAGGGTAAAACGCTCAAATGCAATTGGCTGTATAGGCACTCCAAGCTTAACTGGATAGCGCATTATCAGACAGCCTAGTCGGTTGCATTCTCGAACCCAGAGCTCCCCGGCTCGTCTCCTCGCGGGGGAGGCTCTGGTGACAGCCACTGACGCATGCGCGATGTTTAATACAGAGCCGCTGAGAGAAAGACTTTTCAGCGCATGCTCCAATGCTCAAAATCAACCAATCAGCGACGGCCCTCAAATGGATGTCCCCAGAGCCTCCCCTGCGAGCAGACGAGCTGGGGAGCTCTGGGTACGAGAATGAGTCGGTTGCGTTTGTTCAGGGTCCTTGCGCTTAATTGAGGTATGTTAGACTTCCACTTGGCGCATGTCCTAACACAGGAACCCGCCGTACAGAGTGGCAGGTATACAAGCTAGGTACATGGGCATGTCAGCATTTGGGAAAGGGGGACGGTGTCAACTACTGACAATGTATGATGGCCCACACCTTTTCTGTCTATTTTTCTTAATGTTTACTATGTTTTTCTTCCCAAAAGAGCCCCTTCCCCCTCCCCCTTGAGGTACTATGCTCTGTTATGAGATTTATGATCTGCCAACTTCGGGAAGAGATTAAAGATTCATCTTTTAGTCAAGAGGAAGACGTAAAGTGCTCTCTTTTTGGTATGTGATAGCTGACGTGATGCATGATATTTTAGACTTGTTTCTGTCTCTCCACGTAGTCGATTCCAATTTTCCATTCTTTCGTACAAACTTTCTCTCATCTACTGTAAGGTTTGCAGACATATAGCGGATTTCAGATCACTGTCGAATAAAATAACTCTAACTTTTCTACGCGTTCCTATTCGATGAGGTCTTGAAACACTCGTTTCTGGGTCACGACTAATAAAGACGCAAGTCATACGTACTTCGTCCTGAATCGATGTAGTTGTCGGTTTTTTTCGTTTCTGATCATTTACTTTTGCTCTTAGTTTTAGGGCAGATTTCAGATGACTGTCGTGAGTAGTTTATTCACTTTGTAATCACTCCTATAGGTTTTATATTCACAATTTGTGTAATCTTTTTGCGATTAGTTTCACTACTGTGGGTATGAAATTCGCTCTCATTCGACACTTTTCTGAATTCCGCTATGCATAGATAGGAATGCACTGAATGAAACTGTTTACTAGAAAGTATAAATGAGTAGGTAAACTAAGAGTGGCAAAAGTAAGTTCGTATACCACTACCGTATCTAATAAATTGTGTGGACTTTAGAAGCGAAAAAATTGTGGAAGCATGAAAAGCTGAAACAATATAATTCACATTTAGAAATAACAATTTGTGCAGTGTTTGGCGGACTTACTGTTTGCACTCAGTTAAGTCAATCTTAATTGGCTAAAATAAACAGCATAAATAAATGATAGATTATTTAAAAAAATAAGCAACAAATGTTGTTTGATTTTGTATTGGAGATCTGATATTTCCAAATGTCTCTACTGCAGTAGGATATCATTTCGCTTTGCACGTGTAGAAGAAATGTAAACTATAGCACAGTAGCCATGTTACAAAATCTCGAAAAAATCGTAAAAATCATTGTTAGAAGGTAGAAAAACCTTTTGTTATATTGTAAATACCGATTTATAAAGACTGTATAAAAATATATTAAAGCTGATCTGTTTTCCAGAGATAAGGTATTCCTTCGTTGTATAATTTTTATATTGGTCCATATACCAGAACATGCCTGGAACATCATCGAATCTAAAATCGTTGCAGTATATATATACAAAAAAAACATTCCGAGAGGCCTACTGAAGCGGGGAAAAAAAGGCCAAAACATCCTCCCAGCTCTGTAAGGCGACAGGAAAGTCGGCCTGTTATTGGACCGAAACTCGGGCAGAAACATACTGACGATAAAGGTCGGGGAGGCGAGAATAGAAAATGTTGGCCAACAAGAAAGGAAAGTCAGATGAGAAAACTGTGTCAAAGGTGGGCGGGAAGAAGCGAGATTAGTCGAAAACTCTTGTCAGAGGAGGGAAAGGACGGGGAGAAGCGAGATTAGCCTGTTGGAGCTATTAGCGGGGAGAGGCGAGACGAGCACTTTCTCCGATAACTTGGGAGTCCGCCGACCTTGGGGAAGGGATTTTGCAAGGGTGTTTTCGTCCTCAGTCGCACTGTTTTTTTTTTTTTTCAAAATGACCCCCGTCTCCGTCCCCCTCCAAAAAGTCAAATGGTTGACACTTAGGTATTATGTAATACTTAATTTCCTTTTTTTCTTTGTTTGTGACACAGTTCTCCCTTTATTCATTACAGTTAATCTACATTCTATGCGACACAGGAATGTAAATAGATAAAAATAAAGTGCGTTTCACTGTGTCGCTGTGTTTTACTAGTCAAATGAGCTTTCAAAACGTTGATTGCGGAACAAAAAATTGCTAAGATGTTAGAACATAAATCTCGTAGTTTAATATAACAATTCGTAGCGAGGCTATACGACCCAATGCGAACCCTTGAGCTCGCACACGGCACTAGTGAACCTGACAATCGAACTTTATGCTAGGATCAAGTGGAATGTAACTAAGGTTGTCAGTTTTATAGGGACCACGTTTCTCGCTAGGGGGGGGGGGGGGGGGGGGGGGGGGTAGGGGTGAGCCACGACATGAACCCGTGCGTGATTCACTTCCATGTTGCAAATAATAATGATATTTTGCTCATGTTTGAGATGTTATGCAGGTTATCCAACAGCGTTAAGCTCCACTGTTATTGACCGCAAAAACTACGGGATTTTTGCTTAATCCTGCCCTTTAGTCCCCTGCCCACCCCTACAGAGAAAGAGAATGCTGAAATTGGTCACATATGTCACTTGTGATGATTAAAAAGTTTCGACAACAGTTGAATAGTGTGTTTCAAAGAGCAAAGGACACTTTAATTTTGACAGGGCTGTTTAAAACCACTGGGACCTGAAGCTCCGCAACAGAGGGCAATTATCAAAATGGTTGCGAGAGAGGCGTTATTTGTTGTAGCTGTTTGTCTTATTTGTGTGATAACAGGTAGGTTAATTTCGAGCTTGATAATTAACGATCAGTAAATTCGGTAATAATTTTGCGCTAAAGTATAGATCTCATGACACCGGACGTCCGTGGTAGTAGTCATGTACTCTTTCGTTCGTAAATTTTGTTTGAAGCGGGAACATTCTAAATTCTTACAAAGTTTGAGCGATTTGTGGCAACTGTTCTTGGGACATGCTAAGAATAACAAGCCACAAGACAACCATTGCGTGTCGTGTCTCTCTGATTTACGCCTTGAGCTTCCACTTGCGCTTTGCCCAAAAATCGATTCATCGCTGGCACAGGTTTTCGAAGGTTTAGAGTCCACGATACAAAACTGGGTGCTAGAACGTACTCAAACGAGAATTCATTTTTTGATAAATATTTATTAATCTCATTAGTTGGAATCTATGAATAGTAAATAAATATATCATAGTGTTTTCAAAAGCTTTCTAATGATGTATAATACATAACACTCCTTGAACCTTTCCTCGTACCTTAAACATTTGATTTCCAGTGTCAAGCCTGCAGTGCTGGATGTGTCCGGGAGGTGAGGCGTCCTTTGATCTTTGTGATCAGAATAAAGAAGTGGAGTCTTGCGACTCTGATTTAACGCGCTGTGCTACTTTCTCGTTTGTGGACCCGAAAAAAGGCAACCGCGTGTACGCCAAGAGCTGTACGTACGAATCCTACTGTACCGCCAATAATACATTCTGTAGGAACATACTCCAAGGAGGACATGACTGCAGAGTCCAGTGCTGTGAAACACAGTTATGTAACTATCAGAAAGGTTTTGCGCCAACGTCAGCGCCTAATATCACCTCACTCTCCACATCTCAGAGTACTACGGCTGTGCCTACACAGGTCACAAAAAGACACCACCCCACCCCTGACGGGAAGTACGAGTACCAAGACGATGATGAGGATTGCCTTTGGGTGGATAGTGAAGCTGCGAGATCATGGTCAGCGTTATAGTAATATTCGCATGCGTCATGGCTAATGTGTGATTACATTTTCAGTGTAGAACAATCTCAAAGCCCGTCGTCTTTTGGCAGCGGCAATATTCGGGGCTTTGGGGAAATCAAATTTGTGAGAAGAACATGAAGAACTTTCATGAAATATTTCAAACCGGAAAGTCTTAATCTGCATGGGTTTTTAAAAAATCAATTTCCCCCGAGAGCCTTAATCTTGCCACTGGCTAAAAGATAAGGGGTCTGAGGCCTACTCCGGGTCCTAAAGTCGCTGTTTCTTTGGGCGACTAACAGCGACTATAGGCGACTTTAGCAAAATCCAAGGTTGTGGGACGCGACTTTGAGCGACTTTACAAAAAAAAGCTATTAACTTTGGGCGACTATTGGCAACTTTGTGCGACTACAGGCAACTTTGGGCGACTTTAGCAAAATTATCATGACCATGATCAATATCTTTAGCAACTACCTGCCTCTTTTTCCCCTTTCCCACCTTTTACACAACCTTTCTTGTCTTATCTGTCTGCTTTCACTCATTTCATTTTTTTTTTCATTTCACCCAAAACAAACTCTTCCTCCCTATTCATTTGAAAAAAAAGGAGCCTTTTTAAAGTTATTGAGATCTGAGAATGTTTTTTGTTGGTTAAATATGAGGTAACCATCCTTATATCTCTAGGAGATAGTATAAAAATTTAACCTGGCATTCCATTTATTAAGCAAGAATCATTTGCAATGGGCTGTTCCAAAAAGTAGCCATACCCCCCCTATCAAGGAACTCTACCCCTGTGGAAATTTCAGGCTCCTGTATAATCCCTGTGTAAATTTGAAGCAACCCTGTCGAAAAAATTCCTCTTTTCTTGTGCACCTGTGGAGAAATTGCAAAGTTTCGAATGTATACCCTGTGGCAATTCTGAGATAAAATGAATGACCCTGTGGAAATTCCAGGGTCAAAAACAGCAACCCCTGTGGAAATTCCAGGGTCAAACACAATGATCCCTGTTGAAATTCAAGGTTCCTTGATAGGGGGATAATGGATATAAAATGGAACAGCCCAATCAAGTGCTTTCTACTTGTAGACACGGTATGAGTATGTGATTCCTGAAAAAAATCTGGAAATTCCAGAGGGCTGGCAGGATTTTATTTCCAATACAGAGGTCATACAGAGAGGTCATATCACAACCCTTCAATGGGCTATGGATAATTTCTGGAATCACACAATGTTTTTATAGCCTATATGCAAATATTGTTACTATGTACTATAAAATATTTCTTTACGAAACAAATCAAGAATCTTTTCAATTAGAAGTTAGTCTACAAAAACTGACCTTTTGTACATATTTAATACATGGGATCCCTGACTCTGGCTTGACAGTTTGCCGGTAGTAAACATGCTGACTGCATTGGCAAGCAAATGAATCCACCTTTTACACTTTCAATCTGATGTACTGATTAAGTAATGGTCCGTATAAGAACTAGGCAGGCCAACGGCAAAGCATGCTGGAATGCAATTAATTTCTATTGAAAATATAGGCAATTTCATTGGCTTAGACATGAAAATCAGTAAATTCACTATGATAGAAAGACTTGTCTGAGGATTTTTAGGGAGACATAAGCACTTGTGGTACTCACAAACAGGATATGCAATTTGTAAAGACTTTGTATGTGGGGAACCTTAGCGTAAAATGCTGATTCTCACTCCTTTGTTCTTCTTTAATCTGATTGGTCTAGAGACTTTTCGTTGCCATATGTTCTCAAAGCAAGTCGAAATCTATCAATTTTTCACTCTTATTATGTTACTAGTCATGATAACTTAAGTTACTGTGGTAAAAAAATAGGACATATCCTACGTGGGGAACTCTCAATGCCGTAGAACAATGGAGGTTTGCCTATTCTTGCATGGATGATTACTTAATTGAACTCCTAAATTTGTGAATTAATGTCTCTTCTTCCAAAAACCACACATCCAAGGAATAAATCCAACCTGTGTTCCAAGTCCAAATCTCGAACGATAGAATCGCCATGTTGAATATTACCCAGAAAACCTTGGTAGTTGGCTGTGTCATCGCTTCCACTGGCAACCCGTCAAAACAGACCATGCATGCCGCCATGATGGATTTTATACGAAAAACAAGGAATAGGATCTCTGATTTTCGATGCATTTACAGCGTAGGACCATCTGGAAATCATGATAAGGTATTGATTTGTCAAATAGAAGATAGTATGTCGATAAAGTTAATTTTGAATGCTAAGCTATTGGTGAAATACAGCATTTTATTACAAACATTAGAAAGTTTAGCCAAGGAAGAAGTAGGGCTGGGTTGTGAATATCCTGTTCTTAGCAGATAAATTCGTGGCTTTGTACAAAGCTTCTTAGTCTTTAAACGCTTTCCTGCTCATTGACCGGCAGGTGTAAAGTACAGGTCACAGGTCACAGGTCGCAGGTCCCAGGTCCCAGGTCGCAGGTCACAGGTCGCAGGTCACAGGTCACAGGTCGCAGGTCACAGGTATTTTTAAGAAGGTAGATTGACTTTTATAAAAAAATCGTTTGTAAGATTTTTTGAAACATTGAACATTGAACTGAGTGCGTTGAAGAACAACATGTTATGTTGTTAACATTACAGATTATACTAAAAAAGTTAAGATAATGTCATCTTGACTTCATTTGGTAAGTCAATTTCGTATTCGTTGTTGAAAAATGTTATATTGTCAATATTACAGATTACACCAAGAACAAGTTAAGAAAATGCCATCTAGACCGGCCAGTATATAATATGTTTATTTGGTGTTCGTTGTAAGATTTATTTGAAACATTGAACATTGAACTGAGTGCGTTGAAGAAGAACTTCTTATGTTGTTAACATTACAGATTATACTAAAAGACAATGCCATCAAGTGGCTTCATTTGGTAAGTCAATTTCGTATTCGTTTGTAAATATTTTTTGAAACACTGAACTGAGGTTGTTGAAGGTAGTGAACTGGTACTGTAAAAACCAGCGTATAAGAACCTAGAATTTTAGCCTAAAATAAATTAGGAAACATGGGTTTTTACACATGATAATTCTACAGGCCTTACAGGTTCTTCAAATCCAGGTTCTTATAGCGGTTTTACTGTATTCGTTTGTCTGAAACTGAGTTAGTATACATTTACATACGATGGACGTTGCGACGACAGCAGAAAGTCCTTGATATTTGTGTATCCATGTTTATCTGGAATAAACATAGTTCTTCCCTTTATTGATGTAGTCTTATTTTTTTTATTTATGTATTACAATCCTCGTTAAATGCATCATGTGTCTAATTATCCTGCACTGTTAAGTGCAGTCCTAGTGAGCCACTCTTTTGTTGTTGTTTTCAGTCGATACCAGACCATGAATTACATGTAGACATCTTGAAATAGTCTTCTTTAAACAAAGTTTTATTACTCTTTTCACCGAATTCAACCAGAAATATATATTGCAATACATTCCCTAAATCAGCTGATGGAAATGGATGCTTTCTGTCTCGGTATGTTGCTAGGCTGACATCATGTAGATATTTGTAGATATTAGTGCGTAAAAATGAATGACAACCAATTGCCAAAAGTACGTGGCGATACAGCATTGCGAACGATCTTCGAGCAAAAGTACAAAGAGAAGTTCATTTGTATTTTTATATGAGTAATAAAATATGACCTGTGATCCGAAGCCCTGTCGAGATAAGTCTCGTGGGCTCCCTGCAGTCGCCAACTGCACATTATTGTAATAAACATCGCATTTGAAAGAGAACAGGATTAGAGAGGGTGTTATTTTTTTATAAAAGTCAATCTACCTTCTTAAAACTACATGTGACCTGTGACCTGCGACCTGTAACCTGTGACCTGTAACCTGTGACCTGCGACCTGTCACCTGTGACCTGTGACCTGTGTCCTGCGACCTGTGACCTGCGACCTGTGACCTGTACTTTACACCTGCCGCTCATTGACTCTTTCCTTGCACGTAATACTTTTTTACAGTGTCAAAAATCATAGGGCATGATTGGAAGACTGTATTAAATTCTGTTGAATATAGAGATGACGAATCTACTGAAAGTGAAGAAAATGTTCGCACCTCTCCCATTGAACGGTTATCTACAATGGGAGGGGTATAGTCGGAGTAGCTAATTTTTGTTTCCAGATGATAGTCCAACTCTGTTTTTATAAGCACTAGATATTTGCTCTTGGAAATTAGTAGGTAAAGGAGTTATTATAATCTTGAAGCCTGTTTCATTCGTGTTCAGTTTTGCATAACAAAAAAAGTTAAGTCTCTTAATAATGTTGACAAATTGTATTCATACCAAAACGAGTTGTAATCAATCTGGAGAATTATAAGCAAAGTGATATTTTTTTTTGCATCAAGCTTAAATGCTAATATTATTTTTTCACCACTGTGATTTCTAAATTACATACAAGAAAAAGTTTGTATCTTTAAAAAATAAATAAATGGATGCTTTTGTACCATATTCCATGTTTGATTGCCAAATCTGTTCTTTTTTTCGCCTTGTTTTGCCTTTATTGCCCGTTCTTGTTCCTAAATGTTCTATTAAAATTCTGTTCTTGCCCAATAGGCAAGTTTTGATCCAAGAACAGGCCATTGTGTGGTTCCAGAAAATCCCCCCCCCCTCAATGGAAGGGCACCCGGAGGGGGTGGGGGTCAATTTATCTGATCTTTTCTAGAAATTCCAGAGGGGTTGGAGGGTCACTTTTCTACACCCTTGTGTGGGGGAGACAGCCTTGAGTAGCTTTGGCTGACAATAGTTGAAAAAAAAAGGAGCAATTTTGGGCGACTATAGGAGACTATAGGCGACTTCAGGCGACTATAGGCGACTTTAGGACCCGGAGTAGGCCTGTTCTGCAATGCCGCATACGAGATGGATTGAAGTGTGGAGTTGCTTAGCGCGGATTTCATACCAAGTGTCGAAAACTAACATAAGGTAAACACACTTAGCCAATCAGGAACGAACCAATTCAACGACCAAACCAATCAGGCGAGTACGACTTGCGTTTTGCCGTGACCGAAGAAATAATATAGTCAACTTTTTTTTTTTTTCGCATTCTGATTGGCTCACTAAACAAAGACTCAAGACCTCAACCAATAGGAACATGTAGAAATGCAAGTTTATCGGCGTGACGAAAAGAGGCGAGCATTATTGAACCAGGGCCGGCAAAAAATTGTAAAATTACAAATTGTAAAATAACAGGTACCATACTAAAGGATGTTTTTGATGCTAAATAAAAGGTTGTTGAAGCTTTTTCTCTGTTGAATCCTGTCCTCCTATGTGTTAAGCGATCCGGAATCCGGTCCTCTATGTGTTAAGCGATCCGGAATCCGGGTCGTCCGATAATAGCCTGAGTATCAGGACCCTCCCCCTCCTCACAGAGAAATAAAAATAAAATTCCGCCTGATACTCAGGCTATCCGGATAAAGTCCGGATGACTCGCACGCGCGCTCTAATAATTGAACCTGCTTGTCGGTTTTCCTGTGGCTTTTATCGGGGGCGATTCCACTGTGTGCACGCTAGAAGTAGTGTCAGCTTTAGTCGCCGGCTAGTATTGTTTACGGTCAACAACGAAATAATAGAGGGACTGGCCATGTACATCTGAGTTGGGTTCTCCCTCTTCCCTCACACCACATCTGACCACCTTGAATTTCTTATCTGCTATTCACATGTTAGCCTCCTTGGCAGCCGCTGGCGTGTCGCTCGTTTCACTTTCTCCCCAGTGAAACGAGCTGCAAGGGAGGCTATATGCCCTATATGCACATGTATGCACACCACCAAATAGATGTTCGAAATGTACTCTATAATATTTGTACCCCTCGCAGTTTGACCTGAATTTTGTCATATAAATTTATAGCTCCATAGTTAAGTATTGTGAGTGGCCTTGCCTTTGTTACCTTTGTTTGCCACTCTCAAGTTATAGAAAAATTACGATTATCTTTTTTTGTTCTAAATGCCGCGGGTGTTTTAGTCGTTCCTTTGCAGAGTTTCTCGTCGTTAGACTCACGAGCTCGCATTAGGGTAAAGGAAACGAGGGTGAACTGGTGGATGCTGGTGTAGCATGCTAGCCGGCTCACCAGTAGGTTTTTCGGATGTTTGATATTTTGGGCGCGCGGGATTCCTGTGTCGTGGAGACACAGGAGTCCCGCGGGGCCAAAAAATCAAATATCCGAAAACCCACTGGAGAGCCGGCTAGCAGGCTATGCACTGGGTGTGCCAATATTCAGTAATCAGTGCCGCCCCGCCGCACTGCATGCTGCGACTAGCATTTACTATACTTAAAGTGACTGTGGATGTTTTACTGTAATTCGCGTCTGTAAATTAACAAAAAATGTCGTCGCAGCATTTTAGTTAGTCAGTTATATCCTTTATTAGGAACCTCGGCAATTGTTTTGTACATGGGTTTTCTGTCCAAACACATACCATAGGCGGCACAGGACCATAGGAGTGGGGGTGCTCATTAGTAAGGATGTATGAGAAAAGTGATAACAGAAAATACAGTAAATGTATGAAAATTTCACGAAAAGTGGGGGTGCTGGAGCACCATTATGGCTCCGCCGGCTATGCATACAAATAAGATGGGCGGTTTACCATTCAGATATGTTTTGTTTGTATAGTTTACTGCCCTGGTTTAATTGATGTTGTAAATTTAATTTACACAGCTAACCAGGATGCAAACAGTGTCGTCTTTCTGACATTTTCAATAATGTTTGTGAACTAGTTCCTAGCTATTTTGAATTGAAAAGGCATTACTAAAGGTGAAGAAAGTAAACATCTGCTGACAAGCTGGATAGAAATTCGTAAATACATAAAAAAAAGTGGTTTTATTACAATTCAAGGTTGAAGTGCAACACTCAAGATGGTAAAGCTATATTTTGTGTTGGGTAGTTTGGTCTTTTCCTTCTCTCTTGTCGTCATCGGTAAGTTTTTGATTGACTGACTACTGATCAGTGCTATTCGCGCATTCACTAGTCTTTCCAGTGACTTAACGCCATTTTCTCCATGCTTACAAAGCCTATTTTATAGATTGTATTACCTCGTATTTTTGTCGATATGAATCAAATACTACTTTTCGACGCGGCGTACTTCATCAAATAATTTTAATGCTCCCAAAAAGCTGTACCGTCGCCTAGGGGCCTCTCTATACCCTCCTTAATTTTGCGACTACGTCAGAACAAGGGATCTCGACTTTCTTGCGATCTGAGACACCGAAATATCGCTTTTCTCGTAACAATTGTGGAAATTAGGGCAGAAATAACTTCAAAACACTTAATTACTCATCGTCAGACGTATTGCAGGTATCAAATTTGCTTTAAATGGTTTGAATCTCTAAATGACAAACTTTTTACGGGATGGCCCGGTTGACGTAGTCGCACTAATTTGCACTTGAATTTGAACAAAGCGTTTAAGACAGATGGTTTTAGAGATTCAAGTAATGCTTGGGCAAAATATTGCCTTTACTTGGTTTGATTTTTGAAAGGTTCCCCTGAAAAAAGCAGCGGTACTGTTTCGCCATATATTTAACCGTTACACTGCGAGATTGCGCAGAATATCGTCTGATACTTAGCCGACGAGGGACGCAGTCCCGGTGGTAAGGCCATTTACGTCTTATTTGTGATAGAATGATGAATAAGTAATTTATTAAAAAAATTGGACTGCTTTTGTGAGTCGTTGAAGTAATATAAATCATTTTCCTGTCAACACCAATGCAAATTCAGGTCATTCAGCATTTACTTGACTTGAGGAAAAGAAAAAAAAGAAAGGACCATACTTCCAGACAAAGAGCTGAAGCGTCGTATGGCGACCGTACGGTTCTTACGCCCACGCCAGAGATTTCGGCCCTGACAGTCGCTATCCTGGTGTTGAAATTGCTCAGTAGCTAGATACCTATGGGTGAGAGAACGCCCGGCCACCAGACCATATAAGGACGCCCCTTGTACCGTTAGTGAACAATCAACTAATTAATATGCATCACCAACGTATTTATAGGTCTGAAGAGTGTGTTAGAGATCCATGTGGGACACGTTGTTGGTTTTCTTTTAACTAGTAGTAGCTAATCTCACGATAATGCAGAAATGTTTTTCACAGGCCGTTTAGCATGTCTTTTTTACTCACGTTCCAATAGTAGGCATTACATTGACACGGACTGAGTTTCTTTTTGAGTTGTCCGTTGCGCATGCGCACACACGTCATCTTGTCTAATTTTATATTCCGTGAACAGACGGCCATTAATCGCCTGAAAGATCATCTAAGGAAGCCCAGAGTGTCAGTGAGTTTAATACCTATTGACATTCAATAATTAATCTCTGGTAATTTGAAGCTCGGGAAGTGTCACAATGGAACGGAATTCACCTGGTGTTAGTTGATTCCTGTAACACCATTTTTCTTTAAAAACAATCTCTCGAGGATCTTTCATTCGTCATTAGTCAGTTAAAACCCATCCAGACCCTGTGAGAATTGGTAGAACGATCACACAGCTATTCATACCTTTCAAAAAACACCAAAACCAAATCATTTTTTTTTTACTTTTGAGTAACAAGATGTTTCACCGTTTCTTGCTCATATTGCCGAAGTTCTAATATCCATGGTTTAGCACAAATGGACCGTCAGGTGGGTAGCTACCCTTACTACGCACGTGCGTACCTCGCGAAGCCAAGATAATACAATAATTGTACATGCACGGGCAGAAATAAAATTCTAGCTCCGCTCTCCTGGGATGCACTTTGCAAGCAAACAAGTTAGTCAGAGTAAGTTTAATATCTTTCATGCAAGGTTATAGTTTGGTCGCTTTGGCACTTAACTGAGCGCTGCCCGTCTATTAGAGAAGAAGTAACGCTCTATAAGTATCCAGTTAAGGGGGGTGGAAACCCGAACCCAATTTTATTAAAAATCGGATTTTCAACTGCTGAAATCTCGTGAAATAATTGATGCATCATAGTGAAAACCCTACCATCGTGCTCAACTTGAAGAGAACACACATATCTGCAATAAATGGGGGTATCCCTTGTTTGTGCTTCGAGATAATAACTACTGGATACCTGGGGCGGGGGGGGGGGGGGGGGGGGGGGGGGGGGTGTAGTACCCGATACCCCACCACCTTATTCACCATCCCTATCGAGTACCGTGTGTTTTGACCTCTTCTCGATGGTATTAACATCAAACGATCTTGATGCCAATTGTTTAGACGTTAATAATTAAGCAATAAAGTACTTTCCGTGTGCTCTCTGCTTTCTTACAAACACTAGGGGGATGTTGGGAGAACTGATCAAAACTTGAAAGACACGAGCCGAAGGCGAGTGTCTTTCAGTGTTATCAGTTCGACCAACATTCCCCGAGTGTTTGTAAGAAACCAGAGAGCACGCAGAATGTATTTTTATTGCTTTTAGAAAATAACATACACACGCGCGACAGCGTTGCGTGACAATCGTGTTTCTCAGGTCTCTTACAAACACGCTTTTTAAACCAATCAGAATGCGCACATTCACATACAACATAGGTGTTATTTTCTAAATTGATTTATTTATAAATTTCATCTGTATCCCAGTGTCAAGCCTGCAGTGCTGGATGCCGGGAGGCGCTGCGTCCTTTGATCTTTGTGATCAGAAAAAAGTGGCGGAGAATTGTATCTCTGATTTAACACGCTGTGCTCACCTTCTCACTCGTTGACCCGTTTTAAGAGAATAACAAGAATAAGAATAAGAAGCCACAAGATAATGGCGCTCGCGTCTCTTTGATTTACACTTCATGCCTTGAGCTTCACTTGCTCAAAAATCGATTTTTTTATTAGTAAAATTGGAACAAAATAACATGTTAAACATCGCTGACACAGATCGATACAAAACTGGGTGCTGGAAGGTACTCAAACGAGAAAATCATTTTTTGATAAATATTATTAATCTTATTGATTGTAATCTGTTAATAGTATATAAAAATATCATTTGTTTTCTAATCTTCAAAAGCTTTCAAATGATGTACCTTTTGATTTCCAGTGTCAAGCCTGCAATGCTGGATGTGTCCGGAGGTGAGGCGTCCTTCGATCTTGTGATCAGAATAAAGAAGTGCAGTCTTGCGACTCTGATTTGACGCGCTGTGCTACTTTCTCGTTTGTGGACCCGAAAAAAGGCACCGCGTGTACGCCAAGAGCTGTACGTACGAATCCTACTGTACCGCCAATAACACATTCTGTAGGAACATACTCCAAGGAGGACATGACTGCAGAGTCCAGTGCTGTGAAACACAATTGTGTAACTATCAGAAGGGTTTTGCGCCAACGTCAGCGCCAAATATTACAACCACAGGGATACCATCGACTGTGAATGCAACGAATGCGCCAACTCAACAAGTGAATGGCACACAGCCTGCTAATACGGTAACTTCCGGTGGAATCGGTTACACCACAAGCACCACAGGAGAACCAACAGAAGCTCCTTCGCCCCGAAAAAACCACGGAGAAAGTGGATCAAGTGTCTCCCAGCACGAGGGAGCCCGATACAGAACAGACTACCGAAGGAGCTGGTGCGGGACAAACAGGTTCCTCGCAGGGTGACAAAGGCTATAACGATGGGTACTGCAACTGGGTCGATGACTCTGCTACATCGGCTTTTATGGTCAGCAACGTCTTGCTGATGGCATGCGTGTTCTCTAGTGCCATGATGAGCGGTTCTCGATATAAAGTTCACCTGTAGTGTGTGCGCCTTTTGTATTATATTTGCCACACGGAAAGTCTCAAGTCTCGAGGTCTTGAAACTTGTTCAACACCAATACCCCTCCACAGGAATTTCTGCAGAAACTCATCCATGGGAAATGCTGAATTTCCCATGGTAGAGGAATGGGAAGTATCGGATTTCCCATGGCTATCCATGCGAATTCCAAACACTTCCCATGCGTTTGCCTTGGGAAATCCAGTTTTTCCCATGGATGGATTTCTGCAGAAATCTCCTGTGCTCTCTATTCCATAAGTCGTTTTATTTGAGTGACCTTAGAGCAGTAATGTAGAGCTCGCACGTGCCCGTAATGATTTTAATCTGGGGTCCTATATACTCTTTATGGAGGATCGCCTGAGAGGCGGGATCATGTTTCTTTCAAGATACACCTGTTCTTTTAAAGACATTCGTAGTCATTCAATAATGACGGCGCGATCGTATTGTTTTGATGCGTGTTGAAAAAAGTGAAACTAGTGAAAAGTGCAAATGATAATAGGAGTTGCTGCAAGTCCACCACGCGTATACGTGTGGACGGGAAAATACGATTTAAATCGTGTGGACACGGATTTTTTTTAATACAGAGAAAATATCCGGATACGTGTGAACGGGGCCTATAGCACTGAATAACTGCCGTAGCGCAAATATCCGCAGGGACATGTTTTAGCAAAATCTCCTTGGAACTGTCAAATTCAAGATAGGAACAGTGTTTAGAATGCAAAGACTATTGACATTCCATAGTCACCATGAAATAGCTTCATTTTCATAAACCAAAAGCCGTTTGTGTTTTTACCTCGAGTTTCACTTATTTAAGTTCGTCACTCAAGGAAATGTCCTCTACGTGCCATCTACTAGCCGTTGGGTACTTCTCATGATGGTTAACACAGGTGAGATAATATTCTGGTCTTAGTATAATATGTGATATTCTATTAGCACAGCAATGTTAACAAACAGTAGCTCTAAAGTTACACTGTTTATGCCTAACTCAGTGTCCGACGTATTATACTCGGACACAGAGTTTCTGGTTCAAAGATAGAGATTTACAAACCCCGTTGAAAACACTTCGAGTTAGCCCTAGTGACGTAATCGGAGACGTCGTAAGAATAAGTTCTTTTCGTATGAAAATCAAAGACGGAGATATAAGCTTAGCCTCATGGTATGTACCACAATAAGTATGGTAAGATCGTAGCCACGAAGAAACGTGGAAACATGTGTTTAAAGTAACGCGCTGGTCTGATTGGTCTTTGTATAAAAGTGATTATTCCTACACGCTGCTAAACGTAACACTCTGAATTATAGCTCTTGGGTTCCGGGCTACGCTTACGTTGTAAAAACCTGTGTATTTGTATTTTTTTCCTTAGCGTTTCCACTGACGTGCTGGCTGTGTGCGGGTGGAAGTGGAGACTCGTTTGAAGATTGCAACACAAGAAAAATAGAGCAGAACTGCTCGGCCGCGAAATATCAAGAGCCTGGAAAAGGGCCTCTTGACCGATGTGCTTACTTCTCTTATGTCAGCGATGTAACTGGAAAGAAAATCTATGCTAAGAGTTGCACTTTTGCCTCGTACTGTGTGAGACCGACGGGGAATACAAGACGTTTTGTGATAATGTCAGAGAGGGTGCGTCACAGTGCAACGTAAGTAATCGATATTATTTATTATGGCTTAACTCGAATGCTTGGCTGGTGATGCGCACTTAAGTTTCTAGTCATGTGCGCGTTAATTATTTTAAATCTGATCAATGATCGCGCAGATTCAGTTTCAACACTCCAATCTGAATTCTTCTGTTTTTTCCGTGCGAACTGCCTTCACAGGGACCCGGAGCAACGAAAATAGTTATAAAATACCGGGCGCACGTCTGCAGGGAGCAAAACGGCGACATTAGAAAATATAGGCATATATGGATGCTCAACAGAAATTTCGGCCGGGCCTCGACCGTCCCCGGTGCGGAAAAAAATGAAATCAGCCAATCTGCTAACACCCAAAGCAGCCATGTTGCACGAGGTATATTTTGAGTTGCTAATATACCTGTTCATAACGTTCTGACTTGCAGGTTGAATGCTGTACCACAGGCAACTGCAATGACCGCGAGCAGTTTAGTGACACCGGGGGGACTGGTGTGCATGGAAGGAATCTGGCTCCACCCCCCTCAGTCTTCTGACTCTTGCTACTGTGGCAGTGGTTTCATTGGTCGCAGTCGTATTCTTCAGTTGACTTCACCCTTGAATAACAAATAACGAAATTAGCCGCAGTAGTCTTACTATCTTTTATATAGTATATATTAGCAGGGGTGGGTTTTACATTTCCCATGGGAAACAACTCCATGGGAACTGAAATGTTTTGGTTCACAATTTAGGTTTTTGCCCAACATATATGTATATTAGCCTCTCGGTGTTTTGATCAGTATGACAGAATTGTACCAATTGGTACGTGGCATTTATAGTTTTATTTGAGCCAAGTACCCAACTCAAATGGAAAATAACCTTAAAAGGAAAATTGTCAATTTTGCTTGCCCAGTTAAAGTGGTAATAGCCCTAAGTGGCCGGTGCCGTGTCAGTCTTTGAGTGCAAAAGCTATATATTTGCTATTAAAGGAAAATAAAATAAACTGAAATTTGAGCTAGCTTATAAGCCTATTTCTGACCTGAAGCTTCCAGTATGTAAAAAGCGCTTTCTCCGGGTGTATCACTCAAAAGCCAAAAGCGGGTAGAGTCAAATGGAGTTCAAACTAAATGTTGCTGTGCTGTTGATTTGCGCAGTAACTGTACCATTATTGGGTAAGTAAAGTAGTTTTTCACGAGCACGCAACGGACCAGTGGCCTCGTGCACCCTATTTGCTGTTAGCTGGCAAAATGGCAAGGAAACCTCTTTTGCTGGGATTTTAATGTAAAACAATTTCCCTTTTGCCAGTTCCTCGCTCTCAGTGTTGTGATTCAAATGAAATCGAGTCTACCGTTGACTAGCTGTACTGTAAAAGTCTAACAAACCATTTTACAAATCAAGCTCTTGATATAGGACATATAGCTGTTTGTGTGATGGTTCGAAAGTTTCATAATCTTTCAGAAATGACGTGAAGGAAAGACAAAAAGTTTGAAATGAGTAACGTTTTGGCCGCTCTCTATAGGGACAGCTTTGCATTGCTGGAAATGCCACAAAGCCAACCACTCAAGTTACTGCCAATCGACGCAAACAAAGTATAACTGTGACATGATGAACTCTACAGGGCCAGAGGCTCCCCGTCTTGTCGCTTGTGCGATCTTGACTTGGACAGACTATGTAAAAAGGCAGTGGCTTGAGAAGGGCTGCGTATCGTCCCACTTGTGTGGGTCACGCCTGGGGAGGTGTCCGGTACGAGGCCCCCTGAACTGTAAGGTTAGTGCCCCCGCTAACTATCCGACTTTGGAGGACAATAATAGGAAAACTCCATGTCAAGCGCAATTCCTTCCAAATCTCTATACTACGGTGGCCCATAAGGGACATGCAACTATTTTCCATCGAGTGTTACTAACTCTCGATAGAGAGTTACTGTACTATCTCTCGATAGAGAGTTACTAACTCTCGATCGAGTGTTACTCGAGGCATGCGCACTTCAGAAACACGTTGTCCTTGTCCAAAATGGCAGACTTGCAATCTCGTACCCAGAGCCCGTCATCTTTTGGATGCTCACAGTTCGGATTTCCCCAGAGCCCTGAATCTTGCCGCTGGCCATAAGATGACGGGCTCTGGTACGAGATTGGGCAGACTTTCAGACTTGTAGAGTCAAAATCCATCACGGAAATGATTTGCCTCATAGCTTTCACGATCTTGGCTTCTGGAGCTTTGGTAGATGGAGTTCTGCCTCCATACATGCCTGTAGTCGATGAAGGCGGCAATATTCATCAACTACAATTCAATTCAATTCAATTTTATTTACTTTTAGAAATAATTTTACATGAATAACTCACCCCACAAATAGCATAGCTAATCGAGGTAAGGTGAGTTTAGTTATTACAAATTACGCAGTGACACAACACTACAGGCATGTATAGAGACAGAAATCATTTCCGTGATTGATTTTGACTCTACAAGTCTGCCATTTTGGACCAGGACAAGGTGTCTCTGAAGTGCGCATGCCTCGAGTAACATTCTATCGAGAGTTAGCAACTCTCTATCGAGAGTAACACTCGATCGAGAGCTAGTAACACTCGATCGAGAGTTAGTAACACTCGATGGAGAGTTAGTAACTCTCTATCGAGAGTTAGTTACTCTCTACCGAGAGTTAGTAACTCTCTATGGATAGTAAGTAACTCTCTATGGAGAATTAGTAACACTCGAGAGTTAGTAACACTCGATCGAGAGTTAGTAACACTCGATCGAGAGTTAGTAACACTCGATGGAAAATAGTTGCATGTCCCCTATGGGCCACCGTACTGTACCAAATTTGGTGTTTAATGGATTAAGATTATTATTTATAATATCAAGAAAGTCCTAGTCGTTACGAATCCGCGCGGGCTGCCTGTGTTATTTTTGAAATTCGATCCAGGCCCTTTGTCTCAAAGGAAAAACAAAATGGCGACCGAGAACGATGTTTCTCGAACATCTGTAAGTTTGGTGAATTTTCCAGCTCCATACCCTAAGATATGAGGAAAAATACTTACAGACCTTCCAAATAAGGTAAGGGGGTTTTCCTAATAAGGAAGTTTTGCAACGTCGGCAAAACGACAGCTTTTGACGGAATTTTCTTATAGTAACAGTTCAGCTTTGTTCTTTTTCATCAGGTGTCATGTTGTACCACAGACCTCTGTAACCAAAATGTTAACCTTCCATCCAACACTCCTCCCCCCTGGCCCTCCATGCCTGCCACCCCTACATGGTACGGTACGAGCCCCATCCTGCCAGGTGGTACTGGTCACCCTGTTGGCGGACCATACTCGGTACTTGTAGCAGTCGCTTTGGTGCAAAATATGCTGCTCTTCACAACTTGTTAAACTCAGAGCAATGTCTCCCACCGGAGTGTTTTTTCTATAGTAGCAACTCTCAACAGTGCTACCGTTTCAGTTAAAAATAAAATACATCAAACACTTAAAGCAATTCATAACTACGAGAAATTTATTGTTAAATGAAATTTGAATAATCACAATCAAAATATATGATCAAAATATATTGATCTTTCTCTGTCATTTCCCTTGACAATGGTGCTTGATGCACCGAAACGTTGGGCACTATTTTTTTATCATTTGCAGTATTAAAAAATCATTACTTATCAAAATATATAACTGTAAAAAAAAAAGACGTGCCCGCGCAGTAAAAAGTCAACTTGAAGTCTGCTGATTTACTTTGTTACAATAACAAAGCCGGTTTCTGTCCTCGCGCGAGCTACAATATTCCATTCGCGCTTTAAGGTAATTCCCCTGAAATAAAACTTGTCGTATAATTTTTTTCTTAATTTGTCTATTTACTATTTAGTATATAAGAAATGAAATATGAAATAAAAAAGGGGGTGCCCATGCTCGTTTAGAAGCTGTGATGGCGCAAACATACCCCATTTTTAGTGCCTGAGGGCTATTTTATGAAGGAATACGTGAAACAAGAAAATTGTGATAAAACGCTCACTAATGAAGCAATCCAGTTCGCTTGCAAGTTTGCACAGAAATGTTGGATGCTTCACTACCTAGGACGAACATTGGAATGTTTAATTTTCTATGTGTGTTGACGCTACTCTTGAAAATGTGCAAACATGTGCGCACCGCTCGTGATAATTTGAGAGTCTTTGGTGTCTCATTTTGAGGCTTTTTATGACGATAGCTCAAGAACTTGTCGAGGAAAATTCTTTAAATTTTTTTTATAACAGGGGAATGATAGTTTTATCAAAATGGTAAAATAAAAAATGGGGTGCCCATCTTGTTTTCGCGCAATATCTCAAAAAGCGACTTTTTCTTGGCGTTTCTCGCTCAAATGGGGATATTTAGCTTGCGCGCGCGCGCTCGATTGCGTCGATATAAAATCGCTCAACTTGTTGCGCAACATTGCTGCGTTGCAAGTCTAACGTTTGTTGCTCGTGTTTCATCAAATTCACAACTTGTCGCGCAACATTTTGTTTTGATGATCACACATGCGAGCCCTAGGCAGATTTTGCCCCTTAGCACCTTATTTATATTGAATAATCAACTGAATTGTAGGCAAATTGTTGCGCGACAAGTTGTGTGTTTGATGAAAAACGAGCAACAAAGCCAGAATTTGTTGCTCAAAGTAGACCCGCGCTCTACCTCGCGCAACAAGTTTTCACAACCTGCAACAAATGTTTTTGTTGCGCGACAAGTTTTGGCGCGAGATGAAAAACGCGATCATCAACTTGAACGCAGCAATGTTGCGCGACAAGTTGAGGGATTTTGTGCCTCGTATTTCCCCGGCTTAGCTATGCTCTTTTGCTTTGCTCGAATGCTCAATAGTCATTGTCTTTTGTCCGTTATTTTACCAGTGCACTACCAACTGAGTTCTGACATTCTTTTCCCTGCTCGGATTAAGGTACATTTTGGTACTCAGAGCTCCCCCCGGCTCGTAACCTCTCACTGGGTCAGAGGAGCGAGGAGGCTCTGTGGAAGAGAATACACCGGGTCAGCTGTCACGCTGTATCGGACATCCGCTTGAAGCCAAAAATGTCTTCCGGGCCGGGTGATTTCCGCGGAGTACTGGGAACTACTTTCTTGGGGTATATAAACGGCTCGCTGTGGCTTCTGGGTTTACGCGTGCAAGCCAAAAGAACAAACAGCCTGAATACAGGAAGATTAAGCTTTGCATTGATACCAAACATACTTATATACGCGTGATTTAGACTTTTCAGATCGAACATGCATTCGGCATACGATAGAACTCGCAGATTTTATTGTAATTGCCCATTTTGGGCTTCATATAACTTTTTCTTTTGGCACAATCGACGATCGAGAGAAGGAATTCTAGATTGTGGATTTATCAGGTAAGAATCGTATCTTTTTGTATTTTTAAGAAGTACATTCCTTATTGAGAAATTTTCGAAAATCTGAATGACTTGATACGTAATCTGGTTCTTATCGATTACATTTCAGGTTGTGTTTCAGTGATCCGGCTACAATGGCTCGGACGATGCGAAATAATAATTTCCCTGTCGGCAGATACGCACAGAAGAAGAAGGTAAATTCTTGGTCAGTTATCAAGGAAAAAATTAAGGCTCTTTCCTGAAGTCAAGATCCAACAGCAAGAGTTCCGCCGGCTGACTGAAAAGGTAGTGTTTATAGCGAATTAGACTAAACTCAAGTCGCGTGATTATGCCAAGACTATCTCACTCGTAAATAAACATGTATAAAACTATAATATGGTCTTTATTGGTTCACTTTTGTAACAGACAGTTGCTAGATGTATTATTGTTGCAATGTTTTGTGTTAAGGAGTCCATTTTCCCAACGCATCGGTTTTTTTTAGACAATTGTTAGTCTTTGATGAAATATTAAATTCTTATCAAAACTAACCCATTATTATTGTTCGCATGTAGTAGGAATCTGAATGTTGATCAGCGTCATTTAAATTAAGAATTTAATTCAACCTCAAGTCCTCAATCCTTTGTTATATTTTATTTCAAGGTAAATTTTCTGAGAAAGATAGCGGAGAATATAGCAAACCCCCATGTATAGTTCTTCCAGCATGTGTTTGCGTCGATGTGTTTTGCTTCGCTACGAAACCCCCAACACGAACCTCCGAAACGCTGTTTTAGCGCATCGAATGGTTCTAGTGAGCTTTCGATCAACTCCGTAAGGTGTCGGGATCTTCCTTCTCCATAGAAATATCCTCCTGCGCCAGGATTTCGTCCACAACTTGCTCCATAGTAAATCTTCTAACCATTTTGTTTAGTATTTATTTGAGATCCCGCTGGCTTATCGCGGGCGCTAAGTGTCTGATTGAGATCGACAGCTGACCCGGTGTCGGTACTTCTAGTGAAAGTGTCGGCTACACCCCTTCAAAATTTAAGACGATTTGTATGTTTTTTTGCGTAAATAGAAAGTCGCCAGCAAAGGGCATATGACAATATGCGTTCGCGCCGTTTTGGCCAATCAGCGAATCATAAAATGAATGTCACCAGAGCCTCCACTGCAAGGTGGGCGAGCCGGGGGGCTCTGGGTACGGGTTGCGCATGTCTGTGCATTAATATATGTAAATTGAAAACGCTGCTTATAGCACCTATCGCTGATAATAAGCAATTATTGGATGAGGTTTTTGTGATCTCCAGAATAAACAATGTCGAGACAGGTGGAATCAGGCGAGGCCGTGAGTCCGAGCCTGATTCCACTTGGCGAGACATTGTTTTTTCTGGAGATCACAAAAACCGAATTCAGTAATTGTTTTATTATTGATTCAGTAAAAATACTTTTTTTCTGTCAAGCAATTTATTTTACACAATTGCGACCAAGAGTGGATTACCAAGAGTTTCCATATTTACACGCCCGAATCACAGTCAGAAAAGTGTCTATTTTTAGAACTAGGATTCCCGCGAAAATTCGTCATCCACAGGGTTCCCACTTTCTCGCCACGCAAACAGTTGTGAGATCCAGCCTAAAATTAAATCGCAGATCAATCGAAAAACCTTTGAAGTCGCAAAGATGAAGTCGCAAAGATAAGGTAGGATATTCTCTATTTGTTGTGTATTGGGTATACGAGCATTCGAGCCTGAGCATTCGAATACTTTCGCACGCGCGCGAAATTCAAATCTAAAAATAGACACTTTTCTGACTGTGATGTGGACAAATACAGTACGAAAGATTCTAACTCTTGTTAATCGCTCTTGTTGCGACTTGTTAAAGGCCCATCACCAACCGGAGCCTTTGCGCCCTGTTTTCTTTTGTCCTCAAATGATCCATTGTTTGTCGGGTGTTCTGATTGGCTAAGAGTCCGCAAAGCCTGTCGGTTGGTGATGGGCCTTTAAAATAGGGAAAGCGCTCTAGTCCCATGATGCATGGCGCGCGTATCAAGAATCAGCTAGCTGATTCTTGAAGAATCAGCATGCTGATTCTTGGAGACCCTCAAAGTGCGTGATTCCCAAAGTAAAGCGCGCGCTCTTAGCCAATCAGAATCGAGATAGTGAGTACAATGTATAATAACATACTTTATCACCTTCGGGCAAAGCTCACTGGGCAATAGGTTCCCCTCCCACCCACTCTTAGTACCTTAACATGCGTCAGTTTCACCCCGTCTCTGTTTTCCTCGTCACATCACGTCTGGAGTTGCAGACTCTCTCGCACGCAACCCATCAATCCTTTGTACTGCTATGTAATTATTGGTTAAAAATCTAATGGTTCTTAGAACGTTTTTCGTATAATCCACTGAGAAAGATGAGGGAGCTGCAGATTTTGAGTGGATTAGTGGTAGCTGTGTGCTTGTTTTTACATGGAGGTATGTGTTAAAAGTTATTTTGATCATTTCAGCAAACATTAGCTCATTTTAATGAATGTTCTTTAAAGAACTGTACTGTTTTATGATCAATTTTACTTTAAACATTGTGCTGAGCCAATATCCATCGACATTTTCAATAATGAGTTTCCATTTAAAATACACCACGCGAAACTCGATCCACAACACAAAATGAAATGTAATGAACTTTCTCCGCGATGGGGGAAGTCTTTTTCACTTAGCGCTACTATCTATCTGATGCCAAGATGGAAAAATGTCCCAGATACAATATACTGTTCATTAAAAGGAACCAGATATCAGGGATTGCAGCCTAGAAATTGAAATGGAAGACATGCCTCGCACAGATTCTAACAAAATTCAACGAACCTTTGACAAGGATCAGTTATATTGATTTTTTTAAACTGTACATCACAATCTTATTATAGTGAATCACATGTTTATAAATTGTTCTGCTTTTCTTGGCAAAAACACTTTTCTTATCGCGAGACTCAACATGAAACATATTCGATGAGACACTGCTTTTGCCTTTTGGTAATTTTTCAAACTGTTTTCTGTATTTTTCAGAAACAAATAGCTGATGAAACACAGCGGGGTTTTCAACAATGGATTTTCCAAGGTCACTGGTGATGACCTCTGAAAAGGATTTAGGACCGGGAGGCTGGATTCGAAAAAAAAACCAGCCTGACTTTAAATCGATGGGCAACGATCGATCGAATATCAAGCTGGATGTGAATTGGTCTTTGCGGATTAATCTTATTTCAATCGAAGTTATTTGTGATATTACATTTAAAACTAATTAAAAAATAAAAAATCGATCATTTTAAGAAGCGTCATTAGAAATCTTAAACCCCTTACGCAAATCACGCAATGTTGACGCGGTCTCGGTCGCGGAAAGGTCGCAGTTTATAAAACACATATGCTATACAGCTACACGTTATGACCAAGCACAAGTTCTAGAACTCACATCACTTCTTTTACTCAAGTTTCAGCTCTTGAATGTCACTTTTGTCACAGCTACACATCATTCCAAGACTGCGACAAGAAATCCACGCCCGTTGAATGCGCCTGGGACACGAGATGCAGCAAGATATTCTACAAATTGCCCAAAACCAATGTCTACCGAAAGGGCTGCATCAATTTAGCCTATTGTAAGGAGAAGGAAAGAACGTGTTTAGAAGTTACAGATGCAGAGGAATGCAAGGTCTTGTGTTGCCATGGTGATAAATGTAATGCGGGCGCAAGAGTTGTCGGCGGTGTTTTTATCTGGGCATGCGCAGTTGCTATCATGGTACTATCAGTGCTTCGCTGACTGGAATAACTTACTATGACACGTGTTTCGCGGTCTTTTAAGATTAAATCACTCTGCTAGTTTATGATAACGACCGAGACAAAGACAGGGCCAGGTGTACCAGATATTTTCTGGCTTTGGCTTTGCTGTTCCGCCAATCAGATTACCGTGATTTCGCCAAGTGGGACACTCACCTGGCTTCCTTCTCAACAAAAACAGACAGCGTCGCGACGAAAGCCCGACGACTGCAGTAGGCGAAACAGGGCAAGGATCTGATTGGTTTATAAGCTTGACCATGGCGGGACAGCGAAGCCCAAAAGTAAATCACCGCTTTGCGATTTTAGCTGTAAAGGGGGGAAGACAACAGCTAAGGATGTCTGTAAGATAGACCACACTTTGCCAGTATTATATGCTCAGAATTTTCTAAGACTTGAATATGTTGATATGGAAATGATGCATTATAATAAAATAAGAAAACAATATGCGTTGTCAGTGGTGACTGCATGAAATGGCAAGGCCACGAGTCTATTCCTTGCAATAAACACCTCGGGAGTGACCTCTTGTTCAAGGCGTGAACACTGAGGCTCCGGCGGGGAATCCCGCGCCCGATTCCTTGATTCGTCCAATTCCTACCTTTTCAGCTCATAGATTCCTCTTTTTATGTAGCAAGATCGATCACTTTCCCAGGCCAGGGTCCGGTTGCTGGAAAGTGTTTTGTCACTAACCCGTCTTTATGAATTACATGGTGACTCAATGGTTTTGTCCAGAATACTGGTTTTAATTTGAAAAAACTGACGCGCCAGTTCAACTGTGCGCAGTTCACCGCGCGCGTTCCGAAAAACGAGAAATAAAATGCCGGCTTGGGTTTTGAATGGTTATGTGAAAGCAGGGAATTGTGAGGGGCAATTCCGCGGTGAAAGCCAGTACCACGTGCTATTGTTAAATCCGCCCGCTCATGAACAATTAAAGCTCGCCGTTTGAGGTCGAAGCCGTCAAAATCAATCTTCCGACCTGTTGTGTCTGTGTGTGGGGAGTCAAAACTGGCGGCTAATTAGGCCGAACCGACAACGCAAAAATATCTGTTCACGATACGATGCACCACTGGGCAATAACATGAGGCCAAATATACATTGCTTGATAGTTCTTTGGGTCTTGGCAATCCCAGGTTTGTTGTACAGAATAATTTTCTTACGTTCCATTAAAAATGATAGCTAAGATTTTTTTTCAAAAGGTCGCATGCCTCAACCCCATAATCAGTTGGGGAACATGTTACGGTAAAGCTGAGATTAAGGTAGTGCTTTCGCTATGAAAGGAAAACAATGTTCCAGCATTATTTCTGTTTATTCTTTTGATTTTATGGTCTTATAAGAGCACTGAGATTCATCTGGGCTCAGTTGTCGCACCATCGCACAGCTTTTAGTTGCAGTTAAGACTTATAAAACATGAAACTATGGATTACGAGACTTGCAGATCACACAGAAAAAACATGTTACCTATCTTCGAACTGTGTCATTGAGAAATACTAATAGGATCTCTGTTTTTTGGCTATCTACCAGGTTCTAAAGATTACCCCATTACTTGTCTGTACTGCATTCAGAAAATATTGACCTTTTTTCGTAACAGAAGATTGAGATATTTTAAGCAGAACATTTTAAAGATCTTAAAAGAGGATTTGACATAGATTGGATTAGTTCGACCTATTGACCAATTCCAACAATTACGAAACAGAAAATATACTTTTTGTTACATATTATGTAAATTATATAGACGACTTTGACACAATGGATGGAAAACTGATTGTGTGAATACTGTTTGTTTTCCTGTGGGGGTATTTCCTAGGTCTTTCAAAGCAGAAAACATGCTTTTCAAGATCCTACGGCGGGAAAGAAAGACATTAGTACTGTACTTATCGGGAAAATAAAAATCTAGGTCACCGGTAATTTGTAAAGCTTCGGCTAAGTAATTTTATTACAACAAATAAAAAGTAAGACCTCTCATAGCATTGCGTTCTAAACAACAATAAATAACTGCAAAGAAGTGGAGATTATCATTTTTGTAACCAAAGACGGAACTATACAAGGAAGCGTAAGTCTGGCTAAATATCGAAGTAAATGAAGCTAATTTAATACTTGTGGTGAAAACTGCCGCAAGAAACCGCGAAAACTTCAAAGGCCCCGGTAGGTAGAGCGTTACTCTATCTACTGCTTGCATAACAGCAAAAATCCGCATATAAGGACCTGTTCTTAAAAGAGATTCTCGCATTACAGCTTTCCCAATCAACTGATTTGTGCAATATTGCGCAGGTAAACGCATTCTCGTACCCATAGCTCCACGGCTCGTCACCTCGCGGGGGAGGCTCTGGTGACACCCACTGACGCATGCGTCAATAAGAAAATGGTGGTTTTATGCCTCAAAATTACTTTTTGAGCGTTCAAGTCGGAGGTATAGGTTTGAAAGACGGCTAAGAAACGAATGCCAGTGTTATTTTGACAGATACGTTTTTATAAAGCGAGATTAAGCTACTTTCATGTACGCGTGCGCGCCATTTCAGCCAATCAGCGAAGGCCCTCAAATGGATGTCACCAGAGCCTCCCTTGCGAGGCGACGAGCCGGGGAGCTCTGGGTACGAGAATGGAGTAAACGTTTCTCTTCGTATAAAGTAAGTACTTTATTAACGTCTCAAATCTTCTAGCCGTGCACGAGTGCACTACTAATCGGGGAGACGGTGCACTAGTGCACTAGTGTGTGTTAGTATTGTGAGTTCTGTGACACTGAGGTTGGGCAACTTCCGACGGTCCTAGTGGTTCTTTAACGTCCCTCTGGTTCCGGTTAGTGTAGTGTATGTGAGAGACGGGACCTACGTTTAACGTCCTTATCCGAGAAGACGCGAAGGTCTAACCATTTGCAGATGTTAGAGCAAAGGCAGCACCTTCTCCTCAATTATTAGAAAAAGACCCTGAGTATTGGCCCGGCCAGGGTTTGAACTCCCAACCTCCCGAACATAAGCCCGGCGCTCTACCACTGCGCTAACCGGTCGTCGTATCAAATCTCGCGCATGCGTCAATGGCTGTCACTGTGAGTTCACGAGCCGGGGAGCTCTCTGAGTTCGAGGAATGGAAGTTAGTTTTTTTAAAAGGTTCTAATATTGTTGTTTTCAGGAGTGGTGTGCCTAAAGTGCTATTCTTGTAGCAACCTCAAGTCATACGGAAGATGTCTGGCTGACAGAAGTGAAGAAACGTGCGTGGATGGTTTCCATTGTGGGAAATTTTCCTACAAACTTAGAGAAGGAGCCACAGAAATCCGAGTCTACGGCCGAGCATGTCAAGGCACTGAACATTGCAAGAATACCAAGAAATACTGTCAGTCGTCAGAGCTTATGAGTGAATGCGAAATATTCTGCTGTGATAAAGACTTCTGTAACACGGGCGCGACCGTACTGGTCAGCAAAGTATTATTGATAGCATGCGCTGTAGTTGCTGGGAGCTGGCTCAGTTTCGACTTGGAAGTTCTGGGGTTCTGACTTTAAGCTTGGCCTATCCATCACTTACTTACAGATGTGCAACCGAGTTACACATCTAGGTGTCTATATTCAAGGAACTATATTCAAGAGGTAGAGAAAACCTCCATTTGTTCAGTAGCGAAGCAATGCATGCTGTTTTTCCTTGTGAAACATGCCAGACCCCAGCCAGCATGAGGCGAGCGAGGCACTCTCCTCGTAAAAAATGTGTTAATTTTAAACTAGCTTTAACTTCCTGCTTCATAATTGGAAAACAACTGTATAACGATGTTTTTCTGGAAGTCTGACTCACTCTGTCTCTGTAACATTTTTTTTGGCTATGGGCCTGCATGCTAGCGTTCCATGGGCGAAAAAAGCAGGGCCGTATCTAGGGGGGAGGGCAAGGGGGCAGTTGCCCTTTCCCAGATATTATTGGCAAATCTCAGCTTCAGCGTCCTTAAAAATAAGTGGTTCTTTTAAAAAAGAGTGTATACGAAATGAGACTGCTATAAGGGAGGACTAACTGGCTAGCCAACTACCAACTGTCAAGTACCTTTGTAATCTTGCTAATGTGTGCATAGACAAACCATAACATATTTATTTGGCACATTAAATTTTAAACTCCACTGCGCAAGAATTAAGGGTGGATAAAAGAGGATAAAATACGATTTAGTATCACCCAACTAGTGGACTATTGCCAATGCTGCATTCTGATTGGCTACGCTACTAGGGGACTATTATCAATAGACCTCTAGTAGCGAAAGTGCCGATTTTGAACATGAAAAAATGGCGGCCGCTTCTCGTTTTGTCGAGGTTTCGGGTGATTTTTTAACACAATTCACTTTTTGTACAACTAGTTGGATGATACTTAAACAATTAGACCTCTCGCCCTCAAGGGCCACGGGGCAATAGCCCATTCGGCCTGCGGCCTCGTGGGCTATGGCCCGGGCTCGAGGTCTAATTGTTAAATATATCGTCTTTTAGATTCCGCGCGCTGATTGGTCGAGACCTATAGTTGAATATAACATTGAAGGCATTGGGGATCGCGCGCGCACTTTATTACGAGACTAAAAACATACCCTAAATCCGAATTTTTTTGTCAAAAATTTTAGCATCGCTTGAGTAATTATACTAAAACAATTAGTCGCCTCATGCTCCGTAGCTAGAGGTTTTCATCCGACTGTTTTTCATCCGACAGCTTACAACCTTTTCATCCGACTTTTTACTAACCAAATAGGCACTACTATACACTACGAAAGTCATTTTTCTTGTATTCCCTTTGTAATTATGACTAGTAGACACTATTAAACACTGACTATTAGTTTTTGTTACACAGCCGGATGAAAACCACTCTAAATATCGGCGAATAGTCACCTCGACTTCGTCCTCGGTGACTATTCGCCGATATTTACGTCGCCTTCGGCGACTAACTGTTAATTTGGGAGACCCTCGGTCTTGGTCCTGCAAATTTGGGCAAACCCATGCGCGAACTAGGCGAACTTACGAACATTAAATTTCCCACATTTTTCGAGGCTACATCCTGGCCGATTTTCACAACCTTTCGCTCTGAACCTTGGTAACAAATGTGATAATAGGTGCTTATTTAATGGCGTGTGGAGTGGTTTCTGTAGCCAAGTTACGGCAGATTTCAAAAGACCAAGAAGCCGTGAAAGGGTATATCCAACAGCCAAAACACATAATATATCTAGTTCTTGCAAAAGAAAAATTAACATTTCTATATGAAACGTCTTGCATGCTGTCATAAAGAGCGGAAACTGGAGGGGGATAAAGTTTCACAATAGAAACGTTAAGAAGACTGCCCCCCATGACCCCGCCTCTTGGCAACCGAGTGCGCTAGGCAATCAGTCTAAGCCCTAAGTACACTCCAAAGTCACGGCAATCAAATCCGCATGGATTATTGCAGCAGAAAATGACTGTATCTATCGAACGTGGAGTGCGATGATCACGTTTATTTCATCTTGATGTCGCGGACGAAATAGCCAATCAAAGCAATCAAAAGACAGAGCATAGCTTCAAACGCGAGTCATGACATTCGGTACAAGAAAAGCTCTACTGTTTGGGTTTTTCATCGCCGCAAACTGGATCGTATTTGGTAAGCATATATTTAGTTACATTTGTTGTACTATATTCTCGCGACGATAATACGACGGTTAGAGCAAAAAACTGTGCTCTTGAGCCTTAGAAAGACGGAGTCTGTAGTCGCTACTTTATCTTCAATTCGATTGTGAGATTACGAGAAGAGATTTTGAATGCGTTGATTGTCACAGTCAATTTACAATCTATACGATTGAAGGGAGGAAAAGGGGTTTAAAGGGGGTAAAACGGGTGCCGTTCAAATGAAGCATCTACATTATTACAAGAGACTCTGTTAGTACTGCTAGTATATCGATCGAAATGATCATATGACACGCTTTTTCCATTCTTTGATAGAAAATTTAAATGTCACGTGACCATTTCGATCGATGAAAACAGCCAGACGAACGAACCGAAACTGACAACCGATCGATCGAATTTTCGAGGGTGCCGACCAGTTTAGTGATTTCGGTAGTAATAGAGCAGATTTCGTATGACTGTGAAAACTGCCGCGGTACGGTGCGGTACTGTCGCGGTGGCGGTACCGAACCTGGCCTGCTGTAGATGGAATGAAATCGCCAATGAAATCGCGTAGTCGCGGTACGGTCACGGTCACGGCGAGGAACAATGTCACGGTACTTTTCACAGTCATACGAAATCTGCTCTAATTCATTTGACTACAGTAACAAGCATACGCTGCCACAGCTGTGCAAGCAAGGTATCATGGGACGACTGCAAATCGACCACTCAGGAGATCTACTGCTCAGGGGCCGCCCGGTGTCTGAAAATGAGCTACGACGCAAAGACTGCCGGGAAGTTCTACAAAAAATCATGTGCTTTATTGGACAAGTGTACCAGGACCACTCGGCCAGAGTGCTCGCACGTGGGTTCCGGTCGAGAGTGCGCAGTAGATTGCTGCGCAGGGGACTTATGTAACCATAGCAACAAACTAACTATACATGTGGTGACGGCTGCTATTGTTGCAGGGAAAGTGGTAGAAACGTTGTTTTAGTCAGATGGTACAATCCGCCTGAATGCAGTAAATGTCGTTGGTGGCCTTAGCCGCCATCGCGTCTCATCCGAAACACAGTAGAACCTTTTGGTAGAACAGAGCTCAGAAAGAAATTACTTTTGCTCGGGCTGGAAGTCGAACCCGGATTACAGCGGCGTGAGGACAATACCGAACAGACCGTGCTTCTGTGTTTCCATTTGTTCTTGTACAAAAGCACTGAGAATCGGATTCTATGATGCGCGAAGTTTTTGTCAAATTTCAATAATCTGCCAACCAGTCTCACCTTATACCTCCATGACATGCGTCAGGATAACGCTGAGACGTTGGACATTATTATCGTTAGTTTTTAACTTGTTTATGCACTTCTACTATTTGTATGGTAAATTGTGCCAAACTGACAAAAATACAGAAAAGTTTTTATGTGCTTTTCTGTTGCGTCCTGAGTATTCAAGAGCCTCGTGAGTTCCGATCAGTCTTTCGGCTTTGTAGCCCGGTTGCGACTACTTCGAGTTAATAAGCTCATCACTAAAATTTGAGTCAAATGAGCTATGAATTTGTGAAAACGTTCGAGTAAACGATTGGTGAAGACACTAGAGTCACTGAGGAACGTACAGTCGCCCGGAAAGCTCGCGCTGAAAAAGATATTACGTAATAGAATGGGCAGTCCAGTTTTATTATAAAACTATTGCTCTTTACATATAAATATGCTCTATGTTTTTATACATTTAACATAATTGCTTTAGGTTTTTATCATACACGTTAAAGTTCAGTCTATTAGCCTCTCGTATTAGGCAAAACAACTTCTGCCGTACTTTGAAAAGGAAAGATTTTGCGATGGATTTGTTGAGGGTTACATGACGACCCGCCCAGGTCGCGTTATTGCAACAGCCCTCATGAAGAGCTTAAACCATATCCAGTTAAGCTTGGGAGCGCCCATAGTTTTGTCGACAAGTTTTAACGGTTCGTTTTGATAGTTTTGCGTTTGAAACGGCGCGTTGTCAAGGCGAGTTCAAAATGTCAAGGAATGTCGAGACAAAGTTTCCAAATCACGAGGTTTTCCTTGACAACGTCGCGAACTACACTTAACAACGTACTTTTCAGACACTCAAACAAACGTGAAAACTCAACGATCAAACTATAGGCGCTCCAAGCATTATTACAATAGAATTTCCAACTAGTTTCACTCAGACTGGGTGTCCTTTTCTAATAAACAATTCCTTTTTTCAAACAATGCATTGGAATACAACTATATTGGCACTGATAATGCTGCAGAATTGTTAGAACTATAAAAATTAGACTAGAATAGCAGAAACTGATAATACCAAAACGCAAATTCTACGTTGGCTATATCTTTTTACAAAGTGATCTTTCGCGTTTAGCCCGAGACTCTCAGTCCTAGCATGGAGTGTTACACAAAACTTACTTTACTAACCTTTATATTATCAGCCATGCAAAATGCCAAGCAAGAAAAGTAACATTATGTTAATAAAAACAGATGTCCTACTTACTTAAAGATTGCGATAAGTAAGGCGCATGCGCCAAGTACATAAAAGGTTGCTGCCAGATGTGAGCCCGCGTTGCACAAGTCCCCCTTACAGCAATAGACAACACAATCTGTGCGGGAAGCATCTTCACAGAACACCATCGGATCGCATTTCCTGGCTTCCAGGCACATTCTCGTGTTGTATTTTTTCCCGTTGAATCTGTATGTGATCTTGGCACACATGTCCTTCCCGGGATAACACTCCTCCGGGACCTGGCTGTGAGTACATCCCAACCAACTGACTCCATCTCGGCACGAATGGCAGGTTAGACCAGTTGCTATTATACAGAACGAAAAACACAAGGGGTCAATAAGCCTGGGGGCTGGGGGGGTGTACTCCCGGAAATGTAGGGTAGGGATGTGCCGCTTGGCTCTCTGAGAACCTGGCCCTGTTCTAGAGTGAAAAATTCAAAATTCGACACCCTGTTCTAGAGTATTTTGCGAAAATCCGCCAAAAAAATATACCCTGTTCTAGAAAAGTTTCAAATAGGTACCCCAAGTCGAAAAAACGGGAACTAACATTTAGAGTATTTTATTGAACAGCTGAACTAGCTGTTCTAGAGTGAAAAATGTCAATTTTAGGGACCCTGTTCTAGGGAAACCAAATCCAATACATTCTGACTAAAGTCTTGAAAATTCAACTCATTGCCATAGCCTTTCAGGTTAGAGATTTTATGTTGAAACTTCAGTTTCTGACTAATATCAATTAGTTCTTTGTATTTCTGGCCGTGACCCACTTAATTCAATATAATGGTACAGGTAACTCGACGTCCTTGGGGTTTCAAAGAGGTCTAAGGACCTATTATGGTACAGGTAACTCGACGTCCTTGGGGTTTCAAAGAGGTCTAAGGAAGACGTAAAGTACCATCATCGGGGACCCAAGGGCCTCGCGAAGAACGGAAACGAGGCGCGTGGATAGACTCCTTCGCAGCCCCTAACGGTCGGAGTCACGCAACGCTCCCCGGCCCCAGCGTTGCTTGACTCCGGCCGTTAGGGGCTGCGAAGGAGTCTAGGGGAGGGAGAGGGGAGAAGGAAAAGACGGCTTTCACCCTATCCTCCTCCCGAAGTCCCCTGCCCCTGTCTCCTTTCACTCATTTCCGTTCGCCCCGACCTTGGTACCCAAGAATGGCGAGATGGTGAAGTGCGAAAGAGCGAGCTTTTCGATGCTACTGCAGGCCTGTTCCACGAGCTCGACTAAAATATCGTTTTAAATAAATGCATTACCACTGTATGCATTGCTACGCGACCTCAAAATTCACGGTTGCGATTGGCGATTCTCAGCAAAGGAATTGTAATGTCAATTTTCTTGAGTCAGAAAGTTCATAATTCTAGGACAGAAAGCCAAAGGATAGCTTACAATTATAATAGTTGATTTTACAATTAATGTCGACCCACCGAAGTAGCCGAATCCAACGTTTTAGTTTTGATTGACGGCTAAAAATCGCCAATCGCCCATCGCAACAGTGAATTTTGAGGTCGCGTAGCAATGCATACAGTGGTAAAATAGCTTATTCTCATTTCCCGAATTAACCCTTTCCCACACTGATACTAAAACTAGTGGCTCTTTCTCTTCTCTCCCTTTATTTAATATATCCAGCACCTCTTAATCAGTGGATATGTAATTCAGTGCGCTCTATTTGACTCCTGAAACTCGGAATATCCGAGGATATTCACCATTTTCCGTCACGCCCTAGGCACACGTTTCTAGGAAATATTGACAATAATTTCATATTTTATCCAACTGATTTGGTGAATAATAAAACAACTTTTCCCCGAAAGGGAGATGAACAGTGGCACGACTCGCGTCTCAGTTACTACTCATCCTCAGGGGAATAGAATAGTAGTTATACTAACATACCTTGGACTGAGATTACAGTAGCCATGATTAGAACTACAACAAATACCAATGACTTCATCTTGTCTTCCTATTAAATGAGTCACCATAAACATCACTAGAACATACTCTAAACAGTAACAATTTCTGATCTTAATTTCAGATCTTACCCCAGACAATAAACAAAACTGCACCTATTTTTCATGGACCGAATTGTATTTTTAACGCCAGCCATACAAAATTTCGGTGAACGAAAACCAATCAACACGGACTGATGGTGCAGAAAGTAAGCGGGAAACTATATTAGCTGTATTCACACTAGAGACGGAAAACTCGTCTGAGACGAGTTTCTCGCCTAGAATATGGTTCCCTGTTCTTCTGTGATCACGCGAAAACAATTTTTTTGAAGAAGAAAGTTTAGACAGATAACAAGCAAATGTTTCTGAGTAGAATTGACATAAGACAGGAACTTTTTCTGACGAGAAACTCGTCTCAGACGAGTTTTCCGTCTCTAGTGTGAATACAGCTATTATGATACCCAATATTATTGCTTCATGCACGTTATAAACGTAAGGCTCTACAAAACCCTTGCTTCTCATTCATTCGCGAAATTATCAGTAGTTTCGAGATGTATTCAAACTATATGCTGCTCTGCAGCGAAGTTGCTCTTTTTTTACGGGAACGTTATAGCTACAAAGGCGCCATGTTTTTTTGTGACCGTTCATTTATAACAAATCAGCTTGACATCGCCTGATTCGGTAAATGCAGCTCACCATAAGCTACCTTACAAACAAACATATACTTTGTATATTGTAGTTTGTATGTCCATTCTACAAAAGTTTTTGAATGCTGCTGCAAAATATACTAATTAAGCGAACAACTCAACACATCGTGGATAGCGTGCATCAGTCTTGGAAAACTACTACTACTACTCAGCTTGCTGTAACATCAAATGTGTTTAAACGACACTGCTGTTGTCGAGAATTACCTAGTGTGCTACATTCTATCAACAGTTCTCTAAACACACTATCAGCTAGGAAGCATCGCGGCTAGGCAACTCAATTCAGAATTCAATGTCGCATCAATACGAAATTATTTTTAGTTGTATTTGAAATCATTTGTGAATTTATGTTGTCAGACAGAAGAACTAACATTCTTCAGTAATACCTTTGGTGAACTTTTATCCCGTGTCGCAAACGTGAGAACCACAAAGTAGAAACTCCACTAAACGTCGGACCAAGTTTGGGATGCAAGAAGACTTTTGTTGTGCTAAAGTGCTAAAGACGGTTGTTGAATGAATCATAACTACTTAAATAATCTCATTAATGCAAATATTTTATTACCAATCTCAAGATTTACAAAGCGATACCTTAAAAAAACCGTTATGGACGTGATACGACCTATAATACAAGCAACGTTGACGTATGAGAACTGTAAAACTTTGTTTTAAAAACCGATATAAAACATTTTCTACTTTTAAAATGGATTTCACTTGTTAGGGCAGGATATTTATTTAATGTGTACTAGTCATGCGTGAAAGAAGTCTAACCGAATATCATGCAAACTAAACAGTACACAACTGAATGAGTTATATAATGTTAGCCTAAATAACACTGAGAAAGGAAACGGCTAGAGAGGTTTTCATCCGACTGTAAAATAGATACTAACCAAATAGGCACTACTATACACTACGAAAGTCATTTTTCTTGTATTCCCCTTTGTAATTATGACTAGTAGACACTATTAAACACTGTCTATTGGTTTTTGTTTCACAGCCGGATGAAAACCACTCTTTTGACCTGTAGCGCTATGATTTGTTCGTATCACTCGTACAAATAGATTCAAGAGTTATATATATAATGACTATGCACACCTATTTCGATTAACGTTATGTGTTACTACAATCAAATGCAAAAGTAGTTGGCGCACTTACCCTTCCGTTCCCTTCCTGCCTCTTTCAATGTTATTAGGCCGTTTGTCCCAGCTCAACTAGCAAGTGCGCCAACGTTTTGCATTTGATTGTAGCATCGTGAAACCATGTATTCGGTGAATTGCAACTCACCTTACAGACATGCTAAATCGGTGCTAAACTGTATTTTGAACCATATCATAATGAAGCCGCCTTTATATTCGAATTGACAAGCCAGCCACACCAAGAACGCTAGAATGGCATTGTGTTTACTACATCTTTAGGCATTTTGACGTGAGCTGTTGTGATTTCATGATGCGGCCAACATGAAACATAGTTCATGATACATGGTTTCACGAACAACGTTAATATATGCGTTACCTGAAATATCAAATCACATGTGAGTCCTAAATGATATACATAACAAGTTTTATGGGGAGTCTAGTTTAGAAACAAGTTATATAGTGCTAATTTTTAAGGTTTTTCAACGTGTGTTATTCACATGGATGTATCATGCATCATTCGCAAACAATGAATATGTTTTCTTTTTATATATTTTCGATTTCTGGACCGTTCCAAAATCAGTGATACCCTTTTGCGTGGTTCCTCAGAGCTGTACGCAGCTCTGTTCTTTTTTTGGCGCAGGATTCTCTCAGATCAATTGTCCCATACCCTCCCTAGAAATCAATTTTGGAACGTTTAAAAAACAGCTATCTGTTAAAGTAGTCAACTCAGTCTGACCATGATGCATTGCTTTGTTTGTGTACATGAATTGAATTCATCGAAAACTTTGACTCTTGTCTGTCTCTCGTCTATGGTAGCCTGCTCGCAGGCGCTGGAGAGTAGTTTTAGGTCGAGAAACGCGAGTTTGCTTTCACGTGGCCGACATCTGGTTTGTCACAAATCCAAGATGGCGGCCACGCAAAAACAAACTCGCGTTTCTCGACCTAAAACTACTCTCCAACGCCTGCGAGCAGTCTACGTCATGGTAAAATGTGTAATGTACAAAAATATCAAGTACTTCAGCTTTCTTGGGTCTTTTGATGGCTATAGCATGATGGGGCGAAGCAATGCATGATGGTAAGGGGGAGGGACTCCCTAAACCTTAGAAAAATATATGTATAATACAGTAATACAGTAAATACGTCCCAGTACATTGTCCTATTCTTGGTTTGCATGTGACGTCACTGGCGGCCATGTTGGTGGTGCAGAACAAAAGAAAGTTCATTTGCTTCTTTTATTCAAGTCACCAACATGGCCGCCGTGCTTTTGCTATTTTATTCGCAAAGGAATGATCGCAATTTGTTGTGTTGTACAACCGGTGTTCGTGAATCTGCCAGCCTAATAAGTGAGGTTTTAAAAAGCCCTTATCAGCCACAGATGCTTTCTCTGACTTGGTATGTTGCTGTGCTGACAAAATGGCGGCTGGCACAGGCTCTTTTACTCTCCATTCCTTTAAACTTTACGTAGTAAAATATGTACTAAATATAATGCTATCGGCTTGATCCATGATAAGCCGCATTTACAAAATCCAGCTTTACAACTTCGGATAGTAGTTCTGACTCACAGTTCTCATTGTCGTCAATGCTCACTTGAGCACCATCCACAAGGATATCACCATAGCAACCACGATCATGACACCGCTGACCATCCCTCTTGAGCTCGCATTACAGAGATCGTTGTTACAGCAGGTAATGATGCATCCGTTTTTCTGTTCATGCGTTTTGCAGAATTCACGACTGTTGCAATTTTTCTTTTCGACACATAAACGCTCATAGTAACCCTGGTCGCCGATCCTGTAGAAGGACTTGGCGCAACTGTAAGAATTCGAATCACCATAGCACACTTCGTTTACTTTGTCGTTCATACAGTAAACGTCTTTCGAATCACTTCGGCATGCATGACACTGAAGAGCGTCTGAAGCTGAAAACAGGAAAAATAAATAAAATGTCAACATTCTGGGACGTTCCGACATACACTGCAGTACAGCGGAAATTACATTCAGGCGATCTGTTATCTTTTTTATTGGATGAACTAGTTTAATATTGTTCTAAGAAAATAATCATTTGTTACCTCCCTTGAATAATTGCATATTTTTATCCAGTCTGCAAAAAGTTGATAAGAAATACTAAAGAAAATATTTATCTTTAGTATAATAATTAAGTTTTATAATAATTAGCTGATCAAAGTATCATCATTTAACTACCCAAGAGTTTGGGCCTGAAAACATATCTCTTGAAATAGTCTGATACAAATTTGGAATTGTCTTTGGCTATAAAGCAGGGATCAAACCGTGATGAGAGTTGATGAGAGCTAATGAGAGGTGGATGAGAGTTTTCCCGTTTGATCGCGAACTCTAATCGACTCTCATCCGCTCTCATGCACATTGAACACTTTGAGTTGTTGACCGTTTGATCGCGCGGATTAGAGTTTTTCAGTCAGCAGCTGCCGCAAAAAGAACTACATTTTCATTTGGTTCCTGAACTGCAGGCTTTCCTCCGCGGACAGGAACTGGGGGTTAGTGCTCACGCTGACTCTCATCAACTCTCAAGACCGTTTGATCGCTTCTCGTGAGAGTAAATTAGAGTGGGCGATAGTTGGAACTCTCATAAGCTCTCATCACCGTTTGATCCTTGCTTTAGGATTGCTATAAATCAAAATGACAAGCTTATATTTCCATTGGGCTGCCTGTCGTGAACGCAAGCTTTTTTAGTACTCCTTGGAGCGCACGCTTCGTGCGGGGACGGAACAGCGATAGTCCAGTCCCTGAACTCTCCTTCGCGGCTCCGTTGTTGCCTGTGGTCGCCGAAAGGAGAGTCCAGAAACCTGGATGCGCATGCGCTAGATCTGACCAAGAACTTTTGGGTTTTTTCTTTAGTGCGCATAATCCAAATACCGTTGTCGGAAATTGTTTGTTATATGAGTTTTGTCCATCAAGATAGGACGCCTTTGTGACTGTAATCGCGGAAATTCAACAAACAATCTTCGACAGCGGTATTTGGATCATGCGCACTAACGAAAAAACCCAAGTTCTTGGTCAGATCTAGCGCATGCGCATACAAAGGTTTCTGGACTCTCCTTTCGGCGACCACAGGAAACAACGGAGCCGCGAAGGAGAGTTCAGGGACTGGCTAGAACAGCGACAATCTCACCTTTGTTAATCAGTGCGAAGACGGCTACGGAAAGGAGAAGTGTGGTTTTCATGCTATGGAAACATAAGGAAACATTTTTCAGTATAAAGCCTGGTGCACACTTGCGAATTACGACATAAGAAACATGTCACGCGAACAAAATAAAGTGGTTTCAAGAAGTTGAAGTCGTCAAAAAAAAAACATAAGATTGCTTTGGTGAAGTAATCTAATGAAGATCCATGGAAAATATTGATTGTTTCAATTATTTTCCCGTACCTTTTCCGTTGCAACATAACATCCTTATGTCGTTATGTCGCTAGTGTGCACCAGGCTTAAGCGTAAACCATACAACACAACAAGGACATAGTTTAATGAGAGGTCCAGTGTTCTCTTTGATTTTACTTTTTGGAAGATATTAGCGCATGCGTAACGGTCGGACTTGATTTCCCCGAGGCTATTCAAAATTAGAATTTAATATCAAAACTTTTCACTCACGCAATGCGACATTATGCGTCTTATTTTGTGAGTATGACAAGTAGGATCATTACTTTTCGTGGTGGGGACAATTTCGATATAAAAACTAGTAAAATGAAGAAGCTACAACATACGAACTCACTCAAAAACGTCTCAAAGGATCTCTAGAATACTCTTGTACGTATTGTTTGGGAAGCGACATGCAATATCACAGAGCAGAACGGAAATAGAAATGATACCTTTGAACAAGACGTGCAATTCAGACCTAGAGAGAACTTTGACAAAATTTTGGAAATTTTTCATTAGAAGGACATGCAGGCGAAATGTGTTTGTAACGTCACAAAGAAAGGATTGAGCGTGATGTGCTTCTTTGATGTTAATATCGGCTTCTAATGGTGGTATTTCGTATATTTTCCTGCCTCAAATTATGAAACGAAGACGATTTTGAGATAAAGAGATTGAAAGTTCGTTAGCTGTATGGAATTGTATGTCAGAATTGAGCTCGGTAGGCACTGGGCACTGAGAACACACGTTTCGCTAGTGCGCGATGTCGGGTCGAGCAAAAGGGGCTTCTAGACCATTAAAGCAGCATTTGTACGACAACATTTCTCAAAGACCTAGCGGCTTAATATCTTTGCGCTGCGACAAAGCGAGATTCCGGCTAGAAAATGGCGCCATTCGATGTGTTTGAGAACAGCACGTTCTTAGAGAACGCCTTGTGATTCAAAAAACTTACTTTCAATGGCATAATCAAAATAATATAGCGTACAATTCCAATACAAACATTAAATTATAAACCTCGAGTCCTAGTAATGTTATAAAAGAGCGTATTCTTTCTGCCGCATGCCATTCGCACTTTTGTTTCTTCCGAAAAAGTTCTAACAAACTGATGGAAACAGTTTGATGATGATGGAAATTACCGCCGTTGGGTTTATAGATATAGTATAGAAAACCGATGTTATTATAGTAATAAAGATGTTCGTTCTTACCTTTATATACTAAGCTTTCGTCGTCGACGTTAAGACTCAAACTTTGAAGCAACGACTCCGTAGGCGCGGCATTGGTTATGCTCTACCGAATAACAGTTATTGGCTAAAACAGCCACCCGGGGTTTGCTCGCTTTCTGATTGGTCGCTAGCGAGTAAATAGCACGATACAAAAGCCGTCATTTAGGATTTATAATCACCGCGAAGGGAATTTTGCATATAAATGGTTTTGAGGAAGCATTACAAACGAGTGTATTTTGTGAAAGCGTAAGGGGTGTATATAGGGGAAAAGTATGGGATGAAAAGGTACTGGTTGGTTTTCGTAACTGACACCAATTTGGTCTGGGCGTACATGTCTTTGCCATTCGTCTCTGGGTACAGTATTGCTTTCGATAGATACGTCCATGCCTGTCGAGACTCAAGCTGACCTCATCCTCCAGTACATGTCAGAGTATATGAATTAGTACTAAGGACAGATAAGAATGTAAAAGTTTAGCAGCAATTTCAGCAAAATGTGAATTTTATAAGCCATGTATCCCAAGTTTAAAGGCAGAAATTTCGCTGTCAGTCAAGAAAGTGGGACCTATAAGGACAATGAGAATTACAGTTTATAAATAGGCATAGCAACAGGAAACCAGTCTTGTCAATTTATCATCAGTTTTTTAGCATTTGAAGCAATTATCACAAGTTTGCTATTTAAAATGATTAATTACACTATAAGAGTTGTTAAGTCTAAAAAGGCAACGAGGCGCGCAACGCCGGGTCGACTTGACTCAACGAATAGTTTTCAATAGCGCTGCACACAGATGACGTCACACTAATTAAAAACTCAGACAAACAAATACAGGCACGTTTCTCTATTTTCTCAGTTTTCTTTCTAAAGAACGGTACAAAATGCATGAATTGGTAAGCTGGTAGTTCCACTCCTTATAGCAGAGCTTGTATCGAGCGCGATATTTCAGAGGGATTGTTTGTCTGAGTTTCGTGATCTATTTTTAGAGTCTGCGCAGCGCTATTGCTCGAGTAGAAACCCACCAGCATACTAAGATGTGTTGCTAAAATGTACTCGTTTTAATGATTTAGTCCAACGTAATTCAGGCACTATCTATAGTGTAAGGGAGCTAATCACATTATAGAATTCTACGTAGGTTTCTATTAACGCAAAAAAGGCCCGGCCGACATAAAAGTAACCGTTGACTAAATGTTTTCCCTTTTTGGCATTGCATTGCATCGGGAAACTACTGCTTGCAAACACAACCATCATCCTTAACCCAGCAAATAAGGCATACGAATATTTTGGCACCCTGATTTTTATGACTCGAGGCACCCTAAGGGATAGCAGTCGACTCTTTAGATATCCTATAACCCTGAAAGATAGTATTTGAGTGCTGTAGACGAGGTTACCCCGCTTTTCGAGCAGGCGGATATCAATGGCAAAAGTCTGCCATTGCAAATGTCGTGGAATGATGTAATCTTGCTTGATAGGGTTTGGAGATGTGGATCTGCCTGTGAGCCAAGTAAGCACTGGCTATAAATTACTTGCCAAGCATTGAAAAAACCGTGAATTTATAAATTTCAAAACCGAAATTTACGCTATTATTTATTTTCTGGATCTAGCTCGCGATAGTCATTGTCGCTAAATGGCTTTTCAGGTTGAGTCACTAATCCAACCTGTGCCAAAAGGGAAGCCATTAGCAGCATGGCCCTGTGGGAACCTGTGCCAAAAGGGAAACCATTTAGCAGCAAGACCCTAGTGGGCAATCTGTGCCAAAAGGGAAGCCATTTAGCAGCATGGCCCTAGTGGGAACCTGTGCCAAAAGGGAAACCATTTAGCAGCAAGACCCTAGTGGGCAATCTGTGCCAAAAGGGAAGCCATTTAGCAGCAAGACCCTAGTGGGCAATCTGTGCCAAAGGGACTGAAGGAAAGCCATTTAGGCCCTGGCGGGCGGGTCTGGGTGGCGATGTAAGCCAGAGAATGAAGCAACACCAGGGGAGCTCAAGTAAGAGCGTACTACAAAGAGGTCTGTCGGTTTGGTTTAGTGTGAGGGTTTTTCAGGGTACGAACTAGGATACAGCGATATACCTGTCCGGTTAGGCGGACTAGTGTACTGGTCCTGCACCGAAAGAGAAATCGATTTTGTTACCGAAAAACGTTGTGGAAACAAGGTGAAGTTTGTCAGGGTTGTTTGACTAAGTAAACGTTTGCTCCGTGTGCCAAGGTCCGATTCCCCTTGTCTGACTTGGGTAATAATTACACATCAGAAAAAGAAGCATCACACTATAAATGTATACAAATTTATTCACTTCTTTTTATAAAACAACTGTACTCGGCTAATAATACCAAAGTATATAAGTGTTATATCGAGTTTTATACCACGCTACAGAAAATACAGCCAATCAGAATGTAGGAATGGCGTTGTATATTCGGTGGTATTCCACTCAACCTTCCCCTTGTGCACTGCATTTACGTAAAACGATTTTCTCTAGCGTGGTATAAAATAGTTATACAAGGAATTCTCGCGGCATATTGCAGAATATTCCACTTGTCTCTCTCCTTGCCTAAAGGCTCGTGTGACTACGAAATACGTATACTAAAAAATACAAGTGACGCGTGGGATATTCTGCAGTATGCCACTCGAAAACATTGTATAACTAGCATATATCGAGTGATAACGTTTGCCTTTACAATGTACGCTCTAGCTACATTTTGAATTTTTCAATCTAGGTTTAATTTTTTCCTCTTACTATGCAATGTCATGCACATACTTTCACAATGGTCAATTCATTAGCTGTAGTACCAATACACTAAGGACGTGTATGTAAGACACAATACCCACGCGAAGTTAAAATTAGGAGACGTTATCTTATGCCAGTGCGGTAGCCTCCCAAAGGGATAGCGCTCGAAAACTCGCTATGGTATTTTTCAGGATCGCCGAAGATCACACTTACGTAGCTTTCCTATC